>CAMZMU010000037.1:57247950-57554935 GCA_947311845.1 Poa pratensis | reverse complement strand
TAATAGGATCAAGAAGAGTGAAGAGCTTAAGCTTGGGGAGGCTCCCATGGATCTCCCCAGCATATTTCAAGAAGACTCAAGCGTCTAAGCTTGGGGATGCCCAAGGCATCCCCTTCTTCATCGTCAAAATTATCAGGTCATCTCTAGTGAAACTATATTTTAATTCTTTCACATCATATGTGCTTTTCTTGGAGCGTCTGTGTGCTTTTATTTTCAGTATTGCATTTTATTTTCAATAAAGCTTGACTGGACCCTAGCATTCTTGATTGGGAGAGAACACGCTCCGCTTTTTCATGAGAATACTCCTATTCTTCACTTATATTTGTTGAGTATTCATATCTAGCGCTGTTCAGCTTTTAGCTCTTGTTTTCATGTATCTCTTGTCAGAGCTATTAGCTTTCTTTGTGTAGAAAGTACTCTCTTGCTTCACTTATATTTGTTTGGAGAGTTGATGAAATAAATTGATTGGTGTTTGGTTGGTTCAGAAAATGTTGCATGTGGTAATTGGTATAAGGAAAAACTTGCTTAATCTTGTAGATCACTAAAATGGATAACTTGATGCTTGTCAATTGTTTTGAGTTAACAAGTAGATCATGATTAAATTGTGCATCACATGAGTTAAGCCTATTAGTGAAGAACTACCGTAAAGCTTGTTGAAAATTTGGTTTGCATCGGTGGTACCTCTAAGGTCTAGATATTTTCTAATAACAGGGTTTGGTTAACAAGGAAGACGGTATGAAGTCTTATAACGTTTGCAATATGTTTGTCATATAAAACTTGGTGTACGGGTTGATATTCTTGTTTGCTTACATAACCTTGCTAGCCTAAACTCTGTACTGAGAGGGAATGCTTCTCGTGCATCCAAATCCTTGAGCCAAAATCCATGCCATTTGTGTCCACCATAACTACCTATATGTGGTATTTCCTTGCCACTCCAAGTAAATTTTTCATGTGCTACCTTTAAATTATTCAAAATGTTATTATTCCCTTTTTGTGTCAATGTTTACTAGCTCATGAGGAATTAGTGTGGTTATTCTTTATTCTATTTGTCGAGTGGACTTTTACACCTGGACTAGTGGCATATACATCCGCTTATCCAATAACTTGCAAAAAGAGCTGGCAACGGGGTGCCCAGTCCCAATTAATTACAACTTTAACCAATTAATTCTCTTCACACTTTTGCCCTGATTCATCAGTAAGCAATGACAAACAGTGAAATACCTGAATGTGTGTAAACCAAAGAGAAAGAGGGATGATGCCTTGCTGGTAGAAATAACGTCCTTCATGGGAGCCGCTCTTAAAAGTCCGTTCGACAGGTAGAATACTGTTCTCACCCGCTACCATTCGTTGACAATTAACAAACACCTCTCAAAAATAGATACTCCTCCATGGTATGTGATTGATGGAAGGCACCCGAGGATTCGGTTAGCCATGGCTTGTGTTAGCAAGGTTGGGAGGAGTATCAAATATTTTATGCAATCTCTATATGCTTTCAAAAACCTAAAAGCTCTAGCACATGATTTAATCCCTGCTTCCCTCTGCGAAGGGCCTTTCTTTTACTTTTATGTTGAGTCAGTTTTCCTATTCTTTCTGTCTTCCACAAGCACTAGTGTCAACTTTGTTACAACATGCGTTATATGCAATGTATTGGACTTGTTATACTACTTTGTGTTGACAATATCCATGAGATAAATATGTTGAAAGTTGAAGCAAATGCTGAAACTAAATTCTTCCTTTGTGTTGATTAAATACCTTTTATTAGAAACTATTGCTTTATGAGTTAACACTTATGCAAAACTGTTTGATGCTTGTCTCGAAAGTACTATTCATGAAAACGTTTAGCTTGTGTGATTCATTGTTTACTCATTATCTATTTGGTAGCAAATTATAGACCATTGACTTGGATCACTTCATTCATTTACATGTGCCTTGCAATATTATATGATCAAGATTATGATAGTAGCATGTCACCTCAAAAATTATTTTGTTTTTATCGTTTACCTACTCGAGGACGAGTAGGAACTAAGCTTGGGGATGCTGATACGTCTCAAACGTATCTATAATTTTTGATGTTCCATGCTTGTTTTATACCAATTGCTACATGTTTTGCATCTACTTTATATCACTTTTATACATTTTTTGGGACTAACCTATTAACAAGATGCCGAAGTGCCAGTTCCTGTTTTCTGCTGTTTTTGTATTCCAGAAAAGCTAGTCTGGAAATATTCTCGGAATTGGACGAAACTACACGGGGGTCCCTATTTTTCCAGAACCACCTGACGGAGCGAAGGAGCAGAGAGGAGCCAGAGGGCCACACGCACCTAGGGCGCGGGCCCCCCTCTGCCGCGCCCTAGGGTGGTGTGGGCCCCTCGGGGGTCCGCAGCCGCCGCCCTTTCGCCTACTTATTCCCCCCGACGCGAAAACCCTAAGTACCTGAGCAAATATCCACGAAAAGTTCCAGAGACGCCGCCGTCGTCAACCCTAGCTCGGGAGGGTTCAGAACCTCTTCCCGGCACCCTGCCGGAGAGGGGAATCGTCACCGGAGGCTTCTACATCGCCATGCCTGCCTCCGGAGTGATGCGTGAGTAGTTCATCCTTGGACTACGGGTCCATAGCAGTAGCTAGATGGTTGTCTCTCCACTTTGTGCCATCATGTTTAGATCTTGTGAGCTGCCCTACATGATCAAGATCATATTATTGTAATGCTACATGTTGTGTTTGCTGGGATCCGATGAATATTGAATATTATGTCAAGTTGATTATCAATCTATCTTATATGTTATTTAAGATCTTGCATGCTTTCCGTTACTCGTAGATGCTTTGGCCAAGTAGATGCTTGTAACTCCAAGAGAGAGTATTTATGCTAGATAGTGGGTTCATGTCTCCGTTTAACCTGGGACAGTGACAGAAAGTTCTAAGGTTGTGGATGTGCTGTTGCCACTAGGGATAACCTAACGATGCTATGTCCACGGGCATATGTGTTTGTTTACATTACGCACTTTACTTAATGCAATTATCCGTTGCTTGCAACTTAATACCAACGGGGGACTCGGATGACAACCCGGCGGTGGATTATTAGTCATAGATGCTGTTGGATAACGGTCTATGTATTATGTCGTAATGCCCAATTAAATATCATAGTAGTCAACATGTCATGTATATGCATTGTCATGCGCTCACTATTCGTCAATTGCCCAGCTGTAATTTGTTCACCCAACATGTTAGTTATCTTTTATGGAGAGACACCACTAGTGAACTGTGGACCCGGTCCATTCTTTTACACTGATTAAACAACCACAAACTGCAAACTGTTCCTTTTTCATTCTCTGCAATTTAATACTCATTTTCCACACCATACGTTTAATCCTTTTTTTCAGCAAGCCAGTGAGATTGACAACCTCACTGTTTCGTTGGGGCAAAGTAGTTTGATTGTGTTGTGTGCAGATTCCACGTCAACAGTCCAGACTCCCTGCGACAGCTATTTTTCTGGCGCCGTTGACAACCTTCTGAAGAGTTGCTGCTCCTACTGGTTCGATAACCTTGGTTTTTTCTGAGGGAAAACTTGCTGCTGACTACATCATACCTTCCTCTTGGGGTCTCCCAACGAACGTGTGTTTCACGTCATCAGAATCACATAATAGATTCCCCCCCCTTTAAATCCTCAGCATAAACCAAACCACAAGCTTTATTGCAGGGGGGAAAAAACAAGGAATTTCACTTCTGGGGTTTCAATATTCGGGGATTTTGCTTAAAAGCTTACTGAAATGCTTCAATCCCCTTTTAACTTCATCAATTGAAAACCCTAGAACCTTAATTTAATCCGTCAGGATTTATTCCTTAAGTAATTTAGGGCTAAACTTGATGGACTTGATCTTTAGCATGAAACATAACAGATCAAGCAAGATCTTGAGCTAGGAGGGCTCGAGCTTGAGAGCTAGATGCTCTGATACCATTGTTGAATCCACTAGGATAAACTAGCCCAAGTTTGAGCCACGACCAAAAGATGAGTAGCATGATTACTTTGATCTTGAGTTCCTGCCATGTCTTCTCTTGATGCTCACACCACCTAGGGATGGAGCAATTTGTGCTTTGGTTCTTCCCGGTGTTTCTGTGCTTTGCTTGATCGGTTAGCAAGAGAGAGCTTAAGTTGTTTTTCTGGAGAGCAACTTAGAGCAGCAGCGAAACCTTATCTCCACCAGAGTTCTCTCTCTATTTAGAGTAGCACAGCACACCAGGGGAACCAGCACCGTTGGATATCTGATGCCTCCGATCAGGGCACCATCATAAAACCGACCTACTGTAGCAGCCGCAACAGTGGAGTTTAGCAGCCGTCATTTTTGACTAAGGAGTTGCCTTATGAGACAAGCCTAGATCATTAAAATATTCCAACACACTCTACTTGTTCGATGAATTGTTAACTTGCCAAGACATGTGTTCTAAAGAAGAGTTCTCATTAATTTGTTAACTTTGTAAAACCAACATCTAGTACCATACAAATTGAGAAGAATGTATTTTATTTCGGATGGATGCAACTGCAACAACATATATGAACATTGTTGGCCAAAAACATTGGGCTGCAGTTTAGTTTGTCACCTCACAGTCCTAACCATAGTTGTTTCACCATGGAAGTCTTATGATGTTAACATTCTACTAGCAATATGAAGTATAGCTATTGTCCTATTGACATCTTAAGCAGCGAGCTCAATATGATCTTGTCCTAATCATCCAAGAAATTATCTTTTTTCCCTTTTTGTTCAAAGGTCCATAATGTTTGAGTTTTAGATGAGAATATCTTATTCATGTAATTTGTCAGGTAGAATCTGCAAGAGTTGCCACTACATATCTGGATCACCCAAGGTAGTTAACTTCATTTTTTAATCAATTCAAGCCCTTAAGATAATGCTCTTAAAATTATACATGGCAGTTCGTTCCAGATTTAGTGACAGTATACTTTTGAATGATCTTCATAACGGATGTTGATTTTAATCAGTATGTATAGAGAGCTTCTTAAGGATTTTCTGTTTGTAAATACCGGATAAATTTTTTTTTTTAGAATAAAAGGGTCTCACCCCGGTTCCATTAAAGAAACCTCCACCACAGAGTTAGGTTACAACTTCAGCTTATTACAACTCAAAGTCTCAGGAAGCTATACCAGCCACCTCGGAGATACGTCACCAACGCCAGAAAAGTAAAAAAAAGGTTCCAACTACCACACCAAAGGCTCTAAATGAGGACTAGCAGGAGAAACACCACCAACACAGGAAGGGAAAAGCCATCAGGCGTCGACCACCCTTAGCACCCCATTGACCTCGATCAGCTTGAGGTTCTTCTCCTCCAGACGCTTTGCCAGCCCTTCGGTTGTCAGCTTCCACGCCAAGGCTTCTTCTTCGTCCTGACGGGTGACTCGCACCAGGTTCATCTTGGTTCCTGGCAGATTGTGTAGGGTCACCCAGGGTCGGGCCACAGTAACAGAGGGGGAGCTCTCGCAAGCTGATCTAGCTCTTTTACGATCTTGTCCACATCCTCTCTTGTGCCCTCTGAGTATAAGACCCTCCACTGGGATAGCGTACATGCCATCAGCCTCCAGATTTTCTGCAAACCAATCCAAGGCAAACGATTGAAATATATATCATTTCTGGTATTCCAGAGAGTCCACATAGCAGCCGCATGTACTGTATTATGAAGCATAAGTTTTTTCTCACACAGCCACATGCTAGCAATAGAAAGAAAAAGATATTATGGTCAGTCATGTGTAGAATGCGGTTTAAAACCCCCCAACCCACTTTAGCAACCACACATTCAAAGAAAAGGTGGTCACAAGATTCAGGTTCATTGCAAAAAACACAAGTTATATCATCGACATGTTGTCTATTGACCAAGTTATCCCTAGTAAGGAGCTTGTTGTGGGATACAAGCCAGAGAAAAAAAAATGAATTTTTGGTGGAACTCTAATTTTCCAAACCGCATGAATATGAACAGGTTGTATCCCACCAAAATTCAAAATAGCATACAAAGAGCTAGAACTGGATTCATATTTCCAGATCAATGCATCATCATCTCCGCTAAGGCGGATTGATTGAGCAATTTGAAGGACTTCATACCATTGCACCATCATTTTATGGTCAAAGCATCTACGAAAGGAAACCTTAAGTTGGTTCTCATCCCAGACGTCTGCCACTGTTATAGTTTTTTCATTGACAATGACATAGAGATCCCAATATTGGATAGCGACGCTGGAAGAACCAAACCACTGGTCCTCCCAGAATCTCACTTTCTTCCCATTACCAATTTTCCAGAAGTACCCCATTTTTGCAACCTTTGCAGCTCAAAGAACCCCTTTCCAAAAAGGAGAAACCCCAGAGTCAGATGATGCAAAAATATTTGGGTTATTAACATCATACTTGAAGTCAATAATTTGTCTCCAGAACTTATTATCATCTAATTGATACCTTCTAATCCAAGACGCCAAAAGGCAAATGTTCATTTCAGCCAGATTAGGGATACCCAAGCCCCCAAAATATTTTTTTCCTCGAGACAAGCCCCCAATTAGCGAGGTGGTATTTAAAATGACCTTCATAATTATCCCACAGACAGTGTGCCATCTGAGAGTTTATAAGTCGAATGACCCATTTGGGAAATTTGATAACGCTAAGGAGATATATTGGAATACTAGCCAATACACTTCTGACCAGCTCAAGTCTGGCTGCGTGGGTTAGAAGTTTTCCCCTCCATCCCGCAGCTTTCTTCAGGAGTTTATCCACAATAGGCTGAAGATCTTCCTTTCGAAGTTTAGCATAATGGAGAGGCACCCCTAGGTATTTAATAGAAAATTTTCCTAAGCGACAACAGAGTGTTTGCGCATAATCCTGCGCCTCATCAGCCTCCACATTAATGGCAACGAGCTCACATTTGTGGAAGTTAATCCTAAGGCCAGAAAGTTGCTCAAAACAAGACAACAGCCATTTTAAATTCATAACCTGTGCCATGTCTTTATTTAGGAATAGGAGTGTGTCATTTGCATATTGCATGCTGACCACTCCTGTTCCACGAAAACCCTGCAATAACCTAGAAATAAGGCCCCTACCGGCAGCTTTAGCTAACACTTTCATAAAAATATCAGCTACAAGGTTGAAAAACAGGGGAGAGATAGGATCCCCTGTCTAACACCTCTGCCTGTCAAGAAGAAGTTACTATTAACATCATTGATCCTGACCCCCACAGAGCCTCTATCCAGGATAGAATTAAAAAGATAAATGCACTTCGGGCTAAAGCCCCTAGCAGCAAGCATTTTGAGCATAAACTCACGGTTAACCATGTCATAAGCCTTCTCGTAATCCAGCTTAAAGATAAAACCCGGTTGGTCATTTCGAGCCACTTCATGAATAATTTCATGGGCCGAAATACCGGATAAATATGTTCAGAAAGATTTCTGAAGATCAAACTATGCCCATTTTTACCATACTGTAGTTAGCCAGTGCCATGTTCATATAGCTTTCCCCAAAATGTGAACTACAGAGGACTCGGTGCTACTTTATTGGTATTGTATTGTGTGTTTGCCCTATATCGAACATCTCAAGCTGCTGGATTGTCTTCGTTATCACGAGAAAATTTGCCGTTCGAGTGCAATTATATTGAAGAGAGACATGATGCCATCTTAATAATTCAGTAATTTATTCAACGGGCTCCCCTAAAAAATTGCTTGCCATACATTGTCCCCTTTATGGAGAAATCATAGAGTTCTTTCCCTTCTTACGTCCAAACTTGCTTACCATCCATTATGTAATTTCTACAGAGATCATATAGTACTTATTATTCGCATAAATACCTTTCCTTCTGAACAGAATTTCTAAGCAAAGTTAAACGCCATATCGTCCTCATCCTCCTCATGGCCTCTCTGCCGAGCCTCTTTCTCTTCCTCGGCATAACATCGCAAGCGTGTCAACGAGTGACTCCTAGCGCTGAATAGTTTCTCATCCTCGGCATTGCCCCATATTGCTTCCATGGTGTTCTCAAGTTCAAAGTTCCATCAATGTTGTAACCGATCTAAAATATGCCTGATCCAATCAGCCGCTCACCGATTCCCTTCCACTACTATGCAAAGCGGAGTGAATGTCTAACGACCGGGGCCGAAGGAAGCATTACCTGGCGTTAACTGGCGGCCATCGGTGCACTACAGGTATGCTGATTGGGTTCATATGTTCAATTTTTTTTGGGTACCCAGTCATCCAAAGTGGCGGCTATTTTTTTTAGATAACAGGCTTTTGGCCCGGCTTTATATTAATAAAGCCCTGCACGAGCAAGGTTCAGCATATATAAGAGCATCTCCACCGGCGCGCCCAATTCGGCTTCCAATAGGCGTTTTGGGCGCGCCGGCACCAAACCGTCCCCCAGCGGCGCGTCCAATAGATGAAAAGTTGCCGGCACGTCCAAATACAGCGTCTGGCAACCCCGCTTCGCACCCAGCTTATAGGGACGCAACCGGGCGTGCCGGCAACCGTGGCAACGCGCACCTCGTCCAATCCTGATGGTGGGAACGACGCGTCAGCCGCAAAACGGCCGGTCAGCGGATTTATTGTGGCAGATATGCCTGTTTTAATGACGCAGTGGCTCCCTGGGTGGGCGCAGACGACGCGACGCGTCGCCAGACGAGCCGGTGGCGGCGTTAATGCGGCGCAAGCCTATTCGGCTCCCCGGGGGCTTTAAAACGACGCCCGGCGAGCCTCTTCTCCTCACACTTCTCACACTTTTCCTCTAAACCCTAGCAACAATGGCTGGCAACAACCACCGGAAGCCGTGGCCGTTGATCAGCGACGATGAGATTGTCCGCCGGCAGCTGGCCTCCGCGGCACGCCAAAGCTCGGCGCGCGTGAGCCGCTCTCGTTGCAACCCCTGAGCGGCGCAGGTGGAGCAGCGCCGCCTGCTCACCGAGCAGCGAGAGATGGAGTCCGCCTTCGCGGAGGAGATGCGGCGCGAGGAGGATGAGTGGAACGCCTCTCAGGCATGGCAACGCCTCCCCCAGGACGAGATGCGCCTCTTCGAGCAAGGCAGCTCATCCCGGGCGCCTCCGCCGCTGGACGCATACCCGCTGCCGTCTTATCGGCCTGCGTCTGACGCGGCCGGCTCATCCCGGGCGCCTACGCGAACGCTGTCCGAGGATGAGGCAGAGGAACACCTCCGCAACAACATACCTATGTCTTTCAAATTCAATGAAATATCGCCGGTTCCTCCATATTGGAGTCTCTTTTTTTCTCTCTCGAAAACCTATTGGGAGCGACCGGTCGGCAACGCTTGCCGGCGCGCCCAATAGCGCATGTCCGACAACTTTGCCGGACGCTGTATTGGGCGAGCCGGTGGAGATACTCTATGACTGCTGGGTTACCAGCTTAAGAGGTAGCATATAAACTTGGCCATAATAGGCGGCCACAAGCGGCTAGACTAACTTCCACATGAACCAACAAGCTAAAACAGAAAGCAGGAATTAAACTGGGGACGTCCTTCTGGAGTAGGTCTCAGCTAGAAGCGTCTTGGTTAGCTTCAGAAGTGCATCAACGCCCACCTGATCCTTGCTTCTTGCCGGCGGGCGCAAGTGCTGAATAAAGAAGTACATTTTGAAGGTGCACTCAGCAGGTTGTTTAGGGAAAATAGATTCAATAGAGAATTTGTTTCTTGTTTGCCAGAGAGCCCAACTCTGAGCAGAAAAAAGAAGCCAAACAAATCTCTTAGCCTTTCCCGACAAGGCAAGCCAGATTGCAAAAAGAGTGAAACGCAACAGAGGTCACGAAGTTGCGCAAAAAGTAAGGATTGGTCACCAAATTGGAAAACCTCAATTCTGGGTCACGAACTTGTGGAGTAGGCAATCTTTGGTCATTCCATCACGACGGACGTTAAGTTGCTGACGTGGCAGACTGTTTTTTACAAATATCCCCTTAGAATTTTGTTTCTTCCAATTATTAGGTCCTTTTTTTTAGTTTTTCCTCTTTGTTAACAAATCCCCTTTGCGTGAGTTTGATTCGTGCAGCCTCTCCTCACGGACGCGTCCCGGAACGAGGAGAGGGGCCTCAGCTACGACGCCGAAATCCGGTGGAAACCACGGCGCTTTTTGGCAAGTTTAGGCCCCAGTCCTCGCTGGCAAGGATCACACCTCGCTCTCTGCTTTCCTCTCCATCTCTAGTCTAGCACACACACCTGCTCTTGACGAGGGTACTGCCGATGGCTCGGTGGTGGGTGTGTGGACTCCTCTCGCTCCTGATGGTGGTTGCGGCGGCGGCTGCTGCGGAGGGGAATGCGGAGCCGCTGATTCGGCTGCCGACACGGAAGGGGAATGACGCGGCTGCCACCCCTGCCTCTATCCCGGCGGCGGCGGCGGAGCAGGAAGGGGTCACGAAGTGGGCCAAGCTCGTTGAGGGCTCCTCCGGTGGTGCGACGTTGGCGGCAGTGCGCTCTGGACGCCGTTGATGAGGGCGACAGCGAGGAGCTCGTCCAAAGGAGCCTGGCCAGGCGCTCGCCCATGAGCCATGCGTGCTAGCTAGCTGTCGTTCCTTCCTCGAGCGGCCGTGCGTGCTCCGGCCAGGCGCGGGCGCGGGCACGGGCACGGGCGAGCTCCGGCCAGCGCGGGCGCGGGCACGGACGAGCTCCGGCTAGCCGTGGGCACGGGCGAGCTCCAGCCAGCGCCGACGGCGGTCAGGGACGGGCGGCAGGCCACGCGCCCAAGGGACGCGACAGGAGGTCGAGGCGGCCGGCGGCAGCCAGGGACGCGGCTCCGATGCGGGGTCGCGTGGCCGACGGCGGCCAGGGAGGTTTGGTCGGCGAGGTCAGGGCGGATGGCGGCCTGCGACGGCCAGGGAGGTCAGGGCGGCCGGCGGCGAGATCGAGCTGAAGCCATCGCCGGCAAATTTTTGGGCAAAAATAAATATCGAGAAGGGCCTAACAATTAGGAGAAACAAAATTTCAAGGTTTTTTTTGTAAAAAATAGTCCGCCACGTCAGCGACTTAACGTCCGTCGTGACGGAATGACCAAAGATTGACTACTCCACAAGTTCGTGACCCAGAATTGAGGTTTTCCAACTTGGTGACCAATCCTTTCTTTTCGCGCAACTTCGTGACCTCTGGTGCGTTTCACTCTTGCAAAAAAAATGGTCAAAAGAGCTAGGATTCCACTGAACACCCAACGTACGGCGAACTCCACTCGACATAAACTTTGCAAGGATACAAGTGAAAATGATGTGGTTTGCATCTTCTGGGAGTCCTCACAGGGCACAGTTACTGTTGGGAGAGCCATGCCGATGATGTAGGTGATCCTTAGAGGGTAGCCTATCTAGGGCTAGTTGCCATGTAAAGATTTTGATCTTTAGAGGGATACTGGCTTTCCAGATAGCCTTCGCATACGGCCATGCATCTCCCTGGCAAAGTTTTGCGTATCACTACAACCGAACTGACTTTTTGTGACACGGTCATTTTGTCACTTATTAACGCAATTTGTCACGGATTACCCCCTCGTGATGACATTAGGGCGTCACTAAGCCCGTCACAAAATCCTCGTCACAGATTACGAAATAGTGACGCCACGACAAAATCGCGTCACGCATTATGGCTAATCGGTGACGCGTTTTTTCGCGTCACGCATTGATGGAATGCATGACAAAATTATTTGTCACTGTTCATTCGTAAATTTGTCACCGATGAACGCAATGCGTGACAAAAATCGTGTCATTGATTGGTTCGTCAGCGGTCAAAGCTGCTGACCTGTCGGTCAATGAAGATGATGTGGTCGTTTACGTGGCTGTTGACGTGGATGCTGACGTGGATGCTGACATGTGGCTGTTTAGGTGGCACTCGACGTGTCTATTGACGTGTATGCTGACATGTGGGTCCGTTCTCTGCTGACGTGGCACTACGTAAAATGGGTCCACACAATGCTGACATGTGGGACCCTCCGGTTTGCTGACATGTGGGACCCACCGGGTTTGCTGACATGTGGGACCCACCGGTTTATTGACATGTGGGACAGAAGGCTGTGACGCTTAACAAATTTTGTCACGGTTGTTAGTCGAAGGAAAATTTTCAATATTTGCAAATTTTGAGGCAATTTGTAAATAAAAGGAATTCAAATGAACCATTTGGAAATGTACCGATAAAACATTATTGCACTTATAATTCAGGCACACAAAATACTTAATGTCTGATTGACACCAACTGTTACAATAGCACACGAAAATGGAAGAAAGTAGGCATAAATGTGGATGAAATCAAGTTTTCATGAAGAAAACAGTACTGGCGGCAAGGTTTGCTCCTTATTTGGTCAACTAGATGATTTACACGTCCTGAGGAGATAACCAAGAAGTGCATCCTTCTCTTGCTGCCTCGATTTTATTTCATAAGTCATGTCATCATAGGCCTTGTGGAGAGCTTCATATTCTGTGTGCTTCCTTTTCAGGTCTTCAGTTCTTTCTTCCACGGCCTGTATCCTTGCCTGCAGTTGCTGGTACCTTGGAGATGTAGGTAAGGACTCTTGCTCATGATCTTCTAGTATTCCTTCAAACTCTGGGATGATTGCAGATGTCATGCTAGATGTAGTCCCCAAGTCTGACAGGAAAATGCCTTTCATTCTGCGTTTCTTGAGGACATCTTCACAAATCTGCTGATCAGTTCGGGGAGGCTCATCTTTCATGTGTGGACCCATTTTTGCAAGGATCATTTCATCCTGCCATAGGATATGAGTATTTTTTTGTCAGGTGCAAGAAACAGTACGTAATAATGCTACAAGAAAATGTAAACATTTTACTTACATAAGCAGCTTGTGCATCCTTGCTCATGATACCATCACTGTTTGTTTTGGTTATTTTAAAAACTTCAATAGGAGTTGCTTTGCGCGTCTCAGTAATCTTGAAGACAGGAGGAACCTATAAGGGTTACGAAACAGGTAAATAAGAAGAGTATATGAAAAATTTAGTGAAGAGGTAAGGTTTTCAGAGGGATAGGCAGTTACTGCACATACGTCGCCAACATAGATGCTCCTTATGAAGGTACTTGTCGCACCTAATTGGTTCAATTCATACCTCCCCTGAATTGCATAGTTTACCATAAAGTTAAAATATATTAGTGCTCAAGTTATAAGTGCAATAATTAGGTACAACTGAATTTTACTGATAAGTACGCACTGCATATTCCTCGCTAGCATCCTTGCTTGTAGAGCGACTTGTCTCACCTATCTGGTTCATTGTACTCTTCCCGTCAATTGCCTAGGAAGCCATGAAGTAAAAACATATGAATGCACAAGCTATAACTGAACAAACATGAGTTATAAAATCATGGTGTCGCACAAAACATACTGAATCGTAGTACATCCAGTGCGGTCCAAGAGCCTTCTTCTTTCGGGTGCTTGAACCACTGATACGTCTCAAACGTATCTATAATTTTTGATGTTCCATGCTTGTTTTATACCAATTGCTACATGTTTTGCATCTACTTTATATCACTTTTATACATTTTTTGGGACTAACCTATTAACAAGATGCCGAAGTGCCAGTTCCTGTTTTCTGCTGTTTTTGTATTCCAGAAAAGCTAGTCTGAAAATATTTTCGGAATTGGACGAAACTACATGGGGGTGCCTATTTTTCCAGAACACGCCTGACGGAGCGAGGGAGCAGCAGATGAGGGCCACCAGGAGGCCACACGCCACCAGGGCGCGGGCCCCCCTTCTGCCGCGCCCTGGGGTGGTGTGGGCCCCTCGGGGGTCCGCAGCCGCCGCCCTTTCGCCTACTTATTCCTCCCGATGCGAAAACCCTAAGTACCTGAGCAAATATCCACGAAAAGATCCAGAGACGCCGCCGTCGTCAACCCTAGCTCGGGAGGGTTCAGAACCTCTTCCCGGCACCCTGCCGGAGAGGGGAATCGTCACCGGAGGCTTCTACATCGCCATGCCTGCCTCCGGAGTGATGCGTGAGTAGTTCATCCTTAGACTACGGGTCCATAGCAGTAGCTAGATGGTTGTCTCTCCACTTTGTGCCATCATGTTTAGATCTTGTGAGCTGCCCTACATGATCAAGATCATATTATTGTAATGCTACATGTTGTGTTTGCTGGGATCCGATGAATATTGAATATTATGTCAAGTTGATTATCAATCTATCTTATATGTAATTTAAGATCTTGCATGTTTTCCGTTACTCGTAGATGCTTTGGCCAAGTAGATGCTTGTAACTCCAAGAGAGAGTATTTATGCTAGATAGTGGGTTCATGTCTCCGTTTAACCTGGGACAGTGACGGAAAGTTCTAAGGTTGTGGATGTGCTGTTGCCACTAGGGATAACCTAACGATGCTATGTCCACGGACATATGTGTTTGTTTACATTACACACTTTACTTAATGCAATTATCCGTTGCTTGCAACTTAATACCAACGGGGGACTCGGATGACAACCCGGCGGTGGATTATTAGTCATAGATGCTGTTGGATAACGATCTATGTATTATGTCGTAATGCCCAATTAAATATCATAGTAGTCAACATGTCATGTATATGCATTGTCATGCGCTCACTATTCGTCAATTGCCCAGCTGTAATCTGTTCACCCAACATGTTAGTTATCTTTTATGGAGAGACACCACTAGTGAACTGTGGACCCCGGTCCATTCTTTTACACTGATTAAACAACCACAAACTGCAAACTGTTCCTTTTTCATTCTCTGCAATTTAATACTCATTTTCCACACCATACGTTTAATCCTTTGTTTTTAGCAAGCCAGTGAGATTGACAACCTCACTGTTTCGTTGGGGCAAAGTAGTTTGATTGTGTTGTGTGCAGATTCCACGTCAACAGTCCAGACTCCCTGCGACAGCTATTTTTCTGGCGCCGTTGACAACCTTCTGAAGAGTTGCTGCTCCTACTGGTTCGATAACCTTGGTTTCTTTCTGAGGGAAAACTTGCTGCTGACTACATCATACCTTCCTCTTGGGGTCTCCCAACGAACGTGTGTTTCACGTCATCAACCACCGTAGACAAAAGTTCTTGCTATAGAGTCAAAATCTTGCATTTGTTCACCATTTCCTTCTGCTTGCTTCTTCAGTAGTGCAGACATACGATAAGCATTCTGTTCCATCGCTAGCTTCCTAATTTTCTCAGATGCAACTTCTGATATGTCTTCATTACCTGAAATAAAAGAAAGTGAATAATTTTATATGCATATACATTTATTGATGGCACATAGCTTAAAACATGACAACTATCTACTCAGATGTCTATGTTTCTGAACTGACACAACTATCGTAGCATACAATCCAGTAGTACGAGGTCCATGCAGAACTATAAGCCTGACAGACAAATGTTCAGTTTCAGAGTGACACTTTTACTGTAGCTCATCTAGCTGTTGTTGCTGTCTGTTTCAGTTTCATTTAGGTTCAGTATTAGTCTGAATAAACGTGGCATTTTTAACAGACTTACAGAAAATAAATCATGACGGAAACTTGCATGGATCTCAAACATGATACTTGGTCTACCCATATGAACCAACTAAAATCCATGAAACCCTACAGTACTTGACCATTACCTATATGACTGTGAAAAAATTGATTTCTTTAACGATTGTGATGACTTGATATGTAATAAGGAGCGTGCAATAACAACCATTTGTAGCAGCTATGATCTTGCAAATATAACTGGTAAACTCATGGTGTTTACCCGAATCAACAAAATATCACAAATATGCATAGATCTATATGGAATAGAAGATGAGAGGGAAAGAGGTTGACTGAACAACCCCTAGTACAAGAAATTTGATCTTTACCAGGGCTGCCGGTGTTCTCCTGCATATTCATGCCGGGGTTCTCCTCCAGAATGCTGCCGTCCATGTCGGTCGTCAGGTCGATCAGATTGTTGCGGCCGAACATTTTCCACCGCCGGGGCAGACGGATCTAGGGTGATGAAGAGGATGAGGTAGGCGAGATTAGATCTTCGAGAGGAGAGGGAGGATGATAGGAATGGAAGGTGTGGTACGAGATCGTGGGTTCTGGCGATACGAGGGGCGTATTTAGGGGAGGGTGGGTGCGCGGGACGGTTTCGTTTGAGCCGAAAAAAGGGAGGGAACGGGGATACTTTTAAATAAAGGAGGGAACCAAAAAATTAAACCAGAAAGGAGGGAACGTACTGTTTTTTGTACAAACGAAATAAAATTTTCCCATCTAAACTAGGTGTGCTTGCAAATTGAGCAGAGATTTTTTGTGAGTGTTCATTCACACATACTAGGTGTGCTTGCAGTTTTTCAGACTAGGTGTGCTTACAACACACGGGTTTGGTCGACATCGTTCATTTCGCTTATGGGGCATCTTTGAAGAAAGGTGCACATAGGAGATACAGATCGGCCTCAAATTTTTTGTGGGTGGTAATGCACACATACTAGGTGAGCTCGCAAATTTTGAGATTTTTGTGACAATTATATGTGTGCTTATAATTTTCTTTGAAGAAAAATGAAAGAAATTGAAAAAAATGCATGAAAATTGGTCAAATTCATGTTAAAATCATTTTAAACTCACATGAGTCATGCAATGTTTGTATAATCATATAGAAATTATGTACCACAGGATGTGACAGAGTTTTGGTCAAGTTGGATGCAAAAGGTTCACTTAGGAGGGCATTTTGGGCATTTTGTCAAAACATCGAGGCCGAAAGCTGTGGATAAACCCTATCAAGATGTGTGTTTTGATGTAGCATGAACGCTGTTGCAGGGAAGGATCATGAGTGTGGGCTTTCTATTTTGCATAGCACTTGTGAAACCCAATGGGGTCAAAACAACATGGGTTTGGTCGACATCGTTCATGTCGCTTATGGGGCATCTTTGAAGAAAGGTGCACATAGGAGATCCAGATCGGCCTCAAATTTTTTGTGGGTGGTAATGCACACATACTACGTGGGCTTGCAGATTTTGAGATTTTTGTGACAATTATAAGTGTGCTTATCATTTTCTTTGAAGAAAAATGCCAGAAATTGAAAAAAATGCATGAAAATTGGTCAAATTCAACAGCCCAACAAAAGCAACACACAAGAAAGAAAATATGAACTGCATATGTACCAGCATAAGTTGTCTTCGACAGCCCAACAAAAGGAACACACAACATAACTAGTTAGCTAGTCTAAATTGTTGATCCAAACACAAATATAGATTTACATAAGTGCAAGCACAGAAGCAAACTAAACTCCAGGAAGCATCCTACGCCAGCTTACGCCTCTTGTTCTCCTCCTCTGATTCTTCTTCATCTGATGAATCTTCAGGTACATCAGTGCCTGATGATTCAGAATCATCCTGAAGCTGAAATCCAATTGGCAGTCCAGCGTCTAGCTTCTCCAGCATCACCCGGTACAGCTCAAACGCCACGAAGCCATCAATGGCGGCGTAGTCCTTGTTGATCTTGGCAAGAGGTCTGTTCTCCCAACTTGAGTGCACCTGAAAGGGGAAGTTCTTCTTCATGTCTGCATACCATGGATCAATCAGGTCCGCAGCCATCACACTCATGCCAACCTTGTCTTTTGATCCAGGGAGCCGGTACAGGTGCTGGAGGTCCACATAGAACTCTTCTGGAATGTTGACATTGGGCTAGGTTTGAGGAAGAACCACCTTGTCTGTCGTGGTGTCTGCGCTAGCAAAGGTAATACCTTTGAAGCGTAGAAAATCCGCAATATAGCATGAACACTTCCAATGGTCAGCACTGCAATAACCAAGAGAATGTAGAGTTAAGTTTAGTTAAAAGATGATTTCATAGGTGACAAACAAGTATATGATCAACAAGTCCATCTAATGAGTTAAGTTTAGTTAAAAGATTTGAAATATGATCAACAAGTCCACCTACAGATTTGTTCTACCTTTTACTAGTTTTCATAAATATGAACACTTCTAATTGGCATGACCATCTGTTTGAGCCACAAGATGTACCAAGACCGAAACAAAAAAACCCCATAACAAAATCTATTTTTCACACCTATTAATTTTTTTAATAGATCCAGCATTACTAGTTGAAACTAATCCGTGGCCTCGCAAGAACACTTTCAAACTAACGCCGAATACGGAAATAGATCTAGGAACTTCTGTCTACCATAAATATTAACTGAATTAGTGACATCGCAAGCAGTTTGAGCGACATCTAGTACTAATAGTAGAACAAATAGTCTGGCAGAATGGGTGAAGCAAAAAACCCTCAATGCAGCAACATGCGTGGCCATGTTTGTTCATACCTGGCGCACTGGTAGACGAGTACATGGCGGCGCATGGCAATCTGAATAACGGCCATCCTCTTGTCCTTCAGGGCGCGGTCGCTGGTGTACTCCATGTCCAGCCCCATGATCTTGGGGTCTCCAGCCGCGAACAACTCCTGGTACATGTCGAGGACCCGCTCCAGTTCTGCTGGATTGTAGGTGTACACCGCCTCGATCTTCTGGCTGCCGTGGATGGTGACGTCGTACGTCTCGGAGAAGTACTTGACGGTGTTCATGGCGATGCCGCGGGGGAGAAGAACAGATTGCAGTGGAAGCGGAGAAGACGAGAAGCAAGAGGGGAAAACAGAGGAGCGGTGGGGATATGGAAGTTGAGACGAAATGGGACGGGCCCAAACACAATTAGTATAATCGTCTATCCAAATGACAGGTGGGCCTGGCGGTGTATGTATTGTCACGTCAAAACCCCAGTACGGCCGCTTTGCCTCTATCCTCTCGTCTACCGTGTAATTGACTGCATCAAAACAAAAGCCCTCGCCCTCCTCTAGCAGCCGCCACGTCTCACCACTTACATCTTTCACCGCCGACACCTCTCTCGCCACCGGCCGCTCACCATTGGACCCGGCACGAACACACTTAGTGAGTACCAAAAATGCGCACGTACGTCTTTCATTTTCTGGCCTTTTACTTCCAAGAAAATGATAGCAAAACCTATACTTGTCAGACAAATCTGAAAATATGCTGCATGTGGAAATTTTCTAAATAGGGTAATGTACTTTGTTGCTGCATGTGGATGGCTACTTGGAATGGTACAAGCTTGTGAGCACTTCATTTGAATACCACATATGCACCTAAAAAACAACATAATTACATGTAGGTACAAGGAGTTCATGTTTGTTAGTTTAGATCATCTATACCATTCACTAATCACCACGTAAATTCAGAAAAAAAATGCCAATCTTTAGCATGAACACAAATTTGACACTTGGCAGGACATATTTTAGTTCTAACCTCGAAATATTTTGCTCAATTTAAAAAAAAAAATCATATTGGGGTACCCAAGTAGTGGTTTTATATGTTCATAAACCTGTATTTCAATAATATTGAGTAGCAATGTGGTTGGTACTCAAATGACTCATGAAATTAAAACCGATATTACAATCAAAGTACTGAAAAGAAGCTTTTATGTTTTATTCGGGATAAATTAATTTCATCCATCATAAAACATGCTAGTGAGTACCATGCAGTTTTAATTGGCCACTAGGTTTTATGATCCATTGATGCTTGTGGAAACTTTCTAACAAGGGAAATCTACTTTTTTCCTGCATGTGGACGGTTAGTTCGAATGGCAGAAACACGTGAGCAGTTGATTTGAGTACCACGTGTGCACGTATTTGTTAGTAAAAAAATTACATGTTCGTACAAGGAAATAAATAGAGGGGAAGAGATACGTATTGTTTTTTTTTCGCTCACGGTAACTGTTTCCGTGGAGGCTGAGGAGGAGTTCCTTTATTTTATTTCCAAAATTTCGTTGGCCCACTTGTCAACCGGAAAGAACTACAGGGCAAGTCTTCCTTGCGACGGTTCTTTAGTTCATCAATCTTCTCAACTGCCACCGCTTCCCCTGTTTCTCCTTTCTTCGGCCCCCCTCTTCATCTTCTTCCTCTCCGTCCGCGCCGCCATGGACCCAGTAGAAATCCGTACTGTCTCCACGTCGTACACCGCCCATGGCCCGCCGGACATAGATGTGACCTTCACCAACGACATTGCGCAGGTTGAGGAAACCCTCAATGTGCTCAAGCGCAAGCTGTTGAAAATGGACGAGAAGGATGAGTTCATGGGGCTGGATTTTGAGTACACCAACGCGGATTTGGAATCTCAAGAGGTGGCAGTCGTTCAACTTTGCGTGGACCAAACTGTGTTGGTTTGGCAGTTGGCTAGGTATGACTGATAGATCTAGTACTGTACATTTTCCGGATTCGGGTTTTCCAAATATTTCATTCTTCTGTTAATTACAGAGCTATATATCTACTGTTACTGTTACTTACATTGTTTTGGTTTCACGATTCATATGTACTACTGTGACTACGATAACAAATGCTCAACTGAAATATATGCAACATACGGCAGCAAGCAAAAATGAAAGGTCTTTCCAAATGCACCAATGAAATGGAATATTGCATGCACGAAATTGTAAATTTTGATCTTGTATTGGTCTGTGTATCTATTGGCCTTTTCTTGTTCAATAGCATTTTTGTAGAGGATATGACAATCTGACAATTGTACCTATCAAATGGTAGATTGAAGGAAGTAATTGTAATTTTTTATCTTCTATTAGTGTTTTATCAATTGCTTCATTCATTGTGTTAAATATATGATTGTACAATGGTAGACCTAACTGACAGTCTAATTTTGAGGACATGCTTCATTCATTTATTTTCCATCAGTAACATATTGATAACAGTGCACCTAGTTATGACAATTTCTTTGTACAATTAATTTAATCATGTTACATATACTTGATATGTAAATTCGAACTGAACTTTCTGCAAATTTACAATTTATACTTTGTAACTACTGTAGGCCTAGGGACCGCTGTGGAAAGCTATTCGAGTTTTTCACCGAGCGGACGTGTAATGATGGAGGGATAATAACCCGGTAGGCCCATGAAGAGGGAAACGTGATCCACCAGGAGGAGGCCCGGTCAGGCCAGTTCGCCCTCAGCACGGGCCGGGTTATGTTTCTGGGCCGGCATCTTGGCGGTGACCCGGTTAAGGAAGGCGATATTCTAGAAGGTACAAGAGGCGGTTCGAGAGGCGGTTCAAGACTTGGAATACACGAAGAGCAAAGGAGCTAGATAGGACTTGGAGTTCGGGTAGAACCCGGCTCTATTGTGTACGCGGTCAGAGGGCCCGGTATCTATATAAACCGGCCCCTGAGCCATAGCTAGCAAGTTTCATAATCCCCAAGCTTTAGGCGAGAGAACCATCGAGAGAGACACACAAGCTTTGTAACCTAGATCGAGATCCGGCTCTGTTGTCGTAGCCGGGTTATCGAGATCGAGACCAAGATTAATAATAAGATAGCAGGAAGTAGGTCTTTATCTCCAATGGAGAGGCCGAACCTGGGTAAACCTGTGTCCCCTGCAATGCTAAACAATCTCCCAGACGCCAGTGTCGCCTTGCCCAAAAACTCAAGCTACCCCAAAGTAGCATCTGCCGTGTTATCTACCCCACGACAGTTGGCGCCGTCTGTGGGAATCGCGGCCAAAGGTGTCACCATCATGGGAGAAGCAAGGAGAGGGGTCGAAAACTTTGTTTTTGGCCAGATCACAGTCAATGAGCAAGGAGAATCCATCGTCGATGATTTTGGCTGGGGGCCGGAATCTGATCTACTTGAATCAGGTGATGTTATTCCAATTGGCAAATTTAATGTTTTTGTGGGCATGATTACAACTAGATCTGCTAGTGATGGAGATTATGAATCTGTGTCAGGAGCCGCCACAATTGTTCAATCTGATGGAGAGGAATCAGTTGGCACAGCTGAAGTTGAGAAGGTCCTGAACACGCTGGAGGAACGGCTGGATGACCCGGCAGAAATCCCGGGTGACGCGGTGGAACAAGCCGGGTCGGAATCAATCTTGCCCCTGTTTGAAGGCCGGTTTGGGTATGATGCAGAAGAAGAAGATGATGAGGAACAAGAGTCAAGTCCAAGCCCGGTTCGTAGGGTAGCGGTGTACACCGCGCCTTCGTCCAGCATGCAACCATCACCATCAGCTGTTGTTCCACCGGCCTTTACCCCGGGTCAACAGCAGCTGCCCCCAATTCTGGAGTTGGCAGAACAGAGAGTTGATGGAGAGCCGGCTTCGGTCTCAGAGGAAAGCGAGGGTACGGCAAGATACAGAAACAGTTTTGGGTTCCTGCATAACCGGGCCCAAGGAGAGGAAAGAAGTAACACAGCAGCTGCCCCGGCCTTGTTTAACAATGGCCTGGTCTTAGATCCATCAGCACTTACAAGGTTGGTTACTCCAGAAAACGCAGCAGTTAGAGCAATGGAATTGGATACAGCACGCCGAGCGTTGGAGCAGATGCGCAGGGACGCCGAGGCAGAGAGGCAAGAAATAGAAGCAAGAAAGAGGCAAATAGAGGATGAGGAAAATCGTCTCAATGAGATGACCAGGGCGCACCGGAGGAGGCACCAGAGCCGGCTGGCCCCTGGAGAAAACGCTATAAACCCAGCAGTACTGTTTAGGACCCCAGAAGATCAACCAGTTGGTGTCACCCAGGTGGCTCCAGTTGTAAGGGCAGATGTAGAACCAGATAGAGGAACAGGAGCAGCTGGGGTTGCAGTGGCAACGGCGCCGGGTCTTCTCGCTGGGGTAGCCAGGGGAAATCCGGGTCTGCCGCCCAGGACACCAAGGTTTCACACGCCGGCGGGTCACTATTCAAATCCGGCGGATAACGTGTATGCAGCAACTTTGGCGCTTGATCGTATTCCATTGGGAGACACGCCAGCGGAGATTGAAGCCCGGCGTGCCATTGACATGTTACGCACTGCAGTTGTCCAGCAAACTCAGTATTCAAGGGAGAAAAGTGCATTGCATTCCACAACGTATCGTAGCAAGAGTCGCAATGGAGGTAACCCGCCATTGGCCGGGCCTGTAGCGGCACAGCAGCAAAACCCGCCCCAGCAAAATCAAAATCAAAACAATCAGCAGCATCAACCCGCCCCAGCAATTTCCATAGCTCAGCAGATAGTCAATAGATCACGCGCGGGGAGAAGTGCGGGCAATGCAAACCCGGTAGTACCTGCAGCAGGAGTACCACAAGGAGGACCGGGTCCTGCACCAGCCGCGTCTGCAAGCTCACCCGGTAATATCAATATTTCGGCAAGTTCTTCTAGTTTAGCCGGGCCAAAATGTCTTTCAGATTCCATTAGAGCAGAGCCTTTCCCTGAGAAGTTCAAGGAGCCAAGCAAGATATCCAATTATGAGCCCAGCATGGACCCGGCCAGCTGGTTGAGCAGTTATGAGATGGCAATGTGTATACGCAATGCCACAGAGAATGTTTGTGCCAAGTACATGTATTTGATGATGAGCGATGGAGCAGCGAAGTTGTGGTTTAAAAATCTACCAGAGAAGTCCATTAATTCCTGGGATGAGTTGAAGGCGGTTTTCACCAAGCACTTTCAGGGTACGTGCAAGCGTTTGTTTTCCATTGAGGATCTTGATCGTTGTATACAGAAAAAAGGCGAGTCAGCACGTCATTGGATGGGCCGGGTCACGGAGATCCTGCACTCTTCATCTGGTATTGAGCCCAAGGATGCAATTTCATCAATGGAGAAAACTTGTAAGTATGCACCACTTGTCCAGAAGCTGGGTCGCATGAAGGAAGGGCACCGGGTTAAGCCGGTCACCATGGCAGAGTTGATGGATGCTTGCAATAGGCATGCAGCCACTGACAAACTCAGGATGAGCCTGAGGAGGAAAGGGGAAAGCACGGCAAATAATGGTGGAAGGAACAATAATGGCTCGGAAACAACAATAACAACAATCAGAATCAGCATAAGCGAGGTCATAATGATGGAAGTTCAGAGTTAGTAGCAAACACCAATACCGGGTTTCAGAGGCAAAGGATGGACGGGAACTACCAGGAAAACAGAGGTTATCAGGAAAATAGAGGTTACCAGGACAACAGGGGTTATCAGGGAACAGTGGAAATCACAATAGTGGAGGTAGTTACCAGGGAACACGCCCAATGAGTACTGAGGAAGCTTTTAGGATGCCGTGTCCTCGCCATAGCAAGATGGGCAGACCATCCAATCATTCATTGGCACAGTGTGTGGATTTGAATAGGTGGAAAAATAATGAGGTGCAGAGAGCTCTGCAGGGAGCAAACAGAAGTGGAGGACCCGGCCAGGGTGGTAACCCGGCTGCGGGGCCTCTAACAGGAGCAAATGCGGTACCCACTGGAAACCCGGGTCAGGGTCAGAACCAGAACACGAGTAACCAAGGAGGATTTTCACAGCAGCCAAGGCAACTTGGTCAGTATCACATTTATACCAGTGGCACAACAAAAAGAGAGAGAAAGATAGTCAAAAGGGCGGTTAATACAGTGGCTGCTGGAATTCCAAGGTATTTGAGGTGGTCAGAGCATGCAATTACTTGGAGCAGAGCAGATCATCCAGAGGTGGTGGAGCACCCGGGCCTGCTTGCGCTAGTTGTTGCTCCTCAAGTTCATGGCTTCGAGTTGAAAAAGGTTTTGATGGACGGTGGCAGTAGCATCAATATTTTGTACTGGGACACGTTTGTGCGCATGGGTCTGAAGGAGTCACAGTTGCAGAAAACGTCAACAATTTTTCACGGTATAGTTCCGGGAAAATCAGCCACACCAGAGGGTAAAATTTCATTGGAGGTAGCTTTTGGCGAGTCTATCCATAACTTCAGATCAGAGTGGCTCACGTTTGAGGTGGTAAAGTTTCCAAGTCCATATCATGCATTGTTGGGAAGGCCGGCTTATGCCAAGTTCATGGCAAGGCCGTGTTATGTGTATCTCCAGTTGAAAATGCCGGGTCCCAATGGGATCATCACTGTTCATGGTAACAGGGAAATAGCAGCAGAGTGTGATGAAGGGGATGCAGCCCTGGCAGAGCAAACGTGTGCAAGAGAGGAGTTGAAAGCTTACAGATCAAATGTTGACCCACAGGATAACACGGCGCTCAAGAAGCCAATGACAGAAGATGATAGGGCAAAGTTTAAAGCAGCAAAGGACACAAAGATGGTGGATTTTGTGCCTGGGGATTCCTCCAAGCAGTTCGCCATAGGGACAAACTTAACTGACAAATAGGAAAGCGCGCTCATCGAGTTCATCCGTGAGAATCGGGATGTTTTTGCGTGGACACCTAGTGACATGCCAGGCATTCCAACTGAACTCGCTGAGCACCGTTTACATGTTGATCCCAAGGCTAGGCCGGTAAAACAAGGTTTGAGAAAAATGAATGCAGAAAGGAGAAAAGCAATTGGAGAGGAGATAGCCCGGCTTTGGAGGCCGGCTTTATCATGGAAGTGTTTCATCCAGAGTGGTTAGCTAACCCGGTTTTGGTTCTGAAAAAGAATAATGAGTGGAGGATGTGTATTGATTTCACGAGCTTGAACAAGCATTGTCCCAAGGATCCGTTCGCACTGCCGCGCATTGATCAAATTGTGATGCGTTGCAGGTAGCGAGCTCTTGTGTTTTCTGGATGCGTATTCAGGTTATCATCAGATCAAACTTAACAAGGAAGATTGGGAGAAGACGTCGTTTATCACCCCCTTTGGTGCTTTTTGTTACAAGACCATGACTTTTGGGTTGAAGAATGCAGGAGCAACTTATCAGAGGTGTATCCAGAATTGTTTTCATGATCAGATTGGGCGCAATGTGCACGCTTATGTTGATGATGTGGTTATCAAGTCAGAAAAAGCCGGGTCATTTATTAATGACCTTGCAGAGACATTCAAGAATCTGAGAGAGTACAAGATGAAGCTTAATCCTACGAAGTGTGTGTTTGGGGTTCCAGCGGGCAAGTTACTTGGTTTCATTGTGTCAGAGCGTGGAATTGAGGCAAACCCGGAAAAAATTCGTGCAATCCAGAGTTTGAAAAGGCCAGAGGAGTTGGCTGATGTTCAGAAGCTGACAGGCTGTGTGGCTGCGTTGAGCCGGTTTATTTCCCGGCTTGGAGAAAAAGCTATTCCGTTGTATAAGCTGTTGAAGAAGACAGATAACTTTGTGTGGAATCAAGAGGCAGATGAGGCCTTTGAGGCCTTGAAGAAGCAGTTGTCAGAAGCGCCAGTTTTAGCGGCGCCGGGTCCCAAGGAACCCATGCTTTTGTATGTTGCAGCCGGGCCTCAAGCTGTGAGTGCCGTGGTGGTGGTTGAGCGAAAAGAGGAAGGAAAAGAGAACCCGGTACAAAGGCCGGTCTATTATGTCAGCGAGGTCCTATCAGAAGCAAAGCAGAGATACCCACATTGGCAGAAGCTAGTGTTTGGTGTTTTCATGGCTAGTAGAAAGTTGAAGCCGTATTTTCAGGAGCATCCAATTACGGTGGTCAGTTCTATTCCCTTAGCAGATATCATCAGAAACTCCGAAGCTACAGGAAGAATTGCCAAGTGGGCAATTGAAATGGGGGATTATCACATTGATTATGTGCCTCGCACAGCTATCAAGTCTCAGGCGTTGGCAGATTTTCTTAATGATTGGACACAGTTGAATGCACCACCTCTCACCCCGAGTCTCAAATCTTGGGTTATGCATTTTGACGGGTCTAAACAAGAGCAAGGTTCAGGAGCTGGAGTGGTGTTAACTTCTCCCAAGGTGACAAGTTGAGTTATGTTTTGCAAATTCACTTTGATTGTACCAATAATGTGGCAGAGTATGAGGCCTTGTTACATGGTTTGCGTATGGCAAAGGAGATGAACATCAAGCGTATTAAGTGCTATGGGGATTCAGATCTTGTGGCGCAGCAAGTTTCAGGAACTTGGGACAGAAAAGATGCAACTATGGCGGCTTACAGGCGAGAGGTGGATAGAGTAGCTGGGTTCTTCTCAGGCTATCAGGTGGATCACATTGACCGCAGGAAAAACGATGCTGCAGATGCTTTGTCAAGACTCGGCTCACGCAGAGAGCCGGTTCCACCTAACGTTTTCTTGGACGAGCTATGGGCTCCATCAGTCAAGTCCCAGGATGAGGAAGAGTTGGTAGACCCGGATTCGCAGCTGGTGGCTGTAACCCGGGAAATTCCAGAGTGGACAGAACCGTATCTTGCATATCTTTTGAGAGGGGTTGCCCCAGCAGGAAGTCATAGCCCGGCAGATCGTGCGCCGGTGCAAGGCCTATGTGGTCATAGATGGTGAGTTATATAAGAGAAGTGTTTCAGGGGTATATCAGAGATGTGTGTCTGGAAAGGAGGGCCGGCAAATTTGAAGGAAATTCACGAGGGAGATTGTGGTCATCATGCTTCAACTAGGTCCTTGGTTGCAAAAGCTTTCAGGCACGGTTTCTTTTGGCTCACAGCCCAGGCAGATGCAGAGCGCTTGGTGAATAGATGTGATGGATGTCAAAGGTATGCAAGACAGATTCATGTGCCGGCTCAGGAGTTGAGAACAATACCTTTGACTTGGCCCTTTGCAGTTTGGGGGCTTGATATGGTGGGTCCTTTCAGCATGTCTCCTTGTAAGAAAACCCACCTCCTCGTTGCCATTGACAAGTTTACCAAGTGGGTTGAGGTCATGCCTGTTACAAATTGTGAGGCGGCAACAGCAGTGAAGTTTTGAAGCAGATCATACACAGGTTTGGGTATCCCCATAGTATTATCACAGACAATGGTACTAATATGTCCTTGGGAGAGATGGCAAAGTTTTGTGGAAACAATGGTATACGTTTGGATGTTGCTTCTGTGGCTCATCCTCAGGCCAATGGGCAAGTTGAACGAGCTAACCAGGAGTTACTCAGAGGATTGAAACCACGTCTCCGGGTCCCGTGTCTCAGAGCCGCCGGAGCGTGGGTGGAGGAATTGCCATCAGTTGTTTGGGGAATCAATACAACACCAAACAGATCCACAAAGATGACCCCTTTCTTCATGGTGTATGGGGCAGAGGCAGTTTTGCCAAGTGATATTATTCATGACTCGCCTCGCGTGGCGGCTTACGTGGAGACAGAAAATGAGAAGACCCGGCAGGATTCTGTTGACCTGCTGGAGGAGAATAGAGAGCAAGCATTGGAAAGATCAGCAATTTATCAGCAAGATTTGAGGCGGTATCACAGCCGCCGGGTTAAAACTCGCACCTTCCAGGAAGGTGATCTAGTGTTGCGATGGGTGCAGTCCAAGGAAGGGATGCACAAGTTATCTCCTCCTTGGGAAGGGCCCTTCATCATAAGCAAGAAATTGAACAATGGTTCATACTATTTGGTGGACGCTAGAGAGAAATCAGAGACAGTCAATGACTCAACACACTCTACCTTTTCTATGGAAGAGCGTGAGAGGCCGTGGAACATTGCGCAGCTGCGCCCATATTATACTTAGCATGAAAAAGATGTATCAGATGTAACACATGATGTAACAGGCAGCAGGTTTCAGACGCGCTCTTTTCCTTACCAGGGTACCTAAGGGGACTGGAAGGTTTTTAATGAGGCGGCTTGCTGACCTAACCTTTTCTATCAATAAAGTGAAGGTTGAAACAGAAATTTGTCTTGTCTCAGTTGGTTTCAGTTTTATAAGCCGGTTATTTTTCTTTGTTCTATATGTATTGTGGCAGTTCTGGGTCAAGCTTGGTCCTGGGGGCTTGTCATTGAGATAGCTAAAGTTATTTCCCCAGGACCCGGCTCATAAGTATCCCCGGGTTTCAGTTTTGGTTGCAGTTGTTTAAGTTTTTTATTTTTGAGGATGCCCAGAGAGTGCGTCCCACCAGTATTTTGGATCAATGGGGTACTGAGGCATAAGCCCTTTACTTTATAAACATTGATCCAGGTCTTGGGGGCTCTTACTGCAAAAAGTCTGTAGCTGCAATCCCAAGACCCGGCTTTTATGCCACTAGTATTCTTGGTTATCTTGCTGTGTAGCTGATGTGACTCGCACTTATATGGCCTGATTGCACACCTGGAAACTCAATCAACCATGAAGCCCATTGGGACTTGGTTTGACCCTGTTTTTCTCAGAGAAGTTGCGCCAGGATATCCATGCGAAAGCCGGCTCACAGTTAAAGAAACCAAAAGGGTCATCAAAACCACAGAAGATAAGCAATTGGATATTTCAAATGTCATGTGATTCCACATAGTTTCACCAAAGTTTAAAACAAGTGCAAAAGCACACATCACAGGCATGGTATCAGAATAGCTAAGTTATTACAATAAGGTGCCCCAAGGGCCGAATGATATAAGTTTTTTAGCAGAGACACAGCATCTGCATAAGTTAAGAGCCGGCTTCTGGAGCCGGGTGTAACATCCCCAAATTTATAATCAAAATTATTAACCCAAAAATGAGGGCCAACAAAAACTTTTGTTGTAATGATTGTATTTTCTTCCCATTGCTCTGTTTGCCTTGTGTGACTTGATGTTGTTTGACAAATAAATATTAACCAAACAACCTAACCTAAGTAAGATATATATTAAACTTGGGTGATCATGTTATGACCAGAATAGATTCCATATATCTTTACCATTCTTATTTTGACCAAAGTTCATTTCAATGATGCTTGGTTTTGGCAACAACCAAAACATCCATTATTAAGAAGGTAAAAGTGATTTCCAAAATTATGTGTTCCCAAAAATATGGAGATCTATATGTTATCTCCTATCTATATTTCAACCTTGATATTTTGCATATGTATGCAACTCCCATTTTATACACTCTTATTTCCACTCCATTTTAAATAACACTAGTGGGAAATATATTACCCCACATATGTCTCTTTATCAAACCTTTGAAAACTATTAAGTTATGCATTGAGATATTCCTCAAACATCATCTTGTCATAATTGAGTGTGATCATTTTTACAAGATAGTATCGATAATTGTGGAAATGGTGGTGTGATTAAATTCTTGTGGTCTGATTTATGTGATCTGGTTGTGATGTTAATATTGTTGTGTTTGTTGCTTGTGAGGATAAATTCCTCAGTTGTGTTTAATGCTAAAATAGAACACATTTGACTACCAAATTTGAGTGTGACTTGAATAACAACAAACCCTCTAAGATTATTCACCCCTAAGTTAAAATCCTAAATTTAGGGAAATGATCCTATTAAAATTCTCTCTCCATCTATTCCTCTATCTTATAAAAGCAATTATACTTTTCCTTATTCTAGGAATAAGATGAAGTAATAATCATCTCAGCTCCCTCTCACTCATTCCACCAAAAAGGAAATTAAGATCATGATGAAGAAATGATCTTAAATAAATTATTTCCTCCCTATTTCTCTATTTCTTTCAAACAAATATTTTCTCCATGAAAATATAACTTAATTGAAGTTACCATATTTGTCAAGAAAGTTCCAAAAGTTCAAAACAATATTTTATCACTTGCTTTAAAATATTAAAGAAATGTTAATTTAGTTTTACCAAAAATGATTTATTTAAATCCTATGAACAAAAAATGGTTCAAAACATTTTATTTTCAAACATCAATTTTTGTGGAGCTTCTACATGTATATGGGAGGCTACCTAAATTTTCTCAAATTTTTGTAAAATGTTTCAATACCCCAAATAAATCCCTGAAACCCTACTGGTTTTAAAGGAATTAAAAGAAATAGAAAAGGACCTAGCCGTGATTGGGAAAAGTTTGCCAGGGGTCTTTTTGCGAAAACTCCTTCTTCTTCCTGTAGCTCGACCGCACGGCATGGCGCCAGTGCCGTGGTCGCCGTGCTTCGCGCTCGCCGCCCGGGGCCCCCGCCCTCTCCTGCCGCGTCCGGAGAAGCACGACGCCGCCCCTCCTTGACCCTGCCCCTCCGCGACCTCGTCCCCTCTCCCCAGCTGTCCCCAGCTCGCCCCAGACCCGCGACCAGAGCACGGCAACGCCGGCTCCGATCTCGGTCTCCGCTGTTCCCCGACAAGCACAACTCGGCGTGGATGCTCCCCGACCTCGCCCGGACCCCTCAGACACACCAGCTCGCCTCCTAGCCGCCCCGTGCACCTCGACTACCGTAGCCCGAGCTCCGGCTATAAAATCCCCATCCTCGCCCGCGCTGCTCTCGCCTCACCACCCCAGCTCTCACCTCCCTGCCCTCTGCTCCACTCCCAGGAACTCGCCGCCTCTCTCTCTTTTCGCTTCTGAGCACACGGACGCGCGTAGGAGCTCGCCGTCGACGGATTCGTGACCGAGGCAGCCGCCAAGTTCGCCTTCGTCGATTTGGCCGCCCCCGAGCCGCGCCGTCCACGCCATCACCTTCCCCACGCTCCCCGCACTCTCCTCCGCCGTCCACCGCACCTCCAGATGGCCCTAGGTGAGCCCAGCTTCCTCGCCACCACACGGCCACGGCGGCACCACCTGTTTGTGGTCGTCGCCGGCGTGCCTCTCCCCTGAGCCGTTGGATTTAGATCCAACGGAGTCATACCGATTCAATTAGGCGAGCCGCTGACGGGCTGGCCCCACCTGTCGGCGCTTTCATCTTTTTCAGCGCAGAGAAATTAAATCTTGAGTCACTGACGGGTAGGTCCCACCCGTCAGAGATTTCAACATTATCTACACCAAGATTTAATTCGAATTATCTGTTTAAATTGAAAACTCTAGAAAACAGTACTGGACCCATTTTGTAAATTCAATATCTCGAGATTTAAGAATCCAAATAAATCAAACTCAAATGTTCTGGAAAGCTAATGAAATTATTTAACTCACGAAAGTGGTTTCATCTCATTTAGATTAATAATTAAACCGTGGTATTTAAAATGCCACAGAAGGTTTAAAACACCATATGAATTGTTTCTGGAGTTATATTAGTTCAAATGACATAAAACCAATTTTGTTAGCTTAGTATTGACATCACTTAGCTTCCCTAATTTTGGTAGGATTAATTGTGCAGTGATAATTGTTTAGTTTAAAAATGAAGTTAGAGAACCCTACTGCACTAAAACAATTAAATATGTTTAATGGTTACCCCAAATGATTTAAGACCAATTTTGTTAGGTCACATTTAGTCATGGTTACTTGCCCCTAAAAGGATTTAATTTTAGAACCAACACAACTTAAGTGGTAACTAAAACTTGATTAATAAGTTCCTGTAATAAAACAAATGTGTAGGAAAATTGGTAAATCCAAATGAAACAAATCCAATTGTGTTGTCTTCTACCCATCAGTAGCTATCTGTAGAAATTTAGTTTGTATTTTTGTGATCAACAGAACTTAAGTTATGCAATTAAACATGAATAACTAGTTTCTGCCATAAATTTAAACACATTCAAATATTGGTTAATTAAATTCTTTACACTCAAATTGACACAAATCCAATTAAGAAACCTTCTAGATGACAGTGGTTAGCTATGGAATTTTAAATTGTATGTTTGTGAGCAACAGAGATTAAATAAGGCATTAAATGATGTTTAACTAGTCTCTTAAATTAATAAAAGTGTGTGGAATTAGTAACAAATTAAATTGAACTAAATTCAACTGTTGGGACTCCTATAGAACAGTAGGTGTTTATAGATGTTCAGCTTGAGTGTTAGTATTGCTTGGTCGAATTGTGTGGTGATTGTATGTCTTGTTGTTTTCCGACGTTTAGACGAGAGCGTTGCCGGAGTATTCGAGGAGGGTGGTTCTGTTAAACAAAAAGATCGAGACCAAGGTCACTTTGCCGAGCAAGGCAAGCTACTCTCTGAGCTTGCACCCCAAATATATGCATCTACTTTGATAACATGTTTTACTTTTAAAGCAAAGATTTATAAAAAAACCTTTTTCCCAAAAGTATATGGAAACTATTTTGCCACCCTTTGTAGAAATATGAGATAGTTATACAAAATTATAGGATGGGAAAAATAAACTTGGTATTATTCAAAACTCCTTTGAAAATACTTGTGTGGTTATGAAATGCCGAGATGTCGGTGTTGAAGTGGAGAAATGGAGAATGGAGATGTTTATGAAAAATGCACATGGCGTCTTTGTACTATGACGACCAATTAACCCGTGCAACCACACTACCTGAGATGGGTAGGGCTTAGCCGGAAACTTGTTGATTTTAGTATGGAGCGCCTCAAAATGCTTAGGAGAACGAGGTTCTCTGAACCAAGTTATCTAAATGCGGGATCCAGTTTAAGTCTGGTTCGCTGCTGGTTGCAAACAGTGGGCCTCCTGGCTTGGCGCAGTGTTGCTTGGAGAGACCGGATCGATACGATGGCCATCTCCACTGGGTGCCGGGGAGATCCAGTCCCACTGAAGAGGAGGCTCTATACTAGGGTCGACATAGTGAAAAGCTTTGATCATGTTATCTGAACCACCACATACTGTCGTATGAGGACCGTGGCTGATCACGGCGGAATGACAGTTTGGTGTGGTGAAAGTGCACCACCTCTGCAGAGTGTAAAACTATTCGAATAGCCGAGTCCTCGGTCATGGACGGTTGGGAGGCTGTCCTCTGGCCATGTGCAAGTTTTGGAAAAGTTTTGAGATTTAAGAAGGAAAAATGGAGATGTTCTTTATATGCAACTATCCAGAAGGGCTGGTATGAGGTTGCTGAAGAAGAGGAGGACCCTGAGGGGCTATGGTCGAGAAGTGCAAAGTTTTGTGTCTTGAAAGTGGAAAATGTTTTATGCAACTATACCAAAGGGTTGGTATAAGGCGGTTGAAAAAATGATTTGACCAGGAATGGTTTTGGTCGGAAAAGGAGGAATTTTGGAGAAAACAAATAAAATGGTGATTTCCTTAAAAAGATAGTTATAAAACTCTTCTTACCTTTTTCAATAAAGAGATAGAGATGTTTTAAATAAATAAAAGTTTGCAATTAAAATTAAACTAGTGCATACTCATGTTGCGGTAGTTTGCGAGTACATTCAAATGTACTCATATTGGTTTCGTCCCTGGCTATTGTCTTAGCCAGATTTTGAAGAGGAGCAGTTAGAAGAAGAAGGTTTCGATGACGTCAATGCGAACTAGGGCGCTTCCCTGTCAGCTGCCTGTAGGGTTGGCAAATGACTTGGGCCCCACGTTGTTTGGTGATTTCCGCTGCAAGTACCTATTGAAGTTATGACTTCAATCAAGTAAGTAAATTTATTCGGTAATTATGGGTGTTCTGTGATGCCAATTCGAGTTATGTGCAACAACAGACTGATCATGGGATTGTTGCAGGAAACATAACGAGTATCTCGGATAGCTAATCCGGGGTCCTCACACCGGGTTAGTGGAAGGAGTTGTAGCTGGGGTGCCGTCTTTGGCGCTTGCCGAGTCATCCTTGGCCGTCTCTGCTTCTGCTTCCCGGGTCTTGGGGGCTCCATCAGTGCGCCAGGTGACAAGTTGAAGGGGCTGGAAGTAGTGTTCATCTTCATCTTCCACTGGTGCACGCGCTGGAGGTGGCACAGTGGGAGTTGAGGAGCTTGGCGCAGCGGAAGTACTTGGAGCAGTTTTATCACCAGCAACAGATTCCTTGTAGCTCTGTAGCAGGTCGATGCGCTGAGGCTCGTCGTCCACAATTTCTTTATTCGCCTCGTTGTAGCCATACTGGATGGTGTTAAGCTTCAGATTGTTGGCAATTTGGGTAGCCACGAACCGGGTCTGCTTCATAACCCGGCTGTAGGTCTTCCTGTCAAAAGGAGTGCCATCTGCATTGTACTCAGGAAAACCCGATGCCAGAGGAGCCGGGTCAAGTTGGGGATAGTAAGCTTTAGCCAAAGCTAGGCTGCGCATGGCCCCGGCCCTGCATGCAGATTTCTTCAGCAGGTGAATCCAGCCAGGCATTGTGGACAAATGGCCCAGCACTTCAGTGTAAGTGCTGGGCGGGTTTTCCCAGTTTCTTGCAGCTTTGATGACCTCGCAACTCCCAAAGTATAATTGGCGGACCAGTGTATACATGCATTTGATTTTCTCAGTTGCGGTCTTGCGGATGTTGCCATCACGTGCACCTGCAAAAGGGAAACCAGTGTCAGACATAGTTTACATGCCGAGCTTGGAACAGACGAAAAATTTACGGGTTTTGAGAGTATTGTGCTTACCAACAAGGGAGGCAACCATGGCAGTAATCATCTTCTTCAGGCGGGTCAGCTCGCTGGTAGCTGTATTCAATTTCTGTTGGAGGCTGGTCAGCTGCTCTTGAAAGTTTTCTTCATGCTCTTGCATGTCCCGCTTCAAGTCTGAGTTCTCCTGAGTCAAGGCAGTTATTTTTTCTTCCAGGGCTTGAAGTTTGTTTGCCCCTTCAGCCCGGGTCTCAGTCTCAGCTTTTAAGGCTCCTTGTAGCCGGGCCACTTCTTCATCGGCTTGGTTCACATGTTCCTGTTAAAAAAAGTGCACAGTTTAGCCTCAAGTTACTAAGGAATTATTAGCCTGGAACTTGGGGGCTACAAAGTTTCAAAAGTTTGCAACAGACAAGTAAAGCCCCAGGTTGCCGCAAGCGTGCTAACCCGGTGCTTGGGGGCTACACGGGTAAATTTTTTAAAATTGTTCAAGTGATTAGTCCCAGGTTGCTGTGGACAGCTAACCCGGCACTTGGGGGCTACAGTGTTGAAAAGTTTTTGTAAAGGATGTTGGCGTTTCAAGCACCAAGTTTTTCAACAAGTGATAAATTTGGAGCTTGGGGGCTAGGCAGAGTATGGTTATGCAAGAAGTAAGAAGGTAAGTAAAGTTAAAAGCACACCTGGTACCGTTTCTGAAGCAGAGAGACAAGCTCAGTCTCCAAGTTCTTATGATGAGCAAGGCAAGAAAAGTATTCCTCGCACAGAGCCGGTGTGGACATGGAGTTCAGAGTCGCCAGATCCAAAGAAGCAACCGGGTCCTTGCCCTTTGCAGAGGGATCCACCTTGATTTCTGGTGCTGTGACCTTGGCAATAGCAGTGGACACGCCAGGAGCCGGGCCTTGCTTAGACCCGGTGATCTGGACTTCTGGGTCAACTTCTTTGGTCCCAGACCCATGCCCGGGTGATTGTGCGTCTGGGCTTGGTTTTGGAGCAACTGGCGGACTTGGTGGTGAGGTTACCACGTTTTCGGCGCCAGATTCTTCTTTTTGACCCGCCTCCTCAACTTGTACTTCCATTGGAGAGGGTTCAGTTCTGGCAGGTGGAGGAGATGCGGGTGGAGAAGATTCCGGGTCTTCCTCCACAATAGCTTTGGCACTGAAGCGAAAAGAGGTGAATTTAGTTACAGAAAAGATTAAAGTGTTGAAAAATGAAAAGAAAGGAGAGTAATCCTAACCCGGTATTGATGAGGAAATCCTCGGGCGTGCTAGCCGCGTCCGAGGAAGAATCTGATAAACGAGAACGTTTAGGAACCCGGATTTTGCCAGCCAAAGGGTACTTTTTGCTGGGCGTCTTCTGGATCGATTTGGCCCAGCTTGATAAAGAACATGGAGGGATACCTGTGCTCAGTGTCACGTGGCTTGCGGAGGACCGGGTCCGCGGTCTTTTGTTTGCTTCAGCTTCCTTTTCAAGTTCCTTTTCCTGTGTTTGTATTTGAGTTTGAGTTGAGTTCATCATACAAGTTGAGGAACGAGAAAATGGCACCTTTGCAATTGCAGCCCGGGTCCTCTTTTGAGGAGTGGGTGCAGCAGTTTGTGGACCCGGCAGTACGTCCGGAGCCGGGTCATTGGGGCCTGGAATGAGAAGAGCCGGGTTATCAGTAGAAGTGTCCTTTTTGGGGACTTCGTTGTTAATCAGCTCGAGGAAGAGCCGGCCTATGGAGTCTGGCTCACCTTCTTCTTCTTCTTCTTCTTGGTCGTCACTTTCTGTGTCCTCTTCAGCAGAGGATGTAGGGGTGTAATCTGCACTCCACCATTTGGAGTCCTGGAAAAAGAAATATCAGTAACAGTTTGCAAGAAGTACCGGGTTACAGTTTACATAAACAAGTAAGGGCAAGTTTATTACCGTAGGAGGTTTGTTCTTGGTGCTGAAAGGGGCGAGCCCGTTCATAGCAATATCAGTCTTCTTTTCGCCAAGGAGCCTCTTGGCGTTCTTCACGATCTGATCCTCTAACAGTGTGATTTCTGAGTAACGCATGTCGTCAGTGGTCTCTTCTGTGTATTCATGGAAGAGCCGGGTCCTGATGCTGAGAGGTTGGATGAACCAACCAACCCAGCATTTCACCAGATCAGTTCCCCGAAGGCCGTGGGCTAGTAGGGCTCTGGCCCGGCGGTGGATGCCTTCAAGTGCTTCCCGCTTCTCCGGGCTAGCATAGCGGTTCATCTTTGAATTGTACACAAGAGGGGAATTTCTGAAGGCCGGGAATTTGGCCTCATCAGCTTCAGGAGAGGTATCCTTGCAGTAGAAGTAAGTGTTCTGCCACCCCTTAGGGTGGCTGGCCAAAGCAAGAGCCGGGAAAGTGCATTCTTTGCGGCGTTGAATAGACACGCCCCCGTACGGACCAAGAGGTTGATTTTTTCGAGATGGGTTGCAATAGAAGATTTCAAGGAAAAATTCGAGAGACGGAGGTATTTGGAGGTAATCCTCACAGAAAACGACGTAATTGCTAATGTTCAAAATGGAGTTGGGCGCCACATCCATGGGAGTGAGCCCGTAGTATTTAAAGACTTGGCGGAAAAAGAGGGAACCCGGGGGGCGGAGACCCCGGGTCACATGATCTAAGAGCACAACGACCTCACCTTTTTCTGGTGTGGGCCGGGTCTCCTCTCCAGGGCGCGCCACTGGATCTCGTTCTGTGCCGGGAGTTCGCCCCGGTTCACGAAGGATTGGAGGGTCGTCTTTGCAGCGCTGGACCTCGTCTAGTTCACTGGAGCGGCTGCGGGAGCCGCGGATCCAGATGCACCAGCAGCAGTACCAGAAGGTTTCTTTGCGAGCTTTTTGGCCGCACGGGGCCCTCCAGATTTTATCTTCTCTTTCGTCATGGATTTCAGCTCTGGAGGAGGACAGAGCGCAACAATGGCGTTATGAACCCTAGTTTTAGATGCGGATGTGAATAATGAAGTACGGAGCCAATCTAGAAGAAATAAAGGTTGGAATCGGATGAGCGGAATGGATAAAAGTAAGAATCGAGGTTACCTTGGAGATTGAACGAGATTGAAGAGCGCGATTGAAGATCGGAGTTCCGGCGGCTGCGGTGGCAGTGACGCGAGCGTGAGGTAGGGGATGAACGTGAGAATGGGGAAATTTACTCTGGGGGTCGTGGCCAGATATTTATAGCCACGGTAAAAACCCTAGGGGTATTGCGGTAAAAGTGAGCGGATAAGGTAAGCATCTTCTCCGGGAAGCCAGCGACAAACAGACAGGACAAAAGGAATATTCTTGGACTCCAGTTATGATCAGCAAGTGGTCCAGTTGAGTTGAGATTTTCGCTAAGTGTTGGGTGAGAGACCCGGAGACATATGACCTAGTATGAGAAAGCCGGGTTACGGTATGACCCGCCAAGAAGAGCTGGCCCAGTTAAGCAGAAAGATAAAATAGTACATTATATGTATTTGTTGTTTTTGTATTTCAGGCGGTTAACCCGGCAAGCCAGGGTACCAGCATTGATCAAGGAAGCGACACAAGGTTGGAAGCAAAGCATGGCAACCTGGTTACCTGATAACCTGGGGGCTACTGATGGAGGGATAATAACCCGGTAGGCCCATGAAGAGGGAAACGTGATCCACCAGGAGGGAGGCCCGGTCAGGCCAGTTCGCCCTCAGCACGGGCCGGATTATGTTTCTGGGCCGGCATCTTGGCGGTGACCCGGCTAAGGAAGGCGATATTCTAGAAGGTACAAGAGGCGGTTCGAGAGGCGGTTCAAGACTTGGAATACACGAAGAGCAAAGGAGCTAAGATAGGACTTGGAGTTCGGGTAGAACCCGGCTCTATTGTGTACGCGGTCAGAGGGCCCGGTATCTATATAAACCGGCCCCTGAGCCATAGCTAGCAAGTTTTTCATAATCCCCAAGCCTTAGGCGAGAGAACCCTCGAGAGAGACACACAAGCTTCGTAACCTAGATCGAGATCCGGCTCTGTTGTCGTAGCCGGGTTATCGAGATCGAGACCAAGATTAATAATAAGATAGCAGGAAGTAGGTCTTTATCTCCAATGGAGAGGCCGAACCTGGGTAAACCTGTGTCCCTCGCAATGCTAAACAATCTCCCAGACGCCAGAGTCGCCTTGCCCAAAAACTCAAGCTACCCCAAAGTAGCATCTGCCGTGTTATCTACCCCACGACATGTAAATTTGCCAGCGTCGACATCAGGGGTGACAGGAAGGTGATGGAAAGAACCTGGGGTTTTACAATCCCAAGGAAGTATCATGTGGATATCCAAGATATCTACCACATAAAAGGAAAAGGACTCGACGGGAGGACTGGAATGGCTGACCTTGCAGGCGAACTCATCAACAAATCGTATGAAACCATGAAGAAGGACTTCCCAAAAGGCGGGCACGATTTATGGGAGAAGCAGCCACTTGACGAGGTTAACCTCAAATATGCTGCTGTCGATGGGTTTGTCTCGTTCGAGCTGTACCGGGTTCTCCAGTGCATCCTAAAGGGGCTGGTTTGTCTCCAACCTAAACCAAAAGTACCACGGGTCATCCCCAAATTATGTGCACCCTCAACATCTTCCACCAGCGGCAGCAAGCGAAACAAGTGGGAGGATGACATCTATGCGGATGGCCGCAAAAGGGGTGAGGGGTGGTAATATGGCACAGTGGGGGACGACGACTATTCCGGGTGGAAGTGAGCGGCACGAAGCCCTCGATATGTGTCGTAGTGTTTATATGCCGTACTGTTCATACGTAGTATTCTTGAACTTAGTTTAGCCGTATGTGCATGCTTTTGTGTCACTCGTTCCGTACTTTGTAACAGCTATCTGACCAATGTGGTTTAGCTCAGTTGTATGTAAAGCACTTTCAGTATGATGTGGTTTAGAAATCTCGACAAATTTAACTGATAAACCCTAAATATTTTGAATTATTTCAGGTTCTATGTAAGTTCACCGATTTAAACGACCATATCCACGTCATACTTCATGATAATGACCTAAAATTTGGTACATAGCTATATCTTGCCACGGTAACATGAGCGAACAACTTTTTTTCTTGAAATTTGTTTGATTTTTTTTTTTGAATAATTAAGCGTCAAATATGAGTTCTTTTGTGAAACAAGTAGCAAAAATAAGGTGCAAATTAGCATGAACACAATTACCACAGAAATAGGGACATATGTTATGTGTAAGCCCGAAGTATTTTGAATTTTTTCGATTGCTATCTAGTTTTGCGCATTTAAATAAACTTAAGCCGATTTATGAAAAGTTGGTCAAATTTGAACTACAAGTATGTTATAGCTTGCTGTAATTATTTTGTAAAAATTATTTGGGGTACCCAAGTAGTGATTGTCTCACAAAGTCGTCGAAAGTTATCAAAGATTCGACACCTACACATGAATAACCATGCCTGCAAATTTGACCTATTTTAAAAAAAAAATCAAACTAAATGTAGAAAGTTCGAAAAAATGAAATTTTTCTCAGGTACTACCCTTATGTCCTATAGTTTATGAGAAAAAAAATGAAATTAGAATATGACAAGATCATAACACAACACTTCAAGAAGAGCACATTCGACTATGAAGATTCAAGAGCTTCAATGCCAAATGTCTTTGAAGAAGACCATATCCATGGGAAACTTCATGATAATGAGCTGAAATTTGGTACATAGGTGTATCTTGGCATGGCAACATGAGTGAACAACTTTTTTTTTTGAATTTTGTTTGTAATTTTTTTGTTTGAATAATTAAGCGGCAAATATGAGTTCTTTTGTGAAACAAGTAGCAAAAATAAGGTGCAAATTAGCATGAACACAATTACCACAGAATGTGTAAGCCCGAAGTATTTTGAATTTTTTCGATTGCTATCTAGTTTTGCGCATTTAAATAAACTTAAGCCGATTTATGAAAAGTTGGTCAAATTTGAACTACAAGTATGTTATAGCTTGCTGTAATTATTTTGAAAAAATCATTTTGGGGTACCCAAGTAGTGATTGTCTCACAAAGTCGTCGAAAGTTATCAAAGATTCGACACCTACACATGAATAACCATGCCTGCAAATTTGACCTATTTTTGAAAAAAATCAAACTAAATGAAGAAAGTTCGAAAAAATGAAATTTTTTCTCAGGTACTACCCTTATGTCCTATAGTTTATGAGAAAAAAAATGAAATTAAAATATGACAAGATCATAACACAACACTTCAAGAAGAGCACATTCGACTATGAAGATTCAAGAGCTTCAAGGCCAAATGTCTTGGAAGACGACCATATCCATGTCATACTTCATGATAATGAGCTGAAATTTGGTACATCGGTGCATCCTGGCATGGGAACATTAGTGAACAACTTTTTTTTAATATATATATTTTTTGAATTTGTAAGCGCCACCTATGAGTTTTTTGTTTCTGAAAAAAGTACCACAAATAAGGTGCAAAATAGCATGAACACAATTACCACAGAAATAAGGACATATGATATGTGTAATCTCCGAAGTATTTTGAATTTTGTCGCCTGCTATCTAGTTTTAGCCATTTGAATGAACTTTAGCCGATTTCTGAAAAGTAGGTCAAAATATAAATTTCGTAACCTTTTTCTTGCAAAAATCGTGGAACCGTCAGCCTAATGGGCCCAGCTCCCCTGACGTGGGGAATCCTACTTTCAATCACAGACTTGTGAGGCCCACCTGGATTGGGGTCCACATGTCAGACACCCATAGTCAGGGTTTAGCTCGTTAGACGATCGCGGTAGTCGAGTTGTCACGTCAATTGCGCATTATCAATTCACCCCCTCTGCCGCTTCACGCCACGTATAGTACTTCATTGCCAATCCAATCTCCGGCACAGCACCGTCTCCCTAGACCAGTCGCATTACATATATCGCCGGCGCATATAGTCGCCGTCGCCGGAAACTCCTTGTCCCTCTCTCGCCTCGTCAACTACTTTCAGGCGGCGCATTGATCCGCCGCACGCCACTTAGAGTAAAACCGATGATGGCGACCTCCGACCAGGTAAGATTTATTTCCGTGGCCATCCCTAATCACCGATTTACCTCAGATCTGGAGAACTGACATGAACTATTTCGGATCGCAGTGTCATACTTGTTTTGACACGAAGGGATTGTGCGGCGATCCAGACATGAAGAATAAGTTCTTTGTTCTGATCCTTCAAGAGGGATTTGAGGACAGAACGGTATTAACAATTCTGTTGCAATGTCTTGAAGATTTTGTTGTGCAATATGCATGTTAGTTTGATTATGGTTCCAAGAAAATGTCTCCAAGAATTTGTTGCGCCTATTTGATAGTAGGAGCAATTGCTGTGGTGTCATGTTTGGTTCTATTTTTTAATAGGAAACTAGTACCTAGTTGTGTAAAGTCATGTTTGGTTCTATTTTTTCAGGTTATACCCTGCTACGGCAGAGTTTCTTTTCTTCAGAGGCACTATATCGCCAAGTCTCAACTTTGCCACTTCCAAGCTACTCTCGTTACCAATGAGGGATTCTCATTCCCTGTTGTATGTACCAACAAAATGGGTTTCACCTTCATTACTGGTAGTATGTGGAAAGATTTTTATAGAATCTACTCTCTTGAAGTTGGACAGGATCTCTATTTTTGCATTAGCAAACATTTTGAGCCTCGTGTTAAACCTGAAAACCCACCAATCACACATCCAGGTAAGTTTAAAGGTGGATGCATCTTCTGTTATGCTGCATTTTGTAACCAGGTAGTATGAGTAGTGCTCTGATCATTTATTCTTAGTTACTAAACTTTAATCTTACAGCCTACCTTGATTTGTCCCCCCCAAAAACGTCTTATTGTGGACTCTATGGATTCCACTGATGGATCCAAGATCAACTGGAGGATGATGGAGATAGTAATACTAAATGTGCAACATCTTGACCACCTTGTCGACTATCATGATGGTGGAGAGTATGCAGAAGGAAGGACTGTCGCATGTTTGCATACCCTTAACTACACAAACACTCGCAGACACAGCATGCACTTGGTAAACACTTATAACATGTTATTTCCTTACTAAATATGTAGTGCTTACAGTGTTATGTATGCCACTTGTTGAAGTATGTTGCAGTGATTGTGAAAACCTAGCTAACGTCTGTCGAATATGGAACAGAAAATCCCAAGCCGGTTTGTTCCCCAAGAGCTCGAAGAATACGGTTGCATCACCATTGTGAGACATCCGAACACTGCGGTTAAGGGCACATACAGCATCTCTACTTCAGATGGTCGTCTTTCTGTCGGTGGTTGGAAGGAGTTCATGAAGAAAGAAAATGTTTTCCAGTTGGGTGACAAGGTGCTGCTCTTGCTTTACAGTGGTAACCAAGGGCTTTTCCTGTTTGTGACCGATGTTCCGTACATTGATCCAGAGTAGTTAGGTACTGAATGTAAGTATTTGTTATGAAGAAGTGCAAGTAGTGTCGTACAAAACTGATAGTAGTTGTTGTATCTCTTATTAAGTACTGCCCAGTATGTAATCGTAGTAGTCAGAATTGTAGAAGGATTTAGCTCTCGCAATAAAGTTTTACATGTTTTCAAACTGAAAATGGGGATAGCCCCATGTTTACAAGTCGGAGCCGGACGTTTTGCTACCTAGTTTAGTAGATTCTACTGGCTTTTGACATGGGGCTCTACTGGTGCATTACCGTCGGCGCGGAGCTGCTCGACTTCGTTCTTCAGGTTCTGGATTACGATGCTTGATATTGCATTGTCATCTTTCAACTTCTTCAGTTCTACCTGAGCCGTCAGTTTAGCCTCTTGGGCGGCGATGGCATATTTGAGCTCTTCATGGCGTTCATCTATCGCCTTGATTTTCTCACGAATAAGGTCTTCACGCTGCATCTCGAGGTTCTTCTTCTCTACCAGAAGCTCCTTGATCAGGCCTATCGCCTTCTTCTTCGTTTCAGAACTCATATTGTTTATCCTGTACAAGGTAGCTACCTCATTCTGTAGTTTGTTGCGGTCTGCACGAAGATTTGCTGCTCTAGTCGCAATTTTTTGAGCCGCCTTCCTCTGTAGCTCCAAATCTTCACGGAGACCTGCACACCAGTCATTTGCCTGAGCCTCCTTCACTTCGATCCTAGCCCTGGCTTCCTGCAGGCAGTTATTAATTTGTAGTGAGAGTAGTCTGAATTTGAGGAATAGAACCAAAAAGTGGTAAGTTCAGACCTCGCTCTGTCGGAGAGCATGGATGAGGTTATCGAATGATTCTTTCTCTCCCGCTACGACATTCCTGCTTTGTTCTTGCTCTGGATTGCCGATGGTCGAGCCGCTGGCTCTGAGATATGTACAACTCACTTGAGTTTGATGGATATCGTGACATGTTTCTACCAAACAAATTATGCTTCATGGATATTAAAACGTACCGGTTCTCACTCAGATTTAGCAGGGTTTTTGCCTCCATCAGAGGACAATCTTGTTCGCCGCCATCTTCTTGAGCCACTATCTTCTTACGGCGTTTTGCCTCGCGGGCCTCCTCAGCTCTCGTGGCAGCTACCTGTTGCTTCCAGCTTGGAGCTCCACGATGCGTAGACATGGCTGGGGTTTTGTGCAGAATGGGGAGTTCTCCGCCGACTGGTGCCGAGTGGGGAAGAAGGTGAATAGTGGAATGACGGAGACGTGTTCTGACAATGCTACTTTAATACGTGGCAGCCGTCTCCTCGCATTCACCGAGCAATCTGGTCCGTCCATTTAGAATCTACGAACTCGCCCTATGGGTCCCACTAGTCATACAGTTATTATCTCCCTACTCCTCGTCCTCGCCTCCACCTCGCCCAAATCAGACTCCTCTCCCGCACCCCACAAAAAACCCCGGCTCCTCCTCCCCCGACGGCGGCGGACCACGGCGCCTTCCGCATCAAGGACCTACTTGTCATCAGCGACAGCATAGTCGTCCTCAAGCACGACCTGGTAAGTACCACTGCACTGCTACTTCCTTCCTTTCCAATCCCTTATGATGCCTCTAAATCTAGGTAAATCCATAGCCAGGGTACGATGTAGGTTATATTTCGGAAAAATTATGCTAGAAAATGCCCCCGTCCATGGATCTAGGCCGCCGGCTTTTGATTTTGTTAACCGGCGATTGGTTCCATGTAGAAGCTGCTCATTTCTTATTCTAACTTAATTTTGAACTCTTATTTTAGAACGAGTGCAATTGAGAAAATGGAGTCAAAATGTGGTGATGCTGAGTGTATCATCTACACCCAAGTGCGGGAGATCGTTTGCCCGGCCATTGATCCCGCGTACGCTCAATTCTTAGAGAAGGAACGAAAGGCCTGCATGCGTCGTCGTCAGAAAAATACCGCAGGTCCATCAACGATGTCTTCCCCAACTCTTTATGACACTTTTGTCACTGCTAGACTACGCATAGAAGCCAAGCCTGTACGCTCAGCCGAGGTAAATAACAAACGAATTAATATCTCCTTTCTACGTTCTAGGTACATCTTTCATTGTGATTGCTGTCATATTTAACTGCATACTTGTTTGATCCTGGCCTGTACCGCACAGCAAGTGACCGCTTTCCTACCTGAAACCGCTAGTCGGGAGTCTCTAGTGGAGGAGTGCCTCACACTCCAGCATGAAGTGCTCGCACAGATGAGGAGCTTTAGGCGATTCCATACGAACTTTATGAAAATGTGGGATGAGAAGGATAAGGCCGCGGAAGAGCTAGAGAAATTGAAGATGGGCAACAAGAATAACACAGACGTAGTTAACCTAAGTGATGATGATGAGCAGGAAACGACAGACAAGAAAGGTAAGAAAGCTGCGGTAGAGTCTCATCAGGATCCCAAGCATACTAGAGTGAAGAGAACCAGGGGAGGAAAGATCACTCGTAGAGGTGACAACGCCTAACCTAATGTTGTACTAGTATACTATTGTATGCACCTACAGCTTACTTTCTAATAATTAGTTCTTTGCATTGTAGGTCCTAACATTTGTGGGACTGAAGAGTTTGACAAGTACTGTTTTTTTTGCAAACGACGTCGACCTGAATGAAGACCAAGTTGCACATCTCAGAAGCCAAGTTGCAATCTTGAAGCCATTGATACCATACTATGTATGCACGATGACAAAGTCTACTGTCACCCATGGGAAGGCCAAGATGGTAAAAATAAACTCTCATACTGATTTTGCACAATCATCCTAGGCTTCAACTAACTAGAAACTTCTCTTCCATGTTCAGCATTGCACACCTCAACAAGTATGCGACAATGGAGCTTCCTGTATTTTGCACTAGTGGCACCAATGTTACTCGTGTAACCTTGCTCATCGGCAACAAACAAGATGCCCAGATGTGTCGCAACTGGCCGAAAATAGTCAAGGAAGCTGGAATCGAGGAGGGTGCCATATGTGTCTTCACTTTTGTGCATACTGAAAAATCTGGATTTGTGTGTACTGTTGTTGCCCTGAACTGATGCCGAAGCCTGTTGCTGTGTAATTACATGATGTAAACCTTCTAAGTACTGTCTTCAGAACCCTCACTGATGCTCTATCGGTTTAATGAGTGGAAACTTTTGTAATGGTTATGTGAACCAGTTAGTCCATGCATGTGCTGTTCTATCATGATGCTAATGTGGGAACTTTTGTAATGGTAATGTAAACCTTCTATGTACTGTGTTGATGTTTTTTAATGGAAACTAACTTATATTGTCGCCTGAACCGTCCAAACAACAAATGCACACTAGGCCTAAATTCAGTACGAACTAGTAAATACCAGGACCTCGTAAAACTTATCAGTAACGTTAGCTTAACAAAGCGGTAGTGCATCTTTATTTTGTTCAGAAGGTCGCAGGTTCAAAACAAACGAATGATTATTTTTTTTAAGTTTTATTTAATTAACTGACATTTCGGTCCCAAAAACTTTGTGACGACCAGGGTGACGCCCTAAATCCGTCACTAGGAGTAATCCGTGACAAATTTAGTGACACGAAAGTTGTGCGTCATGCATTAACACTAATGCGTGACAAAGATGAAAATTCCGTCACCTATTATGGATAATCAGTGACAAATTCGATGTCGTCAATAGGAGTTTTGTCACAAAAGGTCGGATCGGTTGTAGTGTATAGAGATTTGGAGGAGAAGGTTTCAGAAGGTTCTAGCTCACACTCTGTCTGACTCATCAGTTGGTTCGGCTTCTTCAATTTCAGCCCAGAGCTCATCCCACTGGGTGAGCTCCTCTTGTCCGAAAGTTCTTCTAAAACGTAGCAACCAGCCATCCCCATTGTGGGCATGCGCAACAAAAATGTTGGGGGTGACGCAGATTTCAAAGAGATGTTGATACCTTAGCTTAAGGGGAGAGGAGCCAGACCACCAATCTGACCAGAAGAGAAATTTTTGATCCGTCACCCAGGGTATATCTAGCCCCTAGCTTGAAATGGTCCTTGATTTTGTGTAGGGCATGCCAAAATTGCGACCCACCCACTGGTGAGGAGGCAAAGATATTGTCTGCACCTTGGTATTTTTCACGCAGGATTCTCACCCACAAGGCACCACTATCTTCCTCAGTCATCAGTCTCTAGATCCACCTTGGCAAAGATGTTGTCTGCACCTTGGTATTTTACACTAGATGGCTTTTGCATACTATTGTTATAGGTGTTCCTTGCACATGAGCTGACTGGATGTTCTCTTTTTAAAGGCCATTATCTGTTGAGGTAGTTGCTTTTGCTAAGGTCAATGCTATTGGATACGGGGTAACATCATTACAAGCTCGCACTTGGGTAGGTTTGTTAAATGTCTCATGAATGCTGAATTCGTTTTAACATAAGACTCTGGTAGCAAGAGAAGCCGGGAACCAAAGCTGCGGTACATGACTCATAGGATTATATCATCACAAGAAGAAAATTGTGTGTTTCATTTATCTATAATTCCACTCATTCTTTTTCAAATCAATAGCAGAATGTGATTTGTGCAATGGCATGCATGTCAAAGGATGGAGCATAGTGATTCTTCGGTTGATCTTAGAGGGCATATGTTCATGTCCAAGGAATTTTAATCTCTTAAAGTAAAATAAAGTAAATGGAGGGGATTGTAGTAAAAAATATATCTTGTGGTGCAGGTATCAAACTATTATTGGAAATCGAGATATATTAGGAAGTCATCTTAAATTTTTGTATGCTATTATAGGTCCGACTCGATTCTCCTCTTCGGATGTTCTGTATGAATATAGGACGCATAAGCAAAATAGTAGAAAGTGACTACATGGTGCACAGTCTGGAATATGCTTACTGAATTTTTCCATTTATTTGAGGGATAAAGACTATGGATGACACAGTTCGTCTTTGTTGCAGAATTTTCCATTTTCTCTTCTATTCCGGGAACATGAATAAAAAAAAGCTGGAGGTCTCCTCCTCATTTCTTCTTATCCTGAAATTGTTTGTTCTCTTTCCTTCTACCTGATCCCAGTAGCTCTATCTCAAATGGAAAAAAACTTATTTCCAATCTACAAATGAATCTTAACTAAGGAAGTTCCACTGTGGGATGTGATTCTTGCATGTTATTTAGAATGTTTTTTCAGATAGTCAGCTTCTACATCTGATCTTGGTAGTAATTAATGATGTAAAATAAATATTTCCTAAATACTCGATACTTGAAATCAGTAGTGTACCATTAAGTTAATATCATGCTCGCGAATCACAGTCATGTTTGAACTGCTTTGTGTATGTGTTTTCATCTTCCAGGTTAATCAATACACACTGGATTTTATAATCCTATCGAGGTATTAGATTAAATAATCATGTTCTCTATGCTCCAAAGATTAACTTTTCTGACTATAGCCTAATGTTTTTTCAAGACTATTTATCATTACCTCATTTGCTGCTTCTCTGTTGCAAATTTGAGCTTCACCTCAAATTAAAATAATAATGTAACAATACGAATGAGACTGATGTTGCCAAACTATTACGTACTTCAGTAGTAAACTTTCAAAAAAGTATGGGCATATTTTTGTTACATTCAAACTACGAAGATACTCCCTCACAATAAATATAATAGCTAGCCCGTGCAGATGCACGGGTTGATGACTAGTGTACATATGTTGCTCTCAACTGTTCACAGAAAAGAATGCTTCTTTTACTGCAATTACTTGACAATAAATTTCATGCATGCTTGGGCGATCTTTTGGTGGCTCCACGGAGCATAGCAGACCAACTTTAAGGAGTTGGATAGCACATACATTCATCATCGTAGTTGGCTTATATTCATCTATTTTTGGGTTAGGATCAGTAGGCTGATCTCCAAATGCTGGCATAAGGCTGGGGCGAAGAATGCGTTCAGTTTCTGACAGTGATGCATCTACGTACTTGTGGAGTGTAAGGCCATCACTGAACGCTTCATCAGTAGGTCTTTTCCCTGTTAGCATTTCCAAAAGTATAATGCCATAACTGTACACATCACCCTCAGCTGAGATTTGACTGCCCATGCCATACTCTGCAACCAATGGAAAAACAAAGTTATGAAACATACGAAAATAAAAAGTTAATAATCAAAAGTAGTACAGCAATTTAAACTACTTTTAATTACTCACCAGGAGCAATATACCCAATAGACCCCCTTGGTCCAAGTATGCCTGTTGAGTTGCTCTGAACTCCAACTAAAGAACCACGAATTAACCTTGCTAGCCCAAAATCACAGACATAGGCAGTATCGTCCTCATCAAAGAGTATATTGCTTGGCTTCAAATCACAGTGAACCACTGGTGGGACGCATTGGTTATGAAGGTATTCCAGAGCAGACGCAATGTCAACTGCTATGCATATCGCCGTCCCCAAAGTCAAATCGGCATGCTTATCGAGCTTAGCATGAAGTCGGCTTTCAAGGCTACCTTTTCCCATAAATTCAAACACTAGAGCTTTGAACTCATTCCCCATCGGATCATAAGTTGAGCATGCAGTTATGACCCTCACAAGATTTCGGTGCCGGATGTTTTTCAAAGCTCTACACTCGGAAATAAAGCTATCCAATGCACCATACTGATTGAGTTTGAACACTTTCACAGCAACCGAGCTGTCTTCTCCATCCAACTGACCTTTATACACTATCCCATATTGCCCGGAGCCAACTATGTTCGCTGGAGAAAAGCTATTTGTTGCTTTGCTCACATCATTATATGTTAGCCTTTTCAGCTCCATGTAGGGATGGCCAATGGACTGACTTGATTTCCACCTCCTCTTTCTCAAGATATGGAAAACAAGGAGGACCAGCCCTATGATCAAGGCCAATGCAACAACAGCTGACAAAGATGCCAACAACGGAACGATGAACTTGCGGCTTGTTTTAGATACCGAGTCGGAGCACCTGGGCAAATCGTCGACCTTAACATTTGAACAGAGGAGTGCATTTCCCTGGAAAGAAACACTGCTTGTGTTGGCAAAGACTCCACCTATTGGAACTGGCCCCTCAAAGTTGTTGAAGGACATATTTAGGTACTGCAGCGAAGTGAATGTCTCAAGGAATTCTGGTATTGTACCGGATAAACTGTTTTGGGAGAAATCTAATGCTTTGGCACCTTTGAGGTTTGCCAATGATTGTGGAATGCTTCCTTCTAGGAGGTTCCCTTCTAGACGAAGCGATTCTAACCGGACACATGCACCAAGTGTTGATGGGATCTTGGATGTGAGTTTGTTGTGCGAAAGGCTCAAGGAACCAAGGTTTATCAAGCTACCAATTTCTGGAGGTATGGATTCTGTGAACTGGTTATGTGACAGGTCAAGTAACCAACTCAGTTGATTCAATTTGCTGAACATGTGTCCTCTGATGCTCCCGTTGAGGGCATTGCTGGAAAGGTTTAGTGCCACCAGTTTCTGGCAGCCAGACAAACTTGTAGGTATGGTTCCACTTAACTGGTTTTCTTGCAAATAAAGTTCCGTCAGCTGATTCAAGTTACCAATGGAAGGCGGAATTTGTCCGTAGAACTTGTTCTGTGACAGGCTAAGGACAAATAAACTGCTTAGCTGGCCAAGAGTAGAAGGTATAGGCCCTGTGAAAAGATTGTTATCAAGATAAAGTAGGGAAATTTTAGACAGGTTTCCGATCTCCAAGGGAATGGTGCCAGAGATGTAGTTTGACCGAAGAGTCAAGCCATTCAAACTTTTGGGCAGATTGGCTACAGAACTAGCCGGCAGGCTGCCGCGTAGTCTGTTTCCGCCCAAGTTGAGCTTTTGCAGCTGCGTACAATTTGCGAAGGAGGAGAAGAATGTCCAGTCTCCAGCTTCAAGCTGATTAGAGTGCAGCATGACGACCTGCAAATTTGGCATGGAGCCGAAGGAAGGAATCACCCCACTCAGCGAGTTGTTGCCGAGATACATGAACTCCATGGTGGAGGCGTTGGCCAGCGATGCAGGGATCTCACCCTCAAAATGATTATTAGACATCACCAGCGCAGTGATGCTAGAGAGAGTGTTCCCCATATCAGAAGGAAGTGTGCCTCTAAGATTATTGTTGGCCAACCCAAGAAAGCTCAGGTTAGGAAAATTGTAAGTGGACGGTGGCACTGTCCCTGATAAATTGTTGTATGAGAGGTCAAGGAATTGCAGGCCTGACAGCTTGGATAAATCCGGAATGTTCCCTTGCAACTGGTTTTGCGCAAGTAATAGCGCGCTAAGCTGTGTGAGATTGCCTACTGAGCGCGGCAAAGTTCCGGTGAGGCTATTCCCGGTGAGGTCGAGGTACTTGAGCTGTGAAGGGATGTTTGTGAAAGGTGGAATTGGCCCAGAAAGACTGTTCATCCGAAGATGTATCTCTGTGACTGTGATGGCTGAGCTGCTGAAAAGAGCAGCCGGTATAGCCCCAGAAAGACTGTTGTTTTCGAGAGAAAGGTAGCGGAGCGAAGAGCTATTTGCAAGAAACTGTGGAATTTCTCCGCTGAGGAAGTTGTTGGCGAGATTGACAGACTCCAGAACCGGTGAGCTCCCGAATAGAGGGGGAATTTCACCTGAAAGTCCATTGCTGGCTAAGTCTAGAGAGGAAATGTTGCGAAGCGTACCGAGGCTCGGCGGGATCGCACCTCTAATGGAGTTGCCGCTCAGCGCCAGGACCTCCAGGCCAGTGCATGATGACAGAGATGGCGGTATGTCGCCCCTGAGCGCGTTGGAGCTGAGGTTGAGGTACTGGAGTCCCGTGAGCCGGCCAAGGTCCTGCGGCATGTGACCGGAGAGCTGGTTGTTTGCCATGTGGATTCTCACCAGCGAGGTGAGGTTGGTGATGCAGGGCGGGATGTCACCGGTGAGGCCTTCTGCCTCCATGTCCAAGGCCACCACTAGAGGTAGCTGCGGCTGCCTCGTGCATGAGACGCCTGGCCAACTGCAGAAATCTGGTGATGTGCTGTTCCATGTCGTGATGGAGAGGCCGGACTTGAGGCAGAGCAGAGCATCTCGGTTGTCGTCAGATTCATCGGCTACTGTTGTCAGCGATAACGGATGCAAAATCGTTGAGACTAGGATGGCTAACACTAGTGCACGAGCCATGTGGTTGGTATGCAATGAGGGCAATAGTTAATTTTCGGCTGATTTTATAGAAGTCTGTTGCTGGATTAGGGAGATTAGTGTTCAGCGGCCTTTGGCTGATCACAATTGTCTACTGATCCACTGATACAAGTCTAGTTTTTGCATGGTTCAGAAGTGAAGCTCTTTCAACGTACAGTACCATTTTGCAAATGTCTGGATCTATTGTTGGAATTTCCTCCATGATGCAAGTAAATATGTGTTAGTCAATGCACGTCCACATCGAGTGTATATGAAATTCAAAATGTATCGACATCACATGGATCATATCCCCTGGTTGACTTGGACTTTGCCACTTTGAAGCTGGAGTCGTGCTACAGTTCCTATCAATTTTGAGGTGTGCTTTCGTACACCCCCTTGAAAATTCTACTCCTAGACCAAGTCTGAACTCATGACGCTGCCAGATCAATCAACTACAGTGGCTGTATTTTGGACTGCTTGGTTGTCTGCAGCTATTTTGGATATCTGGGCAACATGGTTCAGACGAGTCTGTCCCGACTTACGGGATCTGGTCCATGTTCTAGAAAAAAATTAGTTGCCCACAAACCACTTGCATCAGATCACAAAGTTATCCCCACTGTTTGGTCGTATGCGTTTCGTGTTTTCGGCTAGATTTGTGCAAGTATTACTCCATCCGTACCAAAAATATAAGATGTTATAGATTTTTTTTAACCCAGTGAAGGAGGAGCTCCACGGTTTTTAAATAGAGGAGGGAGACACCAGGAATTCGCCGGGAATCGAACCCTAGTGGGCTGGCTGCACCACCGCAGCCTTAACCACCCGGCTACTAGCCGGTTCTCATGTTATAGATATTTTACTATGGACCACGTACGAATTGAAATGAGTGAATCTATATACTAATATTTATCTAGATACACCTGTATCATAAAAATGCTAAATACCCACAACATCTTATATTTTGGTACAGAGGGAGTAGATGTCTGGTTAGGTGCAATACCCGTGATAACGATATGGTTACCTCTTTGGCTGAGTGGTGAGCTTAACCAGCACTCGACCAACAATAACCATGCGCGATCCAAATCCAGAGTTCGCCATGGTGGAGGTACAAACACACGTCGTGTGGGTCCTTCTGGCCGTCTCATCTCTGAACAGTTTACGACGACACCAGTGTGCACGACCTAGCCGATTGAGTACAGGGAATGGCACTTTCGGTGGAAACCGGTGAAAACCACGAAAAAATCATTTTTAGAAGTTTTAAAAAATTCTTAACAAAAATGCATTACGTTGAGAATGTAGAGTTCTATAGACATGTAGATTTACAAGTTGAAACTCAAAATTTCTTAGAATCTATGAAAATGACAATTTCCACAATGCATAGTAGCTAAAAGTTACTATTCATTGCTGGATTTTTCATTTTTTGGCTCCTAAACAATTTTTAATTTCAACTTGAAAATTTACATGCCTATAGAACTCTACCTGCCCAAAAAATGCATTTTTGTTGAGAAGTTTTTAGAAATTTTAAACATGACTTTTTCGTGGTTTTCACGAACTTTCAGTGAAAGTTAGTTTCCACTGGACACTTTCTTGAGAATGACTACCCACCTCCGCATGCATCTGTGCGGGTCCCGAGCGCATCCGGATGCGGTGCCTCCTGGTAATCCACTGTGTTTTCATGGCCCGCATGCAACTTTAAGTGTAGTGTCACCGCTGAGGGCTGTTACGGCAACTCCAACGCAGCGGCCTATTTGGTCCGTTTCTGTCCGTTAGGAGAAAAACCACACCCCAACGTGCCGACGCAAACTTTACCTAACTGGTCTTCTCTAAAAGGTCTAATAAATTTGTTAGTTTGCATCATCCATGAACTAATCTTTCTACTCACTGGCCCCGGTTTGGTCGTATGTGTTTTTATATCCATGAATTGGACAATTGGGGGTAATGACGCGTATGTATATTTCAGGACATGAACCTATCCAATATTCCCTCAAAAGAAAAAAACAACGGTCCAACTTCTTTAATGCACTTGTCTAAGCACTAAGTAGTTGATGGTGAAAATAAACACACGCTAACTCCTGACGAAGCCATATAAGTTTCATATCCCAGTCAACATGATCGGGTCAAAGTTTCTTTTTCGCTTTGAACAATATTTTCTCAGTTTTATACACTGTCTTATTCAAAAGATCACTGACACTATATATGTAACTTAATTTGACCCGATCAATATCATTATTTTCCAGTCAAAGTTATTCAAGGTTCCTCTCTCCAGCTGATATTATCGTAGTACTGGTACAGATCCGTTATTTAGACGAAGAGGAAGCAGCATAACAACCAAAAACAGTAAGTGCAACGGCGTTCGTTTTCCTCAATAATGGCTTATAGGTATCGCTTGGTTCTTCAGCTTGTTACAACAGGGATCGTTCAGCTCATTTTCGTAAACCCGGCACAATAAAACAGCATGTGTCCTCCCAAAATCTAATACTCCCTCCGATCCATATTAGTGGACATAGCTTTGTCTAAATTCATATGTATCTAGTTAAGTATTTAAACTAGATACATGTGTATCTAGACAAAGTTGTGCCCACTAATATGGATCGGAGGTAGTATGATATTTGTATTTGATACTGAAAATTCCAAAGCTATAGAAAAGAATCACCATCTTGAAAATCGGTGAAGGCACCTAGCTAATTCGACAGCACCATTTATTTTTACACTACAACGTCGGCATCTTTAGTCCATACATGCCCAGTCAAAGTTCGCTTGTGTTAAGACTTCAACCAATCCTTTCTGCAGTAGTCACTGTCCAAAGTTAAGGGAAAAAAAGTTAAGAAAGGTCATTGTGATGTCATACGCCATCTGGAGTAGGCAAGTCGAAGCTTTTGTCTAAGACAGTAGTAGCTAGTCAGTTAGTTGAGTCTTCCTTTAACTCCGCGAATCATTTATAGACGGTGTTCTACCACATGCTACTCTACAAATAATTTTGCAAGTAGGAGGATATGGCTCGGAGGTACCACATGGCTCTTCTCATTACTGCGCTGGAGATCATTCTACTATCAAGTATCATCCTCGTCGCGGAATCTGATCACGGTGAGTACCGCGTACAATACAGTTTTTTCGGCTTATAGGTTATCAGTTCTGCTCAATCTGATCTCGTTGCAGAGTCTCGCCAGCTTACTCCTAAGAATAGTGTAGGTAGTTAAGTAGTACCACTAGTTTAGTTCGAACGCAGAAGTTTTTCATTTGGAAAACGATTAGATTCAGGCCAATGATTCCTCGAGAAAACCAGTCAGGGCTCCTTTGATTCATAGGATCTCTGTAAGATTTTTGCAGGATTGTAATGCTATGTGAGTTGTTTGATTTGGAGGATAGTATCCTTGGGATATTTTCCTGTGGGACTTCCCTTAGTCAATTCCGTAGGAAACTTTCCATTAGCTCCGAGCTCACCGGCCCTTTGACATTCACATCGTCGCTCGTCGTGCTCGGCCGTGTGTCGGCGCAGCCTCCTGCTTACTTCCTCTCTGGCCGGGCGTCAGGCGCGGCCTCCTGTTTACCCGCTCTCCTGGTCAACTCCTTGCTTCACCTCAATCGGTGCTTCATCTCCCCAACAGCATGGGAGCTTACTCCAAAAGCTAGATTCGCTCCTCCATGTTTCCTATGCTAGCTTAACTTGATCTTCCAAGAAAAGGTCTTTCTTTTGTTGCCGTGAACACCATTCCCTCGATTTCTATGTTCCCTGTACTAGCTAACGAATCATCACTTTTTTTTTTGCTGCCACAAATTTCTACAAAAATTATAGCAAATCTTGGATATATTTGAGTTACTCGAATAAGTTTGTAGCCTGCAACCCCTGTAGCAATTTTGCTCTAATTTGAGTCTCAAGGTAAATGCCTACTGGCCGGTCCTTTTTTTTGGAACCATGGATGAGCTCTGCAGGTATTAATATAGGAGAAGAAGAAAGGCTCGACGAGCCAAAGTTTACATAGGCGCTGGAAACCAGCGAAAAAGGAAAAGGAACAACTTTACAACGACCCTATTGACTAAGAAAAGAAACCCTTGCGACCTACAAACATCAAAGAGCAACGCTAAAGATTGGAAACAAGTGGGATTTTCTCAGTCTGAGAATATGCGACCCTTGCTAGCTAAGTTCCATTGCTTCGCTTCAGTTTTTATCTGATCGAAGAGCACGTTAACCGGCTTATGAATCTTTTCAAAAATCCGGTTGTTTCTCTCTATCCAAAGCATACAGGCCGTTAGTATTGCGACTGAGTCCAGCCTTTTCCACTTCTTTCCTATTAGCGTGATCCTAGCTTTTTGCTATCATTGCTGCAGCGTGTCATCGGTAGAGGGTGTAAGATTTTGTAGATTGGCCCACTGCAAACCTTACTCCAAATGATGTTACTGATTGCGCAGCCGATGAACAAGTGTTGATCATCTTCCTCCGTCGAATTACAGAAGGAGCATTTGTCGTTGTGTGGTAATCCTCTTCTTGCTCAACGATCTGCAGTCCATACTCAGGCCGGTCCTTTTCACCAAGCTGCTATAGTCACAGCTCGGACTAATTGGCTTGTGCTCATGTTGCTGCCCAACTTTCGTCGTAGTGTGAGCAGTTGAGGTGGTAGCCGTCCCTGGAGCTTCGACTCCTCCAACTCTCGCCGGCTCCAGAACCCGCATGACAAGTTGACGACTAGAGCCTGTAGAACTCGTGGCGTAGGAGTCAAGGACTTGAGCACCCTGCACAGACGAAGATAATAAAGATCCACGAATATCAGAAACTATAAAATGACCAAAGGAAATGGGTTTTACCCTTCAACGGAGGGAGTCCCTCTTTTGGCCGTCAGACTTCATCTGCTCGTCGGGATTAGGTAGGGGGACGTGACTGGAGTAGAGGTCGCAGTCGTTGTTAGAGTTGGCCTTGGCACGGATGGTCGGCAAGACGAGTCTGCTTCTGGACGGGCTCCTTCAGAGTCGATTTGGGAGACTTGGCTGACCGCTTCCACTTATAAAAGGAGCATTCGTATGAGGAATCGCCATACAATCATTATTCTCATCATCATCTGTCTCGTCTGGCAAATCTATGATATCATATAGCCACTAAACCCTTGGGAGAGCCTAAATCTGGAATTGGATTGGTATAGTCCAATAGATTTTGGACTTAATTTTGTTTACAAATTGACTGGACCTCATTAGACATGGATATGAATGAACATAAGGTTTGCAATTTAACTACCCGCTGTTTGTTGTCCTGTTTACGTGCCTGGCCATGAATTAGGGCCAAAACCTGGTGTTTGGTTACAGCCTCGCGCCGTGTTATGCTCACCTCATATGAAAATGGTGATCTTACCACCTCTAAAACTGTCACAGCTAACACACATTCAGGGCATACTTAGTAGAGGTTCAGTAGCATCTAGTTATATACAGCAGAAAATGCATCGTCCGACCATGTTTATGGGCATATATAAGCCCTGGATCAACATCTAACAGGGGCATCCCATGCCCCTGGATCAACAACTAACAGGGGCAACACTTACGCTTGACCAAAATGCAGCAGTCATCTAAATCTTACAACGCTGGTCCTAGCCGTGGTAAAGGCAGGTGTAGCCCCTGGACGTCGAAGTAGCGCTCTTGAAGATGGTGAGCTTGAAACCCTAGGAGGTGAGCTTGAAGACGATGACGTCAACTTCCTCCAGCTCGTACTTCATCACGACGACGGGCCAGTTCCTGCCCAGCACCATCTCACCCTCCACCATCGACACCTGCACCCACTCATCGCAGTAGTGGCGCGCCGAGATCGGCAAGCAACGAGGGAATGGAATTTGGAACAGCTCCATCAGCACGGGCTGGAACGACCTGGGGATGACTAGCATCACCAGATCGTCCTTGTCTAGCTGGGCATAGAACTGCTGAGGTGCCACAGGCCTTCAGTATGGCTGGATAGCTTCGCCGCCTCATCCTGTCTATCGGGCACATCAGGCCTTAGCCACCGCCCACCGGTTGCGGGGAGAACGCCATCGAAGCCAGGAGGGGTTTGCGGATGCCTCCCAGCGGTTTCCCATTCGGTCTTGGGTACCTTGTCAAGATAGAGGCGTCAGTGAGCAACATGAGCATGAACTCAAACTTGAACAGGAGCATGAAGGTGAACATGGACTAGAACAAGAACATGGACAATGACATTGACTATTGGAAGCATGTACAAGGACATTGACAACAAAACATGGACAAGAACATGCCAAAATGGCAACAATGCCAAGAATGGCAAGTCACTAGACAATGACAGACAACAATGCGTACAACTCATGGACAAGAACATGCCAAAATGTCAACAATGCCAACAATGGCAAGTCCCTGGACAATAGCACACAACAATGAACAAGGACAAGAACATGCCAAAATGGCAACAATGCCAACATGCATCATACCCGAATCATACACCCACACAAACCCTAACAAATCTACAAGCAGGAGGAGATCTAGAAATAGCCTACACAAGATCAAGCTAAATAGGTCAGGAGTGGTGTCTATAAACCCCAATGGGCACAAACCCTAACCGAAATCTAAATCGGCACCGAATGTACTGTCTGATGACCTAAAAAGGAGGGAGGGGGAATTAACTTACCGTGTCCAATGAGGGCGTGGGTCCTCCCGCCAGTGTCGAAGAAGAAGGCGGCGCCGTCGATGCCGTTGTTGCTGCTTTCCTGACCGGCAATGGCACCGGCGCAGGAGCCGATGCGGCCGCCGGAGCTTGGGGACGGCCGAGACAAACCGGCGACGGGGCTTTCAGCATCCGCACCCAATCGGTCGACGCCTAGCCCACGAGCACGTCCACCCACTTCTGGTGAGCGGTGGAGGACAGGGAGGAGGACTGGCCAGTGCGGCGGGGCGGGGGAGGAGAAGCGGTGACCATGGAAGCGGAGAGGACGAGGGTGATAGTGGTGGAGTGGGAGTAGGAGTTATTCCCAAACCATCTCGTCTCCCGCGCTTCCCAACGCGTTCGAGAATGCGGCACGCGGAGCTCGCCTGGGCCTGGCCACGCGGAAACGTCCAAATCGGCCATTACTCCAGGGACTCGCTGAGCACTGCTTTAAGTTTCGTGCTATGCAACAACATGGGCTGGGCCAGGAAACCAAAAAGCCAAATTTTGCACCCAGCGGGCCTGGCCGAGGGGCACCCAGGAAACCAAACACGCCCTTAATGTAGTTCTTCCCGGACCAGTGACAAAATTTGTAAGCACAAGCCGGAGCGACTCGACTCGAAGAGTCAACCAAACAGTTATTACTAGGTCCAAGCCAGTCAGGCCGCCCTTCTTCAGGAGTCGGATCTTGTTCTGCATATGCCTGAGAACATCGTGATCTTCAAGCGATGTTTGAATATTGAAGCCTTTGTCTCGTTGTTGTAGGTGAGTTTCTAATATGATGTATAAAGCCTGTTGGAGGCGAGTTAGGTTTATACAAATTTTCAAGCCAATGATGTTGGTAGGTAGGATTGTAATGTACTATTCCCATAACTACAAATGTCAAATGTTTTCTCAAAGAAAAATGTACAATACGTATCAAAATCAAAGTGACCTATAAAATGTATAATTTACACTCATTTTAAATGTAATATTCCTAGTACATGTTTTCAAACTACAAGAACAATTTAATAGATCTTTGAAAATTATTTAACTGAGCAGTGAACAAATTAAAGTGTTATATGTTGGATTGGTGCCTAAGGAAAATAGGTTTCATACGATGCGCTTTGTATTCGTCAATCAATGTGGTATGATGTTTTCCGTTGTTTTGGCCAAAGCATAAACAAAGGTATCACCTATCTATACTAAAATTTAAAATAATGGAAATACATAGTTTTCCGTATTGTCTCATCTATATAGGATTAATTGTTTGTTATCGGGATTATCTTATATCCTTTTATAATTCTAGTTCAATAATTTTTCATATTGTTTAAAATTAATATTTAAACTCTTAATTGCTTTGCAGGAACCGATCCTGATTGCCCCGCGTGTATTTGTTGCCCATGTCGTTGTTGATATTGACTTTATCATTGATGAGTTATGATTGTATATTATTTTTTATAAGTAAACTACAATTTCACACAGGATTCAACTTTCTGTTGATTTTTGCTGACATTATGATTTATCCAAAATTGGCATAATTATATAGTGTTAATTCTATTTACGACCCACATATCCACACAAGTGTTCAGAAATGACCATGTCTTGTGAAATCATTCGTGGCAATCAACATTTTTTGGAGTAGGAGAGAGAGCTTTATATTTCCTCAACGGCACCCGATACAGAGTCTGAGGTTCAAGATTCAACAGACCAGGGGGTAAGAGCATCTCCACCGGCACCCTCCAAATGACCCTCCAAAGACCCATTGGGGGTCTGGACGCCGAAAAATGCCCACAACGGCACCATCAAGTGCTCGGCCAGAGCCAAATCGTGTCCGGCACCCTCGAAAGGGCCCCCAAGTTTGGAGGCCCTCTCGGGGGTGCCGGACATGGGACGGAAATGCTCTCTGACAGGGGTGACCCGCCTGTCATACACACAGTGCGGGCGCCCGTGTTAATTAGGGCTGTGAAGGAGGCCGTTTTACCCGATTAATGGCGAGACGACGAGACGGCATCACGCCTGTCGGCACGCATCGCAATAACGCCGCGCCCGTTCCCTTGGCGGGCGCAGAGCGAAGTGATGCGTCACAATTACGCCGCACCCATTCAAACTGGCGGGCGCAGAAGGAAGCGACGCGTCGAGCCGCATCGTCCACGTGTTGAAGTCGCTGCGACTACCCGCGACGGCGCCCTGCACATGCGTCGGCGACGTTAATGCGTGGCCAGGCGAACCAGTGGCTAGCCGTTAATGCAGGCCACCCAACCCCACTCCTCCGGCCACCATTAAAACGCGGCGTCGTGGCCCTCATCTTCCCACACCACTTCTTCTCCCTCAACCAACTCGCCACCAACAGATCAGCCGCCAAGCATGGTGGGCAGCCGCGAGACGCCAGAGGAGCGCGAGCTTCGGCGTTATCGTGACATCCTCTCGGCGGAACGTGCTCGTCGCTATAACGAGCGCCGCCGCCAGCAACGCCGTGAGCAGCTAGAGCAACGTTGATGGGGATATACCTTTCGGGTACCCTACCATGAGGGTACCTGGTGCACGTATCGACTAGGCCCAACTATCAAGAGCCTACATGAAGCCCATAAAGGATGGCCCAAGAAAACGGAGTATCCTCCAAGTTAGACGAAGCCATAGTCGGTTTAGAATTTCCTTACTTGTAAATCTGAGTCGGTTGCGAACTCCCGAGACCCAGCCTATTATATAAAGGCTGGGAGGGCCGCCGATGAGGGGACACGCAATACTCGAACCACCAAAGCCCTAGCGAGATCGACATCTCGCCGGGACTCCATTGCAGCTCGTATATACCCTCATATCAATACCAGACAAGCAGGAAGTAGGGTGTTACTCTACGGAGGCCTGAATCTGGGTAAATCCCTGCTTTGCTTGTCAGCTGACGAAACTACCAGCTCTACCACGTTCTCTCCCCCGTAATCTCAACCCTAGGTCCTTAACCATGAGATTTGATGAGATAACCCCTCGTCAAACGTCGCCACCGCAACGAGGAGGCGGAGATGGCCAAGGCGTTTCAACGCGAGATGTGGCGCGAGGAGGGAGCCAACACGCCTCCATGTGTGATGTCGCTAGAGACCGCGCGGCTGTGCAGCAGCCACAGTGTGCCAGTGGAGGACGACGCCACCCTGCCGGAGGGGTGGGTGAGTCAACGTGCCGGTGGCGCTGCGGCTCAGCGGGCAGGAGCGCGTCGACTTCATCAAGCAGAAGTGGATGGGCCGTACGAGCAGAAGCTCGACCCCAAGTACTGTTGGGGATCGTGGACAAAAAACAAAAAAAAATTCCAACCGACGAAAACCATAAACTAGCCAAGATTTAACTATGTAGATATACTATACCGAGGAGGATGGAGTACATACCCTTGTAGACCGAAAGCGGGATTAGGTTCCCGCACAAACGTTGTCGATGAAGCCAACAAAGCCGACCTCAAGGTCGTGTAGGGGAAGTAGACGTACTCCAAGCGCCACCCGTGTAGCGCCTCGCAGTTCCACACACGTACGGTGTAGATGACGACCTCCGGACTCCAGATCCAGCAAAGCAGCGGAAGCGGAAGATTGGATCTAGCAGCACGGCGGTGTGCGTATAGTAGAGAGATTTCCCTCCCCGTACGCAGCTCCAGAAACGGAACCACGCTCAAGGTAGGAGAGAAGAAGAGGAAAAAAGGTGAATTTCCAAGGCATGTGGGTCCCCTATTTAAATGAGGAGGAGGGAGACCATCTCCCTTGGCTAGGCCATGTGGGACTAAACCCCACATGGCCACCCGCCGGCCACCTAGGTGGGCCCTAGGGCGGCTGGCCCTCCTCCCTCTTTTTTTCCTTTTTCCTTTTTGGGATTTTTCCCTCTAAGGCCCATTTAGGTTTAATGCCTTAAAAAATTCAAATTTAATTAAATAAAATATATATTTAATCATTAATAACACTTATTAATATTAAATACATATTATTTAATTCATTTAGGCTCCGAAACATATTTCGTTGCCTCCGACCAACATCGGACAAGTCCCGGAACACTTCCGGAGTTCCCGGTTTCTTTCTCTCTTATATCCAATCCAATCGTCACCTATCCTTAAGTGTGTTACCCTACGGTTCAGGATCGCACAGACATGAACGAGACACGCTCTCCGATCAATGACTAACATCGGGGTCTGGATACCCATGGTAGTCCCTATGCGTCCACGAAAATCTTTTATCGTTCGAACCTTTAGACGTCCAGTCTCAACCTTTTGCCTGGCGATACTTAGATTGTCTGAGCATCGTTCTTGGGTATCACGATTATCGAGCATGATCTCGTCATCGAAAAATCTATCTTTACTCGTCTGTGATATTACATCCCCGTGACCTAGTCACATGCTTGCAAGCTCATTGATGTAATCTCACCGAGTGGGCCCAGAGTATCTATCCTGCTATGTGGATTGGCAAATCACGCTCTTGATCACTCGCCTCCACTGCTTCCTTCGGATACCCGAAAGTGTCACATTTATTGTCACGCTATATAAGACATGCCGTTTGATGCAATCAAAGCACCTTCCAGAAGTAGCGATTTGATATGACCTCACAGTCGAAGGTATGAGCACTACGTTTCTATATCTTTTGGGTATGCCCATCACATCATTCACCTAACGACATGACCCCGTTGTCAACCGACATAATTATCCATGATCAGGAAACTTTGATCATCTATTGCCCAACGGACTAGTTAAAAAGAGGCTACTAGGGACCTGGTTGTTTATATACCACACGTGTATTAATGTTTCCGCGTAATACAGTTATAGCATGGTATAAAAACATATTACGAACAAATTGAGATATGACAAATAAAATCACTTTATTAATTGCCTCTAGGGCATATCTCCAACAAGTACTCCATCTCGGCGCCCTACTGGCACGCCGTGGTGGACGCGAAGTACGAGGCGTGTCGCAGCGACGTCTTCCTCCCTACCGGCGCACGGGAGCCAACGTCAGAGTGGTTTCCGTCAGACAACGAGCGTGCCCGCTCTGACCATGAGGACGACTACGACCCAAAGATGCCCAATCTCCCCTTACCATGCGCTCCAGGAATAGCACATGAAACTTCCCCGGCAGCGTCACGGTCACCGGAGAAGGGGGCACAGGATGAAGCCGGCGAGGCTTCTCATCAGGCGCACCGCGGATGCAACGGCGGTAGAACAAATCCCACCACGCGCCGGCCGTGAAACCAGAAGCCTCAGCCTCAACCGAGGCTGCGTTTCTAAAGACCGTAGCCGACGATAGTGGCAGATGACATTTCCGGCGCCAGATCATTGAGGCATACAAGTCTGTTGATGATCCGGCACTGGGATTGGCATCTTCTTCGCCGGCGAGGGCATGTGGAAGAGGCATCTTCTCCGACGCCGACACGTGTAGTGGTTGGGTAGACGCTGTAGCGTGTCGCCGGTATCGGCCTAGTTTTAGTTTAGTTTGTTAAATCTTGTTTAGATTTTAAATTGTAAGTTTGTTAAATCTCGTTTAAATTCCACCAGAATTGTTATTAACGAATGTTAAAAAATATATTTGGAGTGCTTGTTTAGGGTGCGTCGCTGTGGGCTGCACCCTTCACTTGGACGGACACATGTCCGGCACCCCACAATTGGGCCTCAATTGGGGGGTGCCGTACACAGATTTGGAGGCCCCTGGTGGAGATGCTCTAAGGGACCCCACAAAAACAGGTTGAATTGCTGAACTTCGCCAGTGCATCGGCAAGACAGTTGCCTTCTCTCCTGATTTTTTCTGATGCAGTGGTGATCGAAAGAGGCGAGGATGCGTTTAGCTTCTCCATACGATGCCCAAAGGCTAGACCTATCCTCGTGGTCATGGATAGAGGAAAGGGCCGTAGCGACAGTGGAGCTGTCAACTTCCAGGATCAGGTTTGGTGTTCCTCTGCTGGCCATCTGCTGCAGACCAAATAAGGCAACCTGGGCTTTGGCTTCCTCGGCAGACTCGCAGTGCTGCATCTTGGTGCAGGAAGCAAAGATCATGGCTCCTTTGTGATCTCTGGCGATCGCTCCCGCACCGTCAGACGCAGTAGAGCTAAGGAAGGAACCCACTAGTACAGAACGACACATCGGAAACGGGCCAAAAACCCCAACATAAACGGAGAAATGGTACGTGTCCCCACCCCGTGGCTGATGTGAAGGCCCTCATCGGGAACGGAGGACAAAAACCGTCACCGATGAGGCCAGATTTTGGCAACGGAGGCGTACATATCTCCATGTCCGATGAGGCGGGACATCAGTAACGGAGATTCACTTTTTACTCGTTTGCATTGAGTTTTCTTCATAAGCCTACAACTGGAATACAGTTGCCACTTGACATTCAAAATCTCACAGCACAAGCACAAATATGCTAGCAAATCCGTTCATAACGTATATAACAAATGTCACCATTACATAGCATCAAACGATGATGAGTTACACATGCCTCGCTAATCCTATCATTCTCATGCCTCTGTAAACTTAACTTTTATGGTACTCCACCTTCTTCCTTAGCTCGTTGTCTGTTCTGAAACCCAGAAAACAGTCTTTGAGCTAGCAAAAGACTCGAGTAGTGGTTTCATGCTTCTCCAAACCACATATGCAGCTTAATTGCTATACACACCCTGAAGACGGTGGTGGAAACCACATCGAGCTCGCAAGCCTCTGTAGCATATTAATTTCGCCAAAATCGTTGTATTGAGGCTTGCTCCGTCTTGGACAGTGTCGCCGAAATAATTTACAATCTAATATAAAACCAATAGAACATTTCATGAGTTGCTAATACAAACTACATATCTAAACAGAGCATCTCTAGTTCATGAGATCTTGTCTATTCCGCGGGAGAATATGACATATAAAAAAAGAGCACAATTGATGAACATAGGACATGTGAGGAACACTAGTTCATGAGCTGAGCGATTTATACCTCATCTTTTCTTCTCCGTCGACGGCGGTCTCGCATCATCGGCCACCTCCTCCTCCTCCGTCGATGGCGGCCTCGCATCTCTGGGCACCTCCTCCTCCTCCGTTGACGGCGGCCTCCAAATCGGGCACCTCCTCCTCCTCCGTCGACGGTGGCCTCCAGATCGGCCACCTCCTCCTCCTCCGTCGTCAACGGAGGATCTGCCAGCAGAACCACCCAGAGATGCGAGGCGGGTTTTCTCACGCGGAAAGCTCGATTTTCCGTCGCCTAACTCGTGCCGTTTCCATAGAGGGGTATCCGATGTGTCTTCTGTACTAGTGACCATCGGTGTTCAATTTGATCCAACCATAAGGCAGAGCAGACCAGGGTTCCGGTGGCCGCATGTTCGACGAGCCTTCAGGCACTGGGGGCAGCAAGTGGTGTTTTCCTTTTGGGTCAACCGGAGTTGGAGTGAGATTACCGGTCTTAGAGTTGTAGCTCTTCAAGATCAGCATATTATGACCAAGCTCATTGTGGCATTAAGTTCAAAATCTTTAAAATATGTAAGTATTGCTGCATGAATTGGTTGCAAGGTTCTGCAGTATATTTGGTTGCATTAGCATGTCGTAATAAGATTTTATTGTAGTAAATTATGCCCATAAACAAATCTGCACTAGATTCGCTATTAAAAAGGACAACATCGCTAGTCCATTAACCCAATATGACAAGATAAAATTAATTAATATTGTAATAACATAAAAGTAGTCCAAGTGACTGGGTAGGTAGCTACGTCCACTCAGCCATGTGTAGAAACTGTTTTGTTCCTTTTCACGTGAAACGCGGAACACTCTGGGGAGACCTCTTTCCTATGCGTGCCCCCGCAGACGACAGTTTTCACGTTCTAGGCCCATTGAAGTGGGGCATGTGTGGCTTCTCTTCCCCTATTTTGTAGATACAAATACGAAAAATAAATTATCTTTTGAACCAAGCTTCCGAATCAATAACCCTTTTTATTGTTGTGTAACTCGAATCTTGCTCTTCAAAATTAAATCCCATGTGAAATTACTTCGATAAAAGTTTCCCTTCCTCCAGTGCATGGTTTTATTGCCTTCGGGTTGCAATGCATTCGCATCTCAGCTCTTCTGTGACATTAGGTTTGGATGTTTTGTGTTTTGGCCTGCCCTAAGTGCATGGTTTGCCATGTATTCCACTACACCGTGTACTAATGTATTGTCTTTTGTCTTGCCTTGAATTCATATTATTTCCATGTCTTTCGCTGCACCACGAACGTATTGTTGTCATGCCTTTCTGTCCTGACGTAAGTGCATGTATTGTCAGGGCTTCCACTTCATTGAGCTCGATTTTTCTACCTTTTTTCCTGCTCCGAGTGCATTTTTTATCAAGCCTTCCTCCACACTGCATTTGGATGTTGTGCCTTTTGATGAACTATGTTCGAATATCCTGCTCCTGCTCTTGGTTTTTTGCATTGTATTTCTTGGTAGTCCTGCTCTAAGTGTACTTTGTTTCATTATATTTGTTATGTAATGTACTCCGCAAATACACTACCAAACTCAATGACCTGAAAAATGGACCTAAATCAACCAAACCCAGCAATAATCACATAAGGGGGCAGTTGTCTGCTACGTTGGCATGTGGCGACCTCCCACACGAGCTCCAACACTCTCCCGCGGAGGGCTCCCTTCACCTAGTCCAGCTCTTCTTATGCGCATGGGAATCCCATTAAAGCATTAAAAGTCGGGCCCTTTTGTTTTATTCTCATTGTTTTTGTTTTTAACTTATTTTTATTCATTTCATGATATTTTTAGCTATTTTTCCGTGTGTTTCAAATTTAACTTTTTATTTGTTTCCTTTTACATTTTTTTGTAATATACTATTTTATTTATAATACGTTGATATGTATTTGATTTGTAGGGATATCTTTCTTCATATACCAGAACATTAACTTGGTGAAACATGAATATTTATTTGATATGTGAACACTTTGTTTTGGTTAAACACATGAATATGTTCGTGATTCAAATAAGTATTTGTTTCATGCCACAAACATCTTTTTGAAATACAAACATATTGTTTCACATATAGGAACATATTTTCTAATACATGAACATTTTTTTACTATACAAGAATGTATCTTCTTATGGCATTGTGCATTTACCGCGGCATTAAATAATTTTGATCTTGAATACCAGCTACCCAACGCAGTCATGTGTCGGTATGGAATCTACAACGGCGTCTGCCTAGTTTGGTGCCAAAAGTCTATCCACCGACAGAAAAACTATTGAAGGCACTTTCATGTTATGTCGTCCTACCGAACCTCTCCAAATGTTATACGCACTACAACTCTCTATGCTTAATTCAACGCTTAGACTAGTCACAATGGGGAGTATCATATACTAGTATCATGCATATGATACTAGTCTATGTTACTACCTCCACAATGGGTAGTAACATAATTGTGATATCATACAATACTACATTTATTAGGTTGTATACTCATCTTCCATTGGAATCCATTATGTTACGGTATCTACCTATGATACTATTATCACCTCTCTCATCATTAATTACAGTGACACGTCAGCTTTTTGTCAACATGGCATGCATGATACCACTTATGATACTCCCATTGTGGCTAGTCTTATGAAACTCCCACATTACCAGATGCTAGCTAGACTCATTATACAACATGGTCGGGGAATGGCCTGATTTTGTAGCAATCAAATGTCGAATTGAAACCGAGGGGAGCGTGAACATCACGACGCCGATGGCAAGGCCTGATCAAGCCATACTGAGATAAAAATTACCCTTTCTAGCTTTTCGGAAGTTTAATTCGGTCCAATATCTATATATAACGAAAATCCCAACAAGTATAAATGATAATCTATATATGTAACCTATGTACATCATACATTTTCAACCATATAGTTATCCACATCGCTAATAACCGTTAAATATACAACTATTTCACATGATCAAATTTGGGACTATTGTGATCAATTGAATGTTGCATATTTTTATATAAAACTTTTTTCATGCATTTTATACCTTACATAATAGGGTTCTTAAAAAAAATCCCACTTCAATGCGAGGTTATCTTCTACTCCGTAGTAATATTCTAAATCACACCTACCATATCACGAAGATCCGCGATCTGTGATAAATCATGATCACGTTCCCTAGTTGTTCTTCCCTCCTCAAACCCTCATTAAAATCCCTGACGACAAACGTACGAGATATAGTTAGTAGTTAAGCCGATGAGCGGGATAGATATGAGGACGCGCCTCGACGTGAGCCACTGGGCTGTTTCCGTGAGACGAGTGTCCACGGCGGTGTGAATTTGACACCTCAGCTACCCTCCGTGGTAGCTCTAACTCCTGGTTGTGGCTGTGGAACCGTGCCAAACTCTCTCCCCGGCTACATTGTGTCAACGACAAAGGCCTCGCAGTCTCCGATCCTCTACTCCATCCATAGCTAGCTCTCTCTCTCTCTCTCTACCTCCCTCCCTCTCTCTACTTTGGGTCGAGGTGCTTTAAGTCGATCTCTTTCGATCTGCACATGAACCCTTCTGTCTTACACACTAACATCTCATTCTTTCGACCATCTTGGTTGCGGTTTGTTGGGATCAATTCCAATGGACATGCAGCAAGATTAATTTCAAAATAAAGGTCAGTATGAACTATGAACTGATGTATATGCCATTTGGTCATTCTCTTCTCTTTTCTTGCTAAAAAAAAGGAGTCACTGTCTTTTTATTCTATCATCATTCTCCTGATGGTGCTTGAGAAGTATAAGAGAATTATTTGGTTGCAAGTTTGCTAGCATCATTTGGTTCTGAGCACCAACGTCTGCGGGTCACATGGAAGCAGGGGATGCGGAGAAGCCACTGATTCACTACCTACCTCGTCAGGTGATATTCCATTACATTAGTCCCTCTAGCGACAGCCTATCATTTATAATTAGGAGGAAGATGAAAACGTTCATTTTACATTCTGAACAATACACCGAGTCTTGCCACACAAAAAGAGAACTATGCATGCGCCAATTCAAATTAACATCCTCGTGTTGTTTTGTAGAAAAAATATCGTCAACTAAGAAATTTAATTAATTCGAAGTTGAAACCGGAAAGATCAATTTGGTACTACAAGCAGCATAAAGTGAATGGTATCAAACTTGGTGGTGTTTTCAACAATTGCTACATAGCTATTACCTTAGGATCATATAAGGTTTTCATTTTGAATACAGAATTGTCCATATCTGTATAAAACATTTAAACATACTGACTTTAATTACGAATAGCAATTGTATACTACTCACTTTCCCTAGCAGTATAGGGTACCATAAAAAAAATCCGGAACATGCTCTTTGCATTATCGAAGGTTATGTTTGGCACTGTTCTTCAGGATGAAGGTTCGCAATATACAAGTGATGGAACAGTTGATATTAACAACGAGCCTGCTTGTAAGCTTAGTACAGGGAATTGGACAGCGTGCTACTTCATTTTAGGTACTGCCAATTTGCTCCCACAACCTGCCTCATTTTCCCACTCAGCCTACAGTGCTGACTCCTGCAACTGCATTAGGTGCTGAATTCACCGAAGGCATTTGCTTCTTCGGGATCCAAAAGAACTTAGTGACCTTCCTCACAAGCGTACTCCACGAAAGCAACGTCGATGCCGCGAGGAATGTGTCTACTTGGATTGGCAGTTGCTTCTTCACACCACTCATCGGAGCCTTCTTGGCCGATACATATTGGGGAAGATACTTGACAATTGTAACATTCCTCTCAGTCTACAGCGTTGTAAGTTTTCTGTTCATAAAACAAGTGTACCTGAAGTTATTTGTTTAATCATTATTTGGTTGTGCTCACCTCATCTTGCAGATGCAGGAAGATTGATCCTGTCCTGTTATCTAAAAATATGTTAAATGCGTTATCTGCATGTTTCTGAATACTGTTCTATTCTGGTAGGGGATGCTCGCTATGACATTGTCAGCATCGCTTCCTGTGCTCATGCCCTCTATGAGCACTAGCGGCATTCAGCGTGCGGCGGTCTACATAGGACTTTATCTTGTCGCCCTAGGGACCGGCGGCATCAAGCCCTGCACGTCGGCGCTCGGGGCTGACCAGTTCGATGGCGCCGACCCGGTGGAGCGAGTGACCAAGGGCTCCTTCTTCAACTATTACTACTTCCTGGTCAACATCGGCTCCCTGCTGTCAGCGACAGTGCTTGTCTGGGTGCAGGATAATGTAGGGTGGGCAGTCGGGTACGCGATTCCGATGGTGCTAATGGGTTTCGGCCTCGCCGTGTTTGTCGCCGGTAAGAAGGTTTACAGGTACAAGAAACTGGGTGGAAGTCCTCTGAAAAAGGTTTCGCAGGTGGTTGTTGCAGCTGTAATGAATTGCCGTCTTGAGTTGCCTCATGATAGCTCAACTCTGCATGAGGAGCCGTCACAACCTGAAGGGAATTACAAGATTGAGCATACCAGCCAATTCAGGTATACTTAAATTACATATCCAAAATTCCTACTATTTACTGCTACAATTCAAGAGTTGACTAGGAACTCACTTTTCAATTTATCTAGGTTCCTTGACAAGGCCGCTATTGTACTGCCATCTTTGGGCAAGAAAGGCGCGGCGGTGCAGGCGAGCCCATGGAGGCTATGCACCGTGTCACAGATCGAGGAGCTGAAGATGCTGCTGCGAATGTGCCCAATCTGGGCGTCGCTGCTCATCTTTTTCTCGGTCACCGCGCAGATGTCGACGACGCTGATCGAACAGGGCATGGTCATGGACAACCGCGTCGGCCCCTTCACGGTACCGCCCGCCTCGCTCTCGACCTTCGACATCCTCACCGTCGTTTTCCTCATCCCCGTCTACGACGTCGTGCTAGTGCCGCTCGCGCGCCGCGCCACCGGGAGGGACCGGGGCTTCTCGCAGCTACAGCGGCTCGGAATCGGCCTCGCTCTGTCCGTGGTCGCCATGGCGTACTCGGCGCTGGTCGAGACGAGGCGGCTCGCGGTGGCGAACGGGAGCGTGGCCGCAGTGCCGTTGAACATAATGTGGCAGGCACCGTCCTTCGTCGTGCTGGGCGCGGCAGAGGTGTTCACTAGCATCGGCATCCTCGAGTTCTTCTACGACGAGTCCCCGGAGTCCATGAAGAGCATGGGCACGGCGCTCGCCCAGCTCGCGATCGCGGCCGGGAACTATCTCAACTCTGCCGTCCTCGGTGTAGTCACGGCGGCCACGGCGCGTGGTGACGCGCCAGGGTGGATCCCAGATAACCTCAACAAAGGACATCTCGACTATTTCTTCTGGATGATGGCTGGTATCAGCGTGCTAAACCTGTTGCAGTTCACGTACTTCTCAGTTAGATACAAACGCTAGGGATTGTGTCTACTTACATATTACTAGACTTTTGCATCTTTCTGATGCAGAATCTGCGGGTTCAATATCCATTTAAAAAAGTAATATAATTCAATTACTTGTCTACAATGTGCAAATTTGTACAATAAGTCGAAATTTGCACATGTTATTTTGTAGTCATACCGCATGGTCAGTTCGGACAAGCAGCAATTTCCTTTTTTGGAAACAACAACCAAATTCGAAAGTTTCTTTTTTTTCGAGGAAACGGTATTCTGAAGATTTATGGACTGGCTTTTGGCCCAAATCGCAAGCCCCGACACGAGGGTGAGCAAAAGCCCCCGAGAATAACCTGGGGACCAACTTGAAAAGGCCAACCACTACCGTCCATCAATGCGCGCGCACCGACTCGCCGATAGAGTCGCTCCGCATGGACCAGCCCATTTGTGATTTTTTTTTCATTTTTCTTTTCATTCTTCGTTTTTTTGCTGTTTCTTTTGTTTTCTGTTTTACAGGCTACGATACTATTTCTTTTGTATTTTTTTAGTATTTATTTTTACTGTTTTTTTCAAATACATGAAACATTTTTGTGAACCAGTTTGAACCTATTTTGTTATAGGTGAACACTTTTTTAATTCATCGTGATCAATTTTTTATATAATAGGCGAACACATTTTAATTTATCGTGAACCATTTTTTCAAAAGATAACCAATCTTTATCATGAATGATTTTTATCGTGATTTTTTTCATTATTTTTGGTTCACTTTTATTTTTGGATTACTATTATTTTATTTCCTTTATGGTTCACCCGAATTTTAGTTTTTGAAAAAAAAATTGAAAATGGCTTTCGATGTTAAAAACTATTCAATTTGAAATGGTTCATATTTTTAAAATGTTTATTTTTGAAAACGGTACAGATTTTAAAAAATGTTTCAAATTTGAAAACTATTTAGATTCCAAAAGATCAGTAATAAAAAAGAAAATTTAGCCCCTATCTATCCGCGACAAATTTAGTCCCCTGTCTATCTGCGGACACGTCCGGACATGTCCGCAGATAGGTGATACGTCCAAAACGTATCTACTTTCCCGAACACTTTTGCTATTGTTTTACCTCTAACTTGTGTGTTTTGAATACAACTAATGCGGACTAACGCTGTTTTCAGCAGAATTGCCCTGGTGTCTTGTTTTTGTGCAGAAAGTCAACTTTCGGGAAAAACGCCAGAAAAGATCGCAAACCTCCTATTTTACCAGAAGACTCACGGAGCCAGAAGGGGAGGCGGAGATGGGCCACGAGTGGCCCAAACCACATGGTGGCGCGGCCAAGGGGCTTGCCGCGCCAGCCTATGAGGAGGGCGCCTCGGCCATCTCACCGAGTCCATCTTTCGACTACTTAACCCTTCTGACCTAAAAACGTCGGGGGGTCGTCCACTTCATACAGAAACATCACCGTACGCCGCCACCATCGCGAAACCTATTTCGGGGACCAGAAACTCCGTTCTGGCACTCCGCCGGGACGGGGAATTGGAGGAGATCATCGCCATCATCATCACCGACGCTTCTCCATCGACCATCCATGTGTGAGTAATTCCCTGCTGTAGGCTGAGGGGGATGGTAGGGATTGGATGAGATTGTTCATGTAATAAGCTATAAGATCATTAGGGCATGGTGCCCAGTATCCGTTGTTAGTACTTATTGATATTGTTGCAACTTGTTGAGCTTAATGCTTGTCACTAGGGCCCGAGTGCCATGATTTCAGATCTGAACATGTTATTGTTTCATAATGATATGCACTGTTTATTGATCATACCTGCAAGTTGTATACACATATCGTTGTCCGGAACCCGCGGTCCCAAAGTGACAATAATTGGAACAGCCGAGGGGAATGGCTGCGATGTGAGGATCACATGTGTTCATGGCGTGTTAATGCTTTGCTCCGGTACTTTATTAAAAGAAGTACCTTAATTACCAGTAGATTCCCTTGAGGCCCGGCTGCCACCGGCTGGTAGGACAGAAGATGTTGTACAAGTTTCTCATTGCGAGCACGTACGACGATATACGGAACACATGCCTATGTTTACTTAGTACTTGGATGCTTTATCATTATTATTGCAATGCCTATGTCTTGATTATTATATGAGTTATCTTATCCATGCAACGCCCGTTCATCCATCCCTATGCCTACAGTGTTTTAATCCTACTGTTTACTGCAATCACTACTGCTGTCTCTGTTTACTGCTGCTATTATTTCACCGCTACTACTGCTATAAAACTGTTGCTACTGATAATCTGTGTCGAGCAAGACTATTCACAGGTGCAGCCGAATTGACAACTCCGCTGTTAAGGCTCTCAAGTATTCTTTGGCTCCCCTTGTGTCGAATCAATAAATTGGGTTTTACTTCCCTCGAAGACTGTTGCGATCCCTTATACTTGTGGGTCATCAATAGGGCCCGGACATCCCCATTGTGTTCCTCCCGCAACGAAAACCCCATTTCCAACCCTCGAAAACATTCAAACACATGCATGTAGAATTTAAACAACAAATTCATCACATAATTATAACAAATTCACCACATAGTGGATCTCAAATTCTGAAATTAATAAATAACCCCTTCATAGTATTAGGATCGTTTAATCGATTTCCTTGCTTATGGGTGTGCGCTCAAAGGATACAAATAGGGATTCACAAACAAAAAGGGGAATTCGTAGTCATTTTTTCCTGTCATTTGTCTTTCCCCTTGTCATTTGCCTTTCCCATAGTCATTTTCCTGAGCGAATATCCCCTTAAATATATTCCAACAAGGGCTCAAGCGATATGACATTCTTTCAAGTTGATTGTACAAAAGTTTGACCGAATCCATCTAGCAAATAAAACAAGCACACAACATATGCATAAGTGAAGTGAACAAGAAAAATAAAACGCACAAAACTTACATTGCCCACTTGGGCATAGCATCCGACAAACATGTTAATGGAGTCTATGGTGCATCCCCATCTATGGCGGAGAGAATGCTCGGTGCACCTTGCTTCCAGATTTGCATTGAACATTTGGTGTGTTTTTTCCCAAAAGTCTGAGGCATTTGATTCATCACCGGAATTGTTTTGGGCCGAGCAAGCCTTGCACAACAACTCCTCCTATGAACGGAGTAGGGATTCGGCCTTGATGGCTTTGAGTCCGGAATTCAACAAACAGTCATCACAATTGAACTATCACCCTAAAAATTAGATCCTACAACGATTTGAGATGCGGAGAAACAAACCTGCGGATGATCGAACACTGGGCCAGCTCCGGCGCTGGACTTGACCGACCCACTATTGCATTGACCCTGGCAAGCCGGCGTGGCTCGCTTGTCCTCCAGGGAGTGGTGTCGAGCGAGCTCCTCGTCATTCGGCATGGGGCTCCTCCACACAAGAGCATCCCAAAAGAGGTCAGTTTCAGATCTTGATCGCTGCCAGAACCGACCATGGTTGAGCGGAGGGGGAGGGGAGAGAATAGGGAGGAGAGTCAAGTGAAGTGGATCGGGAGAGAGTTAGCTATTGTTTGGTTTTTGATGCGGATGTAGTGGGTATATAATGGGTACGACTGGACCGGATCTGACGTGGCGGGCTGTCCAGGCGTGTCTTGAGAGCCCCATTTCTGCCCCACATATGGGTTGAGTATGGGGTTGCCAGAGAGTGCGGACGTTTGGGTTAGGTATGGGGGTCCGGTTAGGTGGGTGTTTTTTGTGCGGACCATCTCCGGACTGATCTGTCTGGACATATGGAGAGAGGGGGAGTGGCATTCCGGTTAGAGATGCTCTAACTTCCCCATGTTGAACTTGGCTGGTTGTTTCCGCTCACCAAAGCACACCAGTAACAAAAAAACTATCAAAAACTAGAGTACACCAGGAAGAACACCGGTTACAGGCATCTATTTTTTGAATGTGATTTTAGTAGAAATTTCTAGTGGAAGCTAAAGTTGGAATGGAATAATGATCTGGATTTGTTCAGCATGCTGATTGAAGCCAAGAAGAGGTATAAGCTGATCTGTATAGTTGGGTGCTGGAGTATATGGATCCATAGAAACAGTTGTATTTTTGATAATCAGACTGTGGCCTTGGAAGTTTGTTTCCAAGATTTTTTGACGTCATTTGTTCTAGTTAGACATAAAGCTAAGCCATCTCTTAAGGGGGGATGACCAATGGGTGGACACTTTATGAACTATCTGGATGTAAGACCTGTATATATTTTAAAAATAGAAAATGATGCAGCATGGGTTTTCCCTACTGTTTTTGGCGTAAAAAAAAGAACACCGGTAAACAATACAAGCCAAAATTGGAGTGCATCAATATTTATCATGTAAGGACATGTGTGGGACAAGTAGCATGGCCCTTATTACTTTACTCACAAACTCAAAACTGGAAGACACTCTCACGTATAGGTTGTTGTAGTTGAAAGTAATTTTCCAGCAGTTTTGAATTTGATGGCATGTTTCACATGTAGTTTTGCATCTTAACCTGGGACTCAAACAAATCTTGCTTGTTCTGATTGGACTTACATTGGCCACACATGTGTCAACCATGGAAAATGTTGTCGCTAGCAATGCCTCGGACAATCGAGTAGTGATGGCTTGCAAAGCACATAGGTTGACGCAATTGTTTGATGTGGGCTGGTCCAACCTTCACGGATTGACGGCAACATACGTGATGAACACGATGGGGGAAAACTCAGGGGTTGCAGAAAAATAATGATGGTAAAACACAAATATAAGGAAGATAAATGGATAATCTTGCTCAAATTATTCACCCGGCAACAAACTCCAAAGAGAAAGCCTCCGGATTTTACGAATCAAACCAAGCTTGTTGAAACTGATTTCTCTTACCTGCCGGTCCATCGATCCAATGGAATCTCGAAAAGAAGATTGGATAGATCCATTAGAATCACAAGGTGAAAAAGTGACAACTTGAATAGATAGGGTTCGTCTCCATGGGAGGTCTTGAGTTCCACACATAGGTGGAAATAGAGCAGTAAAACACAATCTTAGTTTAATTCTAGTCTAACACTATATCTGATGTCAAGGGACCTATTTATAGTGCAAGGGGCATGCGGCTGTTGGCCTTCATTTTCACGTCGTGGCATTCCAAGCGACGGACAGTCCGGCGTTGATGCGCGGTCAACCAAGCCTCCTTATAACGTAACGTCTTTCTGCACGACGCTTCTGCGCAATGCCGTCCTCCGCACAGTTAACACTTGCCCAGATGATTCGCAGATAGAGGACGCAAATGGCAGCCCAAAACGAGCATGCACGACACGGCTGTGGGCCTTCATTTTCACGTCTCGGAGTTCCAAGCGCCGGACAGTCCGGCGTCAATGCGCGGTGAACCACGCCTCCTTATAACGTAAGGTCTTTCTGCACGACGCCTCTGCGCGATGCTGTCCTCCGCACGGTTAACACATGCCCAGATGATTCGCAGATAGATGACACGAATGGCAACCCAAAACGAGCATGCACGAAGCCATCCCCCACTTTGTTAACGCTTGTCCAGACATGTTGGTGATGTGGGCGATGGATAAGTTTTGTGGGTGTGGCAGGACGAACTGACTAGTATGGTGCCTACGACTTTCCCACAAGCTCCCGCTTGAACTGTGTGAAGGGTATTGCGTCAGGATGAGCCGATGCGATGCTCTCGTCGGCCGTATGTTGGTCTTCGCCGTCCGATAAACATAAATCAGCAATTATTATCTACTCCATCCTTTCACAAAAGGATGTTTCAATCTTTTCCAGATTTGTATATATGTAAACATAATTTTGTGTGTAGATACATCCAAATTTAGATAAAGTTGAGACATCCTTTTATGAACGGAGGGAGTAAAACTTAATCCCGTTAATCAGCTTCATGTGTCTGCTAATCGTCCCTCGATCTTATGTCTTATCTACGCACAATCTTAACCACATCATCCACCATTCTGCCTAACCGCCACGTCACGGTAGCGCAAGGAGGATCTAGTATAAACAAAAGACACAATGAAAAACGCACCAGTCACAAGGGAATTGCTCACAACAAAAAAACGAGGGAATTGCTTCTGAATAAGAATGGAGAAGCAGCCATCAGCCTGCAGGACTGGATTGTAATTTTCTTTTTTATGTGGACTGTTATGTAGGGCTCTGGTTGTATCACTTGATCTTTCCCGCAAAAAAAAAAAAAAAAGGTAGGTCATTGCTTCACGGGAGAACTAGCTACCCACATTGTTATTGTTAGTTTGTCCAAATCTCATCTACCAATGCTGACAACGTATCCTTAACATTGGCATGAAGATATTTGTTTATCTTTTAGTACAAGGAAAGAAAAATCAGAGTAGTAGAGTGGTGCTGAATTCTAGCCTAGTCCACAACTTTTTAATAAGCTATTGATCATACCTTGATATAGGTTTTTCACAAAGCTTAAAGCTCGAAAAGGTGCTCGACCAGCAACTTGGCTCTTTTTGCTAGATATACATTTTTTTTTGTTCGAAGACAAAAAAAAACTAGGGTCGCATGTGTAAGGCTAAAGCAGACCGACGATTGAAGTTCCAATACTCTCTCTCTTTTTATTTACTTTGCGTTTTGGGTTTTTTCAAAATCAAACTTTTTTATGTTTGACCAATTATATTAAAAAATATTAACATCTATGATATTAAGTATACATAATATATAAATATATTTTATAATATTTCAAATGTTATTAAACTTATATGGTTAATATTGATATTTTTTCCTATATATTTGGTCAAATTTTACAAAGTTTGACTTTGACTAAACCCAGAACGTAATGTAATTGTGAAACGGAGGGAGTAATTTTTTAGTACAACGTCACCGCCACAACGACACTGTAACAGTTGGCACTTGGTTTACAACGGTTTTGTACGTGGAACTTAAATTTTTACAACTTACGAAAATTGATGAAGTTTAAAATTACATAACGCTGAAGCTTCACTACTACAGTTTTTTTCTTTTGCGAATGAAAACACTACCACAGTTATTATGCGGATCATATGCTTTACAATTTCTTTGCAGTTTCTGTACACACAAAACCTGAATTACTTGGTTATAATGCTCTGCAATTTTCTCTCTATACACACAAAACCCGAATTAGTTGTTTTTTATGCTTTACAGTTTCCTCCAAAACCAAAAGGGAAAAGAAAAAAAGAGGAAATGATCCATCAAACCACATTGTGGCAGCTAAGGCTTGGTTTCCGCTGCACCTGCCAGTTCTCCACCCACGCCAAGAATCTGTACACCTTCCCAAACACACACAAGAACACCAGCGCGGCGACGAGCGCGTACACTGTGACGCTCGCCGCGGCACCCTCGGCAAGCGCCCAACCGGCAAGATACACGGCATCGCCGGACACGAACACCCAGCTCGCGATCTCCAGCGCCGACCGCGTCCACGCGCTCAACCGCTCCTCGCCGTAGATCCGGCACACCATCCTGGAGCAGAGCGCGAAGATGATGGCCAGCGCCGTCTTGGAGAGGCCCCGGTAAAGCACCGTCCGGCCGCCGACCACGAGGGGCTCCATCCGACAGAGGCAGGTGGCGCACTCTCCGGAGAACCGCGACCATCGGAGCGCGTCCGTCCCCGTGTAGTAGGGCAGAACGACGGCGTCGAGGTAGAGGCTCGCGTGCAGGATCCCGGAGACGGTGGACGCCTCGAGCACCGCGTACCGCACGTCGCCGTCGGCCTCGTTCCGGAACGCCAGCGCCGATGCCTGCAGCGTGAGCAGCAATGCCGGGCCAAGCCGCGCGAGGGGGAAGACGGCGTTGATCCGCTGCCCCTTGGAGAGGACCAGCAGCACCAGCGGCAGCAAGAAAGGCCCCGACGGCACCAGGTACTTCCTCTTGATCCTCCCGACGCCACCGGCCGCCCTCGTGCCGCTGCCGATCTCTGCCACTGTGAAGGCTGCAGCGGAGAGAAGGCAGTAGGCGGCAAAGACGGCAACGGCGACGCCTACGGCGGTGGAGTAGTCGCCAGGATAGGAGCTGTCGCAGTAGTAGTGGTAGGGGCAGGTGATGAAGTCGGTGGTCTCCTCGAGCTGCCACCTCGTGCACTTGAGGATCTGCCTCGTGATGTTGCTGCCCTGACCCCTCAAAACGCTCGTCGCCGCCGCCTTGCCGGGCATGACTCCAGCTCCAAGAACAGAGAGCATTCCATCGTATGACATGGCCGGCCACTCGATCGATCAATCCAGATGATACGACAATGATGATGGTGTCTTTCTTCTCCTTCTCCTCCTCTTTCTCGACTTGCAGCTTCTCCTGCTGCTGCTAACAACAGTGTGCATGCTGCATCTGGTGGCTAATGATGGCTTCTCTTTCCTCCTGCTCACTCACCTTATTGATCCCCCCGTACCATGATCTGCCTCATAGATGTTGGTGTGGTGCCCGTGTTGCTTGGAGAGTGCCAGATGGGGATGGTTTAACAGATGGGCCCCTCCAGGTGGATTGACATTTTTGCCCCTTGTATTTTGCTATGTGTACAAGCATTTGATGGAGACAAGAGGAGATAGACACGCGATGACTTGGCAGCAACCGCGAACGCCAGAGCAACTCGCGGAGGAATCGGCCAAACTCCAGCTCAAGACAAAATCAGTTCTTGATGGCTTCCTAAGAAGAGAAACCTCAACTCAAAAGGGTTGTGTGTGTGGGTCACTTGTCAGTCACCGGCTCTTCAAGTTTCCCTGATGAATGCCGTGGCACGTCATCACTTTTCCCAAAAGTAACGTAAAATGGTCGAAATCTGACGATTTGACAAGCCTTTTTTTAGTTAAGGGGCTGTTTTTTGGTTACCACTGTTTTTCCCCCCAAAATATTATTGTGCGCCCCATGTCATCGTCTAATTTGCTTAGTATACTAAATCGAGAGGAGGGCTGTATTGGTCATGAATCCAAATGTTTCGCAATCACGGTAGTTGCGATGGACGTTTTGACTTCGTTTGTAAGAGATTAGTTGGTGAGGTGGTCACTTGCTTAGCTTTAACCGGCCGGTAGTTATAGTTTGTTGAGGGATTTGGTAGCCACCGCGTCAGCATTGTTGTCCTCCCTCCGTCTACAAATAACTGTCTTAGATTTATCAAAAAGTGGATTTATCTAGACTTAAAACATGTATAGATACATCAACTTTTGTACAAATTTGAGACACTTATTATGGGACGGAGGGAGTACCTTTTTCTCGATCACTGTTGCACATTATTGATCATGCATGACTTGTACAAAGTAAAGATCTTTATGATAGTAGTATTCCACCATTTTTGGAAGTGTGATGATGGAAATAAGCCGCTTGGAGTTAGTCTGTTAGATCCATCCGTTTGTAAATCCTCGTTTGGTGTTGGATTTTTTCATTTATAGTCCAGAGCATCCGGGTGTCTATGAGAGTCCCAATTTAATGGAACTCTCTACAAGGAAATCATGAGCATCCGGATGTTGGTGGCAGGCACCAGTCCAAGTCGGCCAGGTCAGTTGTATCTTAAGTGTCTAGTGTGTTTTACGGAGTAAATTACATAAAACTACCACAATTGTCGGCCAAATCACAGGTCAGTACCTCTTTTGGTGATTTTTTAAAAATCTGCCAATTCTGAGGCATGTTGTTACAAATCGTACAAATTCGCGTCTAAACGTTTTTTGACAGCAACACTGACTGGTGGAGCCTATCTGTAAGATCCTAGTTGGTAGCACACGTGGAAAAAGAGCTGACATGGATGTGGGGCCCACCTGTCAGCCCCCATTGTTTCCCCTCTCTCTGCTTCTTCCTCCTTCGGCTAGATCCGTCCATTTCCAACACAGCCGGTAAGGGGTGAAACTGAAACCTCACACGGCATGCAGCCTCCCCTGCGTCCAGATCTATCCCCGGCGATACCCCCCCCCCCCCCCCCCCCGCGGCACAGATCTTCCGCCTTTGGTCAGATCCATCCGCGCCAGACGCCGACCATGGAGCCTCCCGTGCAACGACCCACTCTCCGGCGGCGGTGACAACAGGTGCTCCACGCCTTTCGTCAGCGCACCGTTCTCAGTCCCACCTGCGACCCCTTCTCCGGCCACAACCACGGAGCGTGCTTCTTCAGCTCGCCGGGGAGCCATACCAGCAGGCGAGCGTGGCCGCTTCCGGAGCCGTTCCGTGCACCGGAAGGCTCGCTCGCTCTCACCGTCCCGCGCCCATTGGAGGTGGCCTTCTCCCGCTCCAGTGATTGACTCCGAGTCTGTCGAGCCAACGGCCACGCCCCCCGCTTCACGCTCCTCGTCGTCCTCGTCCACTGTTCATCCGCGTCCTCTTCTTCCTCAAGGGGCTCTCGCCGCTGGGGCTTCATCAAGGATCTCCTCCACCAGAGCAAGTCCGACCGCGGAAAGGACAACCAGCACCCTTCTGCTCCGGCTCCTCCAAATTTCTCGGCAACGCCAAAGAGGAGCCCATCTCCTTCTCCGTCGCCGGCAGCGGCTAGGGCGAGAGGTACAAGGAAGGGCAGGCGAAGGTGGGCCCCATGTCCGGCGAGCGGGCAGGCCAGCGAGCGAGCGTGCGTGCAGGTGCACAGGGAAGCGAGCGGTCGAGCGAGCCGATGCACGACCAGAGATGCGAGGAAGAATGGGCGGGGCAGGAAGGAGCCGAGAAGAGGAAGACGAAGAGGGAAAAAAAGAAAATGGGTCTGACAGGTGGACCCATGTCTATGTCAGCTCTTTTTCCACGTGTGCAGCCAACTAGGATCTTACAGATAGGCTCCAGAATTTGTTTTTTAAATAAAAAAAATTTAAACTTCAATTCGGAAAATAGCGCGCGTTTTCGATAAATTTGAAAACTAGCGCGGCGTTGGCAACGGCCGGGCCGAAAGCAGGGGGTTTCGGCATCGACGGGGCCGAAACCAGCTTTCGGCACGACCAACGCCGAAACACTGCTGATCTGCATGCGATTCAGGCTTCCGCGTAACGGCGGGGCCGACAGGCATGTTTCGGCTCTGGCCGTGCCGAAAGTGTCATTTTACACTTTTTTTCCTGAGTGTTGGCCCATATATTCCCGCTCATATTTCCCGCCACCGCTACTCTTGCCATTATTTTCCCGCCACCGCTACTCCCGCCATTATTTTCCCGCCACCGCTACTCCTGTCATTATTTCCCCGCCACCGGTGCTCTCGCGTGCCCTTTTCTCCCGCCACCGTTTCCCGCGATTTCTTCCCTTCCCTTCCTATAAAATCCCCTCCTCACTGAGCTCCCTAAGCAGTCCAGTGTACACACTAGAAAATGTCGATTCCTACCCCAGGTTGACCCTCGGATCGTAGTTGGGTAAGACATATGTCCGAGCGTCTCTTGTTGTGTGCGGTTGAGTTGAGGGTAGACGGTAAGGAAGTTCCATGGGAGGAGCTCATCAGTAGTGACAGTCTTCTCACGGAGGTTGGAGCGGCATTACGACGACATAGCTGGCCAAACAGGTACCCCAGGAAATACGGCAAGAACTTCTCAGGTTGCTTGATAGGTACGACAAGAAAGTTGTTAGTGGAAAATTTAGGAATGAAGCAGACCGTATGTGGTTTGCAAAAAATCCACGTACGTGGATAGACGAGAGCGAGGACGAAGACGATATCTTCATGCCGAGTGGCGCATTATCGTCGAAAGGCAAGAGTGATGCATCGGCGAAGGGTAAGAGTGTTGCACCGTCTTCAAGGAGCAAGACTGCTTCATCCTCCAGGAGCAAGAGTGCTGCATCGTCGAAAAGCAAGACTGATGCTGGAGGCTGCGTCGACGGTAGATGACTTCATGTAGTTAGGTGTAGTATTTAATTTCAGTATTAGTAGTTAATTTCAGAATGCCGATGTATCTTAATTTCCCGTTGTAACAGACAAGATCTATATATTATTAATCTAAATTAATGTCTGAACCAAATGTAGGTAGATAGAAATATGTGTCATACATAGAATGATACGTAGATGTCTCATACATATAAATAAGGTCCCGTGAATGGAAACATGCCTCATACATAGATAGTAGTATCAGTCATCTCTGTGAGCACGAGTGCGCGGCTGCCTCCGCGGTCGAGGCCCGGTAGGTGACAAGCGTGCTAGAGCGCGGTGGTCACGCATCCCTCGGCCTCGCAACGGCTCATCCTCCTGCGTCTCCTGCGTATCGGGCGGCGGTGGAGTATGGTACAATGTCTCGTTCTCCGGATCCATGTGTGAGGAGGAGCCACCCCCACCTGTAGAAGTTACGTCAGTATTATGTGTGGGTGAATAAGGTAAATTTGTATGAGTATTAAAAACTACGTACCGAGGTGGCTCTAAAACTGAGTCATCGGCACAGGAGACGGGTTCCACATCATATGTGGAGGTGGCTGTATCCCGTAACCAGACGTTGGCATCCCAAGATGGTGCATAGGTGGCTGCTGGTATACGGGTGGCTGCTGGTACATAGGTGGCGCCTGCCATGTCGAACTACCAGGTTGAGATGCATCTGGCGGCTGGTACATCAGTGGCTGAGACGGATCTGGCTGCTGCGACGAACTACCAGACTCGTACGTAGGTTGTGGGCGAGGAGTCTGTGCTCGTGTAAGACGTGGCCGGGGGTCCTGTCGACCAACAGAGTGACGGGAGGGTGATACCTGTGCATCCTGAGTTGCTGACGAGTGGCGCGTGGGGCGCGGGGCTGGACCGCGTGGAGCAACGTCAGCACCGCCGGCACAAGTAAGAACAGAGTAGACATGACGTAGTTTATCCTCCAGACGCTTGAACCAAGATACGTGTTGCGGCTGTGGGGCAAAGGCAGCAACGTCGCTCCGAATGTCTTCTATCAACTCTGCCTGTAATAGAAAAACAAAATGTTATGGTTGATTATTGAGACATGCATTTACCAATATAAGTAAGATACGTACCGCGTAGATTCTGCTTCCCCCAATAGCCTGAAGTGGGTACATGTCTGTAACAGTAGGAGGTGGCAGCTGATCAGGCTGGGACGTGTGGACTAAGCGAACTCGAGTGGACTGTCTATACGTCCGCAGATATGCGTTAAAATCATCCAGCCGAAATGGCTCATCCGTGGGCCATACATTAGTCGTCGCATTCGCCCATTCTGCTATGTACGGTTGTAGTACCCGTAGCCTGTGAGAAATGTGCCATCCACGCATAACACTGGACGACAATAGGTAAAAGCTTCGATGCATATGGCGAATAAGAAAAACAATCGGCCAAACACATCATATTCAGGAATCTCCTCCTTTTTTTGTAATTGGACTACAGCATATGTGCCAGGATTCCTCTCCTTCAATGTGCTAACAAGACGGATAACATTATCATAAGATTCATAAAAACTCCCAAACCTCTCCTCTAGAGCCCTCTGCTTAGCTCTCCAGGCCTTCCCATACTTAATGTTGGTTTTCCATCTTGCCTTGACTGTTCTTATGATGTGCTTCGCTACCATGTCTTTCTTGTCCACTATCTCACTGAACAAAAGACGTGCAATGAGAGTTGACGTTAGCTTTGGGTGATCTTTGAGTTGACAATCAATTTCACAAGTGTGTGGCACGACGTCTGTCACCACCCACACAACCTGATACTTTGGTAAGTGACCATGCACCCGTGCAGGACAACCAATGTCAGTACAGCTCATTGTCAAATATTCCTGTTCTCTTAGCTGCTGCTTCGTGCTATACCGAGCCCCAATTTCAATGTTATTCATGTGGTACTCCCAGGACGATTCATGACCATCATGCACAGTCATGACATTTGACTTGTCCTGGTTCCAATAACCAGGAATAGGTACATCTTCCCCATCATTTTCGTCTGAATCATCAGAATCTCTTTCATCAGAATTAAGATCTTCGGCGACGCCATCCTTATCTTCATCCAACATCGCGTCCTGCACTGTTCCTGTGTGCTCATCCGCATCAGCCTCCCCAATTTGGGTAGGTCCTGCTGACAGTGCTGGTTCGTAATGAACAGGAATTTCTAACAGCGATGGTTCATGGTACTCAACATGAGTTTGACCATTCCCTGCTGTCGGTGATGGTTCATAATGCACAGGAATTTGGGCAGTATGCGAACTAGTTGCTTCACTACTCTCCCCCTTCAAAACAAACGACAGTAGGACTTCTGGTTTTGTGCCTCGGCGTTTGCATGACGATAGCCAAGAAACCCACTGTTTTGTCCGGTCAAGGGGCAACAACTCCCAGTAAATATTTGTCCGGGATTTGGTCCATAGCGACTGAATCCTAACCGTCCAGAAATTAGGATCGTAACCAAAATTCACCGTCAAATAGCACTGGACAGCGCTAATTTCCACTTTCTCTGGCTTTGTCAACTGAATCTCCAAATTATCAAATTCACGAAGATCAACCCCTGACTCAGTTGCACGGACTGTACCGGCACCGTAGTGCACTACAATATGTAGCACTTCCATTACCTGGACAAAAAATTTCCATCGTCAAATACTACACACCGGATATATCTAAAAATTACAACCACCACTAATATTAATTCGAATCAAAATATACAATATATCTAACCGACAAAATATATCTACACTGCTAATATTAATCCTAATAAAAATATACGATATATCTAACCGACGAAATATATCTACTCTAATGCAAACAAATATTATACATCTACCCACAAACTATATTCACATTTAACCTAAAAAATTTAGGGATTAGGGTTTACCCTTGACGCGTGTGTAGCTCCCGCTGCCCGGCTTCAATCTAGCACCACCACCACTGCATCAAGCCTCTCCTTGCCCAACAACAGCATGTACCACCAATATCCACCATTGTTGACCACCATTGCTCCACCTCCACACCCCAAACGCCTCCACAAACAGCTATCCCATCAATAGATCGGGGATGCCCCAACCCTTCTCTACTCAATTTCTTGAATCTGTGAGCTTGTGGGGATTTTTTGTGGGTAGGATTCGGTGCTATTTTCGAACCAGTGAAAGAACAGAGGGAGAGAAGGAGTCGAGCGGAGGAAGAAGAAGAGGAGCCGGGCGCGGCCTGCTTATCCAGCAGGTTTCGGCGTCGCCCGTGCCGAAACCCTACTGTCGGCAGCGGCCCAGACGAAGGACTGCTTTCGGCGTCGCCCATGCCGAAACACTCTGCTTTCGGCCCGGCCGTTGCCGACGCCGCGCTAGTTTCCAAATTTCTCGAAAACGCGCGCTATTTTCCGAATTTATGTTTTAAAAAATATTTTTAAAAAAAATTCTCTAGGCTCCACAGGTCAGTGCTGCTGCCAAAAATCGTTTAGACGCGAATTTGCGCGATTTGTAACGCCATGCCTCAGAATTGGTAGATTTTGAAAAAAAAATCACCAAAAGAGGTACTGACCTGTGATTTGGCCGACAATTGTGGTAGTTTTATATAATTTACTCTGTTTTTATGTCTTTGTAAGATCACTGTTGCTGGGAGGCCAACAGGGTGTTGTTCCAAACAACAACAAAACCAAATATAATCTACTTAACCCTTGTGTACTTAGGAGGTGCTTAAATGGATGTACTTTGATATCCATATTAGAAGCAACTGGTCAGTTGGATTTAAAGGAAAAACCGAGGCCTACATGCAACACGTGGTAGGTGTACCAAGTTTATTACTATGAAGTATGAACTGCTCGGTAGTACTATAATGTACTAAGCATATGTTTTCTGAGAACGAGGAGGCCTAATCTTCACATGAGTTAGGTGGACTTAACAAGTAAAAGTCTGTTGCAGAATAACCCCTTTCAGATCAATAGTTCAATACTGAAAACTTGGTCCATCACATATTCAAATGGAAACTGTGAATACTTCAACTTTCAGTATGGCATGATGTCTGTCTTGCCAACAAACGTATAGCATGGTTGGTAGATTTGGTGATTTGTCTCTGTTGCTTTTCAGACACGGGCACTTTCTATTATCTAACAATAAATACAAGGGCACCTTCGCAGAACATATCCAAACTCTGAAAGATACACCCAATAACCACACCATATATGACTTGACATGGAGCAGGTAATTTCTAAACCTTTGGAGAAGGTTGAAGCAAAAGTAAGTTCTGCCTGATGGTGAAAGGATTTGATTGACATGGCTAAAACACAACAAAATTAGCTGCTAATTTTGGATACATATTCGCGCAGATGGATGGAGACAGGACAGCACGGCCTGTGGTTTTTTTCTGTTGGATCTTGTCTCCAGCAGGTATGCAGCGTGGGAAGGATTCTGTACTCGTTGGTACGTGCTGAAATGTGACGTGACTGGTGCTTCGTCATTGGTAGCTCATCACATTGTAGTAAAGGCGGAGAACGTACAAAGAGATAGAGGATAGGGAGAAATAAGCTGGGGCTATACAAAAGTCCTACACAAGGGAGTCTAGGCAAGCACCAACATATGTGTTTCTTCACAAAATTGATCATGTTTACAAAATTCAGCCATTAATGACTCTAGCCGAAACTTTAACCAATTGTAAACCCTTTTGCTCAGCCAGTGCTCAACACCAGCCATTACGGCGCTGAAACTTGAAAAAGTCAACACCATGGATCTTATCATGGAAAAAAATGGTTAGCGGTTTCGCAAACAAAACGATGATCTTGTAGGTCAACTTGGCGTTGAGCTTTGAGAGCTCCACTCTGAGGACATTTCCCCGGTTTTTGTATGGGGATCCTCCATACATAGTTTTTGGGGAAGAATTGTTGGGTATCTACTATAGTTGCTTAACTGTACCTTACGCCTGGTCTAACAGTACTTGTGCTGTGCCCACTACTCAACTGAACCTAGTTGTACCAGATTTTCGAACAACCAGTCTATATTGATGATTACATATATAGATGGAATGTCAACATGATGTGCTATGCTTTAAAGACTAAAAAAGTTTTAAAGCTTGCACTGCTTCCCGTTTTCTCTGGGGTTTGCATGTGGGTACGAGCAGTACAAAATTATTTGCAATGTGATAGATCCAAGAAAAGGGATATAAAATATATCAACATTGACAAAACTCACACCATGATGACTCAATAAAACAATAAATGAGGAAAGGTTAACTTACACCACTAAAAAGAGAGCAAAATTTTGTCAGATGTCAACTGTCTTGCAATTTACAAATGAAGAGCTCGTGATTGAGTTTAACTTGCACCAAAAAAAGAAAGAGCAAAATTTACATTTATGAACATGTGGAGACAGGTTTGAATACAAACTGTTTACGCGGATATCAGCATGCCCCTTCAAAGGGTAGGCTAACAGTAACACAAGTCAGTCGCCTCTTGTGACTACTCTGGATCTGGTTTATATCTCACTCATTGTATATCTATGGCTGTACATGGCTTGTATCTGTACTGGCGGTTGATAGCTAGGGAGTCCGAGGAGTACGTGGAGAGCAAGGCATTCTTACAGGCGAGAACACCACAGTCAGGGTGCATGATCTGAGAGGCTGTAGTTCTCAGGCCACATGCCCTTCTCTACTTCTGGAGGGAATAGAACAGCTTCCTTCACGGTGAAGCCAAAGGCTTCATCATTCGGCTCTAACGTAACAAGGCCTCCGTCAGTGATGTCAATTTCCGTATCATCCTCTTCTTCTTGGTTGTCGCAATTAGGGCTCCAAATACACCGCTTCAGGAGTTTAAGCAACAATATTAACTGTGAGTTTCTTAGTGGAAGAATTACACTTTTGAGCAAATAAATATTTTTAAACGTTTTAGATAGGACAATAGTTGCCAGTTGGTATTTAGGTTTGACATGGTCATGAACTTAAATCACCACGATTTCAATTTTCTTTGGCATTACAAATTTACTCTGATAAGGAGCATACTGGCTGTAATATTAAAGTGCATGACAGAAAGATGTCCAAGCAAAGCAGGATCACAGTTTATTGCCAAGTACGAATGTATGATAGAGCTTTCAGGCCATGTGAGGTCTGTCTGTCACTAAATTTTTTGAGCCATCCTGGACAATAGATGTGTTTTCAGCTGGAATGAAGCTGTCTTTGGTATTATATTATCAAGGTAAGCACCATGGCATGTGCTCCTGGGAGTTAACAATCGGCAATTAACATTTTTCGTTCTAAAATCTGTGGACCTCATTGTTTATTCGGTTTTTTTAACCAAGTTGCTCTTTCTGTGTAACATGAATCTCAAGAAAAATACAATATTTACCTGAAATTCTTCATAGTCAACAAAACCATCCCCGTTCTGGTCAGCTTCATTCCATAGATCTTCCATTTCTTCAGAACTGACGCGGTCAGGATGGACCATTCCTAACTGCAAATATTGTAACATTAGCACCAGCATTCTCAATGAATTCTTTTACATAGCACGCATATGGTGTCTTCAATACCTGACAAAGTGCCTGGCAGAAACTTGAATATGTGATATGATCATCAGGGCTGTCAGCTCTGAGAAGTGCAAATGCATTCTCTGCCGAAAGAGATGCAACTTGGAGAAGAAGATACTGAAAAGTGAACATTTTAGACTTGTTAGGCTGCGCTTGGTATTGCGGTGGATTATCATAATCCTGTTTATCTGCCTATTTTAGTTTGTTTGACCTGCTTTTACCTATTTTTGTGGCTAAGTTTCAACCGCAGATTATAAAACAAACAAACATAGTGCAGCATAGTACAGCAACTGCAAACTGAACCTTAGTTAAGGGTCCAAGGAACTACGTGCATTCTTAATAGTTTAGCATGTTCTTCAAGGTCAACTGTTAGTTTATGTTACTCCTAGGTCCTAGCAATAACATGCTTTTTTTATTAATGACACAGCATTGATCATGTTGCTTACCTTGATAATACCAAAGACAGCTTCATTCCAGCTAGTTTTCAGGGGCTTCCTGCACTTATCTGGATTCAGAAGCCATATAAAATCAACTCCACAGATGTTCCCTCTATGATTCCGATGACTCACCCACTAAACTCAAAAGGAGGTAAGGGTGGAGAAAAATTAGAGTACAATACAATCATCAATATCAAGAATTGGTAGTAAAAGAGATTTGTCCCGTTACCTTGTGTGCATCTTCTTCACTGTCACTGTACTGATGAGCAGTGTCGTATGATGAAACAAATCCTTGTGAACAAAGGAATTTGTAAACTTGGCCACGTTTACTTCCGTTCCAATCACTGCAATACGAATGCCCTAATCATATGTAAATATCCATTTCACTCTGATATCCATATAAGAATTTAGAAATTAGCCTGCATACTCAGTTACTCACCCACATAGGATAATTGGCATCAGACCAAGTTTATGCTCTTCCTGGTAAGCTTCTATATACTGAAGGATCTTATATACCTGCCGTTGACACAGCAGGTCAATTGCTGCATACCCTACTGAAAAACTGTGGGACTGGATAATTATTTGCACATACCTGCTTCAGCCGAACTATCGAAAGGCTGTGATCATGGGGGAACACCAAATGGGTGTTCAAGATGAGGCTCTGCTGCTGGACACAGCTGCTGCTTCGATTTTGCATGTAAGGCATGGCTGACTCAACATGCAATAGCTGAGCAACTCGATCTCCAAAATCATTGAAAAGCAGCTCCCGGTGGTTCAAGACATGGAAGTAGTTCTTATGTACAGCCGTCAAAAGACCTGGGCAAGAAAGATGCAGTTTCAGAGAAAATTTGCATATAGGTCTCGGTGGTATTTATAACAAGGTAACAACACAATTTTTCTTATGTTCTTTTCAATAATATAATAAAAACAGACGGCTACTGAGAAATATTAGATGCATCAGTGTCAAAGACATTGAACATAAAAGATTACAATTAATATGACATATCATTTTAAATACAGAAAAGGAAAAACAAGCATCACAATGTAAGGATAACCATGTGAGACATCAACATCATATGCATTCGATGCAAGACATGGATACAATCTGAATTATGATGACATGAACTGAAAAGGACAGGCACGGTAGTCGGTAGCCAAGTTGGACGCCAATTGTTCACACGCATCTTGTTCCACTTTTAGTCTATGTTCTGCATTTTCTATGGCGCAAAAGATTGGAGTTTTCAGATATTTACTATGTCCATCTCAGAATAAACAACCACTTGACGGAGCAGGCAAAATAGACCGTAGTTGGCTTACAAGAACAACAGACATCTCCCTACTTGATCCATACCACAGGATATTTCATCATCATAATGCCAAGCTGAAATGAGCAAGACTCACCGTCTCCACGATTATTTGTGCGGGCGAGCTTGAAGAGCGTATAATTGGCATCACCAAGACGCTTCTCGTACATGCTGACTAGCTCATCGTTCCCCAACCACACCTCCTGGAACAAAACCAAGACAACATGTGAGCCACATCCTTGTGCATTCATTGGAGAAACATCCAAGAAACAGGGGATTCCCCCTCACCTGGAGGCAGATGATGGAGGAGCGGCCGGCGAGGAGGCGTTCGATGATTTTCTCGTTCCTGCTAAACCAGTTGGCCCTGTTCTGGCTCTCCCTGCAATTCTGCGCCGAATGCCAACGTCAACGTCAGTCCACCGATCCAACAGAACGCCGGCGGGCAACTCCTCCAAACACGCGATAAATCGAGCGGATTCCGGGGGAAAGGCAAGATCCGGCTCACCTCGGAGTCCATGCGCTTGTAGATCGGCGCGAGGATGTTGAACGTGGTGCAGGAGACGGAGCGCTCGTCCCGCGCCTGAAGCAGCGGCGACGGGCGCCGCCGCTGCCGCCTCGCGCCAGCCTCCCTGCGCTGCTTCTTCGTCTGCACCAACCAACCCACAACGATCTCAGCAACTCAACTCACCGACACCGCAACACGCCCAACGGGGAATCGACATCCCAACCAACAAAGACTAATTTTTTAATTCCTCACCATTGCTGCGACGGTAGGCGGAACGGAGGGAGCCGGATGGAGGCAACGATGAGGACGACGATGACGATGATGAGGAGGAGGGGAGGCGGCGGTGGTGGTCGTCGTGTGGCCCTCGGTCTAGCTGCTTCTTGGTTCTTGCTGTCCTTGCGATTTGGCGGCTGCGAGGAGTCGGAGGGGAATGAGGCTGCCGAACGAATGATATGCTTGCTTGCTGGCCTCCGCGTCGGCGGCTCGCCTTCGCCTTTATACACCTCGCGGAAAGATTCTTTCGTTATTTTATATCGGCGAATAAAATTACGAAACAAAACAAAAATTCTGGCGAGAAATACGCGACACGGAGAGGCGATGACCTGAGCGGTCCACGTCACCTTCGAAGGGCCCGCTTGTCCGTGGGTGGGCAAGGCGAATGTGACCGTTGGCAACGCGTACAGTCACACTTTCCGGGAGCGTTTTTTCTTAGCCTTTCATTTTACTAGTATCTTGCTTTATTTTCACTGTTCATGTTCTATGTGTGCAAGTGGAATTTCGTGGACAAACGCTATGTTTGTGTCTCCTTCGTAAAAAGGAAAGGAAATTTGGCCACACATAATGCCATCATGGAGCACCGAGCTCTTGTCTTTTATGTATGGACATACGTCTTCTTTTCTTTTAGTCATGAAACTTAGTAGACCCATATGTGTGTGCAAAGTGCAATGTTGGGGATATCGTTTATCGAAAACTTATCGATCGACCCAAGATAAGAGGCATATTGGCCGATTTATCGGCATATCGGTCGGTTTATCGTCTGATTTATCTTATTGGTCAGACATCGGAATCGATAAATCGGCCGGTTTATCGAAATATCGGAAGGTATCTTGAACATTGGCAAAGTGCAAATGAAATTTTGTTGACAAATGGTGTCCTTGGTACAAAGAAAAAGAAATTTGGCCACACATAATGCCATCTTAGAGCACCGACATTTGTCTTTTATGTATGGGCATGTCTACGTCTTCTTTTAGTCATGAAACTTAGTAGACACATATGTGTAGTATATGAGCATCTATTGTTCTCATCTTTGGCGATGGTTACTGCTCTGGTGAATTCTTTGTATCGTTGTTGATGATCAATAGATTGGTTGGCCTTTTCGTAAAAAAAAATTATATGAGCATCTCCAATTAGAGGGTGCAAATTTGACCAACTATATATCCGTGGACATGTCTCTCTATATCCCATGCTACAAACACACACCCTACTTTACAACTATGCATAATTGTATGTTGTAATTTGAACTATTTATTGTGACTCCGAATAATAGTTGCATCTTGTTTAGGGAGGCAGACATGTTCTCTAATCTTCACAAAAACCTTCGCCCTCGTCCTCCACAATGTCTTTGAATCCCGTGTCATTACAGCTCTACGAACAATACCCAAACGAGTTTGGATTACTCTAAATGCCCTTCCACATCCTTTCTGGAAGATTCTTGCATAGTTGTAAAGTGACATCGTTTGAGACCTTAGGGATTCAAAATAGTCTTCACAAATACCGCCAACCGAGGATATATAACATTGGCAAGATAGTATCTAATGGTATAGTCATGCCCGATGACGGTGTAATTGCACGTCCAAGCCTGCCCATCACAAAGTATCAAGAACATCGGAGATTTCTAAAGCACACTAATGTTGTTGTGGGAACCCGGCATGCCCAAAAAGTCATGTCAAATCCGCAAGTCGTTTGATGCCATAGTTTCAAGCATGATTGTGGCTTCTTTGGTGTGATCTTGGTGCCCATGCAAACCTATTGGGAGTTCTTTTATTGCTAATGCATGCAATCGCCTGAACCAAACATAACTGGAAAACCTCTTTTTGCACCGGTGGCCAGTAACTTTTCGTGTCCTCACTTACTTGTTGGTTCACTCATATATTTATGTCTAAACATCTTCACCATGGCCTATGCAAATTTCACCATATCCTCAATACATGTGCTATCTCCATCAAGACGAACTCATCATCGACATTCACGTATTTACCATAGGCAGGCATCTTCATAGCAGTCAAGCATTTCCGCATAGGAGAGAATGAAATTGTCTGCAATAATATTTCCTCAACATCAAGTAGGGATCAAACTTTTCACATCATCCACTGTGTGCCAGAACAAACTAGAGCTTATTAGAAAGTGATGACAAAAAATTAACATGGATTACCGGATCCAGTTTGAAATAGTCACGGTAGAGATCCCTTGCGCCATTGATCCTATCACATGGAACAACTATCCTACCATTTGTTGAACCAGTGAACTTGAGAACATGATCCTCTTTCTTCTCCATTTTCAAGGATTCTCATCGTCATCATGTCCGCATATTCGTCATCCAATCTTAGAATCATCCTCATCATCGATGAACTCTTTGTACATGAACTTATCAAATCCGAATAATCAAGCTTATTTTCGATGAACTGAAGCCTACAAATGAGAAAAATGATCTGAAAACAACTCCGACAATTTCTCAAGCACGGTACGGGCCAGGTATATGTCTGACGGAGTAAACGTATTGGGACGCGGCGTATGGAGGAAGAGACCATGTCCTGGGCGGCGGAGAAGTCCGAGGAGGGGTTTGAGGCGAAACCGCAGGTTCGGGGCAACGGTGGATTTAGGACGGGAACGGCGGCGGAGGTATACAAAGAGCAGCGCTGGCCAGAAAAAATAGAGGACGAGCGACACGGTTTAGGGTTAGGGTCGATTCAAAAAGATTTAGGATGGGTCTAGCCTATCTGATTCGATGTGGCGGGCATGTAAGGACAAGTCCAGCCAACCCAAATCCATCTCACATATGAGATGGGTATGAGAGGTGCTGGATAGACCAGGAATTTGGGCTAGGTATGGTGGGCCGGTTAGATGGCATTTTTGTTCGGGGTGTCTGCGGGACATTTTTTTAGCGTTTATGACAGTAGGGATCCGCCGGACATATAGGGGGAAGTGGGGTTCCGGTTGAGGATGCTTTAGGCCTAGTTTGGCAGCAGTGTATCGAGGGGTGTTGTAGTGTATTATACCCCAGAGTTTTGGTGAAAATACCTCCGACACCAAATTCACTTCCCTCCTCTCAGTCCCCTTCCTAATCATCCCCTTTATGAAAGTCATGGTGTTTGGCTGGGGCGTTGAAATCGGACGTGGCTGGGGCGTTGCGGCGAGCGTCCAACACTATCGTGCTCAAAACGCGAGGGGGTCGAGCATTTCCAAAACACCCCAACCCTACGTGTTTAGATGAGATTTCTGGGGGTTAGCCCAGCCAAGACTGGCCAGCCAAACTGCCTGGTAGTGGTTTCGCGAGTATTCAATCTGGCCGGGAAATTACACCATAAAACGCTTCGAAACACTTGCGCCAAATGATGCCTTAAGGGTACTAATGTGCCTCCGACGGCTCGACTTTTGGAAAATTAAAGAAGCTGCACTACATGTGAAACCTGATTCTGGTTCACATCGGGGTGTTGCCCACGAACAACTACTCTTGTACATCGGATTTTTTTTAAGATAAAGAGCATATATTAATATCGCGGAGATACCAATTACACCCAGCCTCTGCAACAACGCGTTGCCCTAGCGGCCACAAGGATGCACACAGCCCAGAATAAGAAAAAGAATTACAAAAAAGAAAAGCCCCGCTACAGTGATCTATTCCTTGTAGCAGCAGACCTATCACCACCAAAAACAATACCAGAAGTCCAGATTCTCCAAAAACGATGCCTCCAAGAAGGGAACAGTGCACAAGCGCCATCGTCGTCCTGATCATAGATCATGGGTTTTTACCCTAAAGAAAGTCCACACTCGCAAAAACAATGCCTTCAACAAGGCAATTGTCAGGCACAACCAATTAAGCCCAACCTTGGGTATTCACCCTGAAAGTTTAGACTCTGAACTTCTCCTGTGCTATTGCCCCCTCTTGCCATTGCCGCTGCTCCAAGTTACAAATCACCAAGCCAATCCCTCATCCCACCAGGACTCGAACCACCATTGCTAGTCCTCAGAACTCGGCTTCCATGCCATTCTCCGCACTCTGACTTCACCATGGAACAAAAGACAAGTCCACGATGGCAATCGATTGCAGAGCTTCGCAACACTTCCTCTGAAACCAAACGTCCAGAAAACAAACATGGATGCGCGCGACCGAATCCCACCCGATCCGTCAATTTCCAGGCTTATTTGCCCAATGGAGTTCGTCGGCAGAGCCTTCCGAAACTCGGCACTCCGGCCAGATCAATGAAGACAGGCATCAGTTAGATCTTCGTCTTCGCGTGAGAGGGATCCAGGACCGCCACCTTTATTCAAACCGAGCCGACGGGACTGGACAATGGGAAACCGGCCCGCCGCCGCCTGACCGGCCGCCGGCAGCGCCATGGTGCCAAGCAACCGACGCACCAGGCGTCTCGGCGCCGCCTGCCGCCAAGGCCTCCAGCCTCAGGCCCGCACGGACCAAGATGGGCCGCGAAGCCCAGAGCCCTCGTCCATGGCAGCAGGGGCGACTCCACCGCGCAAGGCTGTGCGCCGCCGCCGTCGTCGGCGCCGGGATGCGCTCGCCGCCGGTATCCGTGGCACCTCGCCGCTGATCCGCACCGAATCCCTCGCGCCGCCGCTGCCAGGGAGCTTGTCGCCACCGCGCGGAGGAGAGGGGCCCCGCCGCCGCCGTCCCCGGAGCCTTGCCCGCGGAGATCCTGGCAGCGGCGGGGAGAGGGAGCAGGGGAGAGGGGAGCTCGCGCTGCCGGCGGTGAGGGGCGCCACCCGAGCCGCCTAGGTTTAGGCGACGCGGGGGCCGAGCGGTTGATTACATCACCTAGGTGCATATAGAGTGGAGCTGTGTCTTTTCCTGTACATCGGATATTGTCTCCAAGATTATTTTCCTTCAATACATTTATGTATATAAGGATACCTCATCATTTTATTGGCCACTATTGACAGTCAAAAAGGAATGGCGCAGATCAGTTGTTCCAATGTGTATGCTAGGTTTCGGCTCCTTGATTCTCCTTGCACTAGTACAACAAAGCGATCAGTATTCATATCTGACGTGTACCTTAATTTGCACCTCTCATGAATCGGCTCCGTAGCATGAGAGGGGGAGCCTCGCCGCGGATCTGCTGCCCCGACCTCGTCTGCGGCTCCTCGGAGTGCTCGGGAGGTCATCCCCTTCGCCGGAGTCCGAGGGATGGCGGTTCTGGCGGTTGACGACTTGAAGGGTGCGGTGCAGGTGACCAAGGTGGCGGCGTTGACCATCGTGAAGAGTGGAGGTGCTTCGGCACCGAGGAGTGTTCGTCTTCCTGCTCGTGATGGGGAGCCTCCCAGTTCAAGGCCATGGAGGTTTCGCGGCAGGTTTCGCCGGCGCGGCGTTCTTCTCGGTGAAGACGAAGCCACTGTTCAGAGGGACCTCGTTGTAATTTCTATGTTTTCTGGGCAGTTTCTTGGTTGATGCACTGTACTTTTCCTCACAAAAAAAAAAAAAAGGATACCTCATCATTTTATTGGCCACTATTGACAGTCAGAAAGGAATGGCGCAGATCAGTTGTTCCAATGTGTATGCTAGGTTTCGGCTCCTTGATTCTCCTTGCGCTAGTACAACAAAGCGATCAGTATTCATATCTGACGTGTACCTTAATTTGCACCTCTCATGAATCGGCTCAGTAGCATGAGAGGGGGAGCAAGCTATGGTTAGCTATGATGCTAATGGCGCCCAAAGCAGGGGCAAATCGCAGGATGATATTCAATCTACGTGAATGGCAGCTGAGAAGATTTGGGAAGCCGATTGCACACGCCCAACGTGGTGGAGACTCTCTGACATGGTCATGGTCTACTTTTTTTTTCTCGAGACCAGAAAACTTGATGACCGTGTTTGGTCTAAAACTTCATGTCAACGGTCTAATTTAGTCGTGGATTTCTATTGAGAAACAAGTTTCTTACGGAGTAGTTTTTTCCCAGATATGTATACTTGAGAGGCGATGACCAATTAAATCAACACAAATCAAACAATCCCGACATGACCAAAGTCTATTCAGACGTTGGAATGGAATTCTTCTGAAGAATGTCATTCCTTTTTCGTGTTCTCAAAGCTTCGTTCAGCGGCGGCTTTGTACGAGTTAATATGACTCGTTCTTTGCAATTAACGCACCAGATTATGTTAGCTGGGAAGAATATTATTCGATGCAAACTTTTGGTTTGATTATATTTTTAGTGTGTATCTTACTTGAGGTCAACTATACTGAGCACTTTATCAAAAAAAATACTTTATAAGAGCAACTCTAGTAGATCATCCAAATAATAATTTTAGAGATACCTAGTTGATTGCTCCTGCGTTGCCACATCCCGCAGCTCCACAACTTTTTTTCTTCGCCATACCAAAAGCTTCATCAATTCTTTTCTTCCTCATCTAAACATAAAAACCATCCTCCTAGTTCAAATTTGAATCCTAGTTAGGCGCCGTCACATACTTGCATTTAATTTCATCACAACGCTAAAAGAACTATTAGTATCCATATTGGTTCCATAAGCTAAAGATACTGTAATATGAGAGGAAAGGTAAGATCCTATTAAAATTTCCGTGTACAACCTCACATTACACAGCCATGTATAACAGAGCTTCTCACTGGTAGCTACAAATGGACGTCATCAAGATGATTTGAAATGCAAAAGTTGCCAAAATGGAAGTTGTGGGTCTCACTGAGACGAACACCTTTAGTTTTTGGAGCATCTCCATCCAATGTCGTATGCAACATGTAAAGACAACACACTGTAGAAACCCGAGTTGGCAGGTCCATACTAGGTCTTCCGACCACATGCAAAGACTTTCCTTAGGCGCGAGCGGGTCAACCACGTATCTAAGCGCTTCCTAGTAAAAATAAGTTGTCAAATTGGAGTTGGAATAAAAATATCTTAATATGAAATTTTTCATCTTTCCTATACAAACTAGTTTGCTTTTGGCGTCATCCCGATCCAAATTCATTTTCATGCTCAAATCGGGCAAATACAGGATGGATCCGATCTGAGTGACTCTGGCACATCCCGGATATATATTTGCTGGAGTGAAAATAAGCTATTAAAATTGTTTTGAATGCGAATTTTCTCAGCACAAAAGTTCTTCGCCTTTTTTATATGAGCAACTTTGATTTTGGCGTCATTTTGATGCGAGGTCTATTACTCACCGAAAAGGGAGTCAGACAGTCAATCCAATTTTTGGCCAATAAGTTACGGAAAAATTCGAGCCTAACTATCTGAATTGGACCCAAATGAGGGTTTTGGACGTCGATTCAGTTACTTTTTTTGTTTCCATGGGAAGTCTAGTCATTTCATATATACTTGAGAGGCGATGACCAATTAAATCAACACAAATCAAACAAACACATATTTTGTGTTCATTTATAACCTACCCTTGTATCTGACTTATATCTCTTCGTCGTTCTTCAATTTGGAGGGCACCGAATCTACGATACTCTAGGAACGAGAAAATTGACCTAGAGCAGCCCATAGCCACCGCCAGCCTTGACGGGAACCCTCCCTTGCGAGCGGGGTTTTGGGTCCTTGAAAGGGCTCGCCCGATTGTCTTATGTATTGCGCTTCTGGCGGGTTTCCCTCGATGTGTGCTGTCGCACATCACGCTCCACACGCCGAGTGTACACAGTGAGATGTTCCAGTGCGAACACACTTATTGGTGGCTCTGCTAGGGACACGAAGCTTTAAGCATTCTCGAGACTGTTTCTACGAAAAAAGCGTTATCAAGAGGCTGCAGTCTACAATGGTATGAATACTCGATCCACTTATGTAGATGCAATTAACTTTATGTTCATGTTGTAAGATCCTTTGATCACAATATGTACATGCTAGCCCTAGTTGTGACTACATGCAGGAGCCTATGCTAAATAATCTCTATACTTTAAATTATTATAATTTTATCAACTTGCCACATGTATATATATTTGAATTCTGATGCATCGACGGCCCCAAAAATCCATATGTCAATGAACAACATGGCAAGTTCGGTTAATCAATATGAATAACCTCATGTTAGAAACTTAAATAACATGCAACAAGAGGGTGTTTCAACTATGTATTCATCGGCAAATTATTTGCAATATATGGGTTCACTTTCATATATGCTGATGTATAAGGAAATTAGACATGCTACTACTAGATATCTGGCCAATAACCCTCAACCATCATCAGCTACACCTTGTGTTACTAATTTTTCGACACCATATGCATTTTGATATTCATAATTCGACTCCACAAATTCACAATATTACATCCAAAAAAGTGGAAATTCAATAGGAGCTCATGTGCCTTCATCTAGTACTGTCGCCTATGGTATGTCTACTACACAACTGCAAAGTTTTGGCAACACTTCATTGTCGAAAGAGAGTAAAAGCACCTGTGGGCAGTATTATCTAGGATCGAATGATTGGAAGGAAAACTGGCAGCCGATTTAAAAAAACTCAATGCTCTTCATTTGGAACTAATGAAGGCCCCATGATCTTGATACAATACAATCTTACGAGGCGTACAATAAAATGTGTAAAGAGGGAGTGTGAGGCATCAACGATAAGGTTTTATCCTTCATAATTGCAAAGTTTCGGCAACACTTCATTGCCAAAAGAGACTGAAAATTGAGGAGGCAATCCTATCCAACAAAGGTTAACACTGATAGTCATTAGGCTTGATGATTAATGGGAGGAATATCGGCAAGTCCATGAAGTGATCAAGAAGAAGTGTGAAGGTGAAGATATACAGATGTTTTTGCAAATCTCAAGAAGGGTCGTCTAGACAATATTACTCTAGCTGGATGAATCAAGTTCCATGCTTCACACATCAATCAAGTTGAACCTTCTTATGTATTGAGGAAAGAATAAAAGGTTTTGCAAATAGATGGAATCCATGAATACAATAAGAATGATTCATAAAGTATGGTCAATTCGGTTATTTGAAAAGCCAATTCAGACAATTCATGTTTCTAGTCTATCAAATGAAAACAAGCAAGCTTTGTTTATCAAAAGCATTGAAAGCCTAGCAAAATAGATATGCTTCGTTTGTCTAGATGTAAGGCATCTTCCATGTTTCTCTATGAGTTTCGTGCCAAGAAAATTGATGAGCATCAATGTAATGGGACACTGGATCCAGAAAGGAAGAAGACAACATGTTGGTGAATCATCTAGAGGCGGTTAAATATATTGTTCGGGTCATGCAACCATTATGCTCTCTGAGCGTCTTCAAAGAGGTATGTCCAGAAAATAATTTTCTTCTTTTATGATTTGGTCAAACCTATATTGTTTATGCATTTATTAGAAATAATTTCATAAGAAACGTTGAAGCACCTATCATGAAAGGTAATTTATTAATAGGCAATAAATTCTTACAAAACATATCGGTCAAATTGTACCATTTAGGAAGACCAATAGTGAAAAAATATTTCAACTAAAGCTTTCTCCATTGTTTCATTTAAGTTTTATATCCACATGGATAGCCTTTCTTATTCATATTTGGCTTACATTTGGTCTGAACTGAGACATATGTATTGTAATTGTTTTGGTTTCATAAACCTAAATCCAATGTTAAACTTTTGAAAAACCCAATGTAAGTATAATAACTTATTGGAGACATCCGAAAAAAGAGTGTAAAAGGCCTACATAGCCAAATGGGTGATGTAAAATCATTTGGTTACCTAATTAAAAAAGGTTCTCACGACACGATCATATGTACCTTCAGTTTGAGGATGTGTGATCATGGTTTTGATAAATTTCTTGTTATAATACGAGATGAACAATAACGAAGAACGATAAGTAAACACTGCAGAGGACACAAGATTTAACGTGGAAAACCCTTGCAACACACAAGGGGAAAAAACCACGGGCGCCAGCCAGCAAACAACTTCACTATTTCGGTGGGTGTTTACAAACGCCGTGGGTTATCGAATAGACGCGATAAACCCTAGCGGCGGCTTACAAGAGATATTTATAGTCGCCCAAGCCTACCGGCGACGGGCCTCGCTCCGCTCGTCAGAAGATAGCCTCCTCAATTGAATTTGGATCACAATATAACAAACTCCACCTTGAGACAAATTCCTTGTAGCATGAACTTCAACAATCACCTGAATCAACAAAGAAAACACTTGCTGGCGCCAAACAGCCACTTGGGCTAAACAGTTATACCAACCAAGCTCGAACAAAGCTCAAACTTGGACACAGGAACAGGCTTTGTCATCATATCAGCAGGATTATCATGAGTACTAATCTTGCATACCTGTAGTTTACCTTGTGCAACCACGTCGCGAACATAGTGGTACTTAATATCAATGTGCTTTGTCCTCTCATGGAACATCTGATCTTTAGTAAGATAAATAGCACTTTGACTGTCACAAAATAACTTAATGCAAGAATCATCTCCACAAAGCTCAGCAAACAGACCTTTCAGCCAAACAGCTTCTTTACATGCTTCATTAATAGCCATGTACTCAGCCTCAGTAGTAGATTGTGCGGGAACATCCTGCAAACTAGCCTTCCAGCTAACAGCACAACCACCAACAGTAAATACATAACCTGTGAGGGACCTCCTCTTATCCAAGTCGGCAGTATAATCTGAATCCACATAGCCTATGAGTCCCTCACCAATCCTGCCAAACTTCAAGCAAGCTTTAGATGTGCCGCGCAGGTACCTGAAAATCCACTGAACAGCTTTCCAATGTTCTTTACCAGGATTAGCCATGTAACGACTGACCAAACTCATAGCATATGACAGATCAGGACGAGAACAAACCATGGCATACATCAAGGAACCAACAACACTAGAATAAGGATCATCATAGCTTCTTTACCGGCGACGGGCCTCGCTCCGCTCGTCAGAAGATAGCCTCCTCAATTGAATTTGGATCACAATATAACATTTCTTAAGAATGATTATATTATGATTCTTGATCATCATGTCGAGCCATGAATATAAGGATATACCAAGTGTTGCATGATCCATTCAAGCATAGTATTGAGGATTCCAATATGTTTCATCAAATAGTACAAAAGGTCGTTGATAAAGAAAATAAAGAGAAACCTTTACGGACTTGCCGTGACAAATCCACACAGATGCGCGAACAACTGGCACATATGCGACGATCGTGGCCACATGGCACGTCCCTCTCAGGTCGAATCGCTGACGATGTCGCTTGAGACACATTTCACCCCGTCTATCCGTCTGAAACAAAACAACTAGATAAGAAAGCTACATATCAATTCGAGCTAGAACATCCTACCCTACCCCAAGGACGAGATTTCTCTCTTTTATGCAACTTGCAACACCGCTGAAAGAATAACCTTTTCATCCCTATCCATCCATCCATCTCAAAGCAGTGAAACTAGCATGAAATACGCGCATCGTCCAAATAAAATTCGTCAAGTAGCTCCATTTCCTTGAGAAAGCAGTACACTACACTAGTGCCAAGCTCAGCATGTGATGCTCATCCACAGGCTCTAGAGTTTACGGCAACGTGTGTGCTGAAATGACCAGGTTCAGGCCAGTCACTCTCTCCGGTTCGCTACCGGCGGCAGAGCATAGGCGGCGCGATGCATTTGGCAGCCCCACAAAAATGCATGGTGAGAAAAAAGAAGAAGAAAAGAACACACTTCAGTCTATAAAGGACGGCAACCACTTGGTCCTCGGCGGAATTAAAAATGTGTGACGTGTTACTTCCCTCGAAAATAAAGTGTGACGTGCGATCGTCTGCCTGCTAGAACGTGCAACGAACTATTGAACAAAGCGAGATGGGAGCAGCGCACCGGCCCTGGAAATTAGACATGGTGCCGCTTTTGGTCGATGCTCAGAGGTAGGCAAGCTCGACTCCCTTTTCGCATCGGTTAAGATAAAGAGTATCTCCACTCGCGCCCACGTCCAATAAGTCTATTGGGCGCTCTCATACTATGATTTCCTGTGACACCGTCCATTATTTTGTCCCGGACAATCAGCTCACTTTTACCCTGTTGAGCCGATTGGGCGTGCCGGACGACCACCACCACGTCGGATATCGACATGTGGGCCAGCGCTGTCATCGACATATCGGTTGATCAGCTTAATTAACAGCGGTAGCCCACAGGTCGGTCATCTGAATTAAATGACAAAATTTCCAAGGCAGAGAGACGTCGCGTCGCTGCAGCGGGTGTCCCAAGGGGGCGAGCTCGCGGGATTCGCATGTGTCGATTTCAATGCGCACTTACCTTCCTCTGATGTTGTTAAAGTCGCACACCTCGCCGCGTCGTCCATCATGGCTCTCATCACTCCCTTGCCTGCCGCAAGCAGCAGACGCACGACATCGGCTGCGACTGCTCTTACTCGAAGAGGCGACAACGCTGTAGGAGAATGGCTACCCCGCGCCGCTAGACATGCGTGCTCCGGACAACTGGGCACTAAGCGTCAACGACATTCCCATGCAACATCTTCCGACCTCGCGGAGCCACGACTGCCGACTGGAAGGCGGTGGTGATGCGTCACTATTAGGACGAGCTCAACTCGAGCGCGACCCCCAATGGGACCTTCGCAATGAGGCGACGTGCAACCTGACCACCGACCCTGAGGACGTACAAGGGTTGAGCCGCGTGATGCAGGACTCCATGAACGGCGTCCTGGGGTTGCCACTGGACGAAGCCCTCGCGTGGTCTCTGAACGACCACGTCGAGACGACAGGCACACCCTTCATCGACCTCACTCGTGATGGCGACGAGGTTGGGACTAGCAACACAGGTAGTGAGGACGTCGGTGACGACGGCACAACCAGCGGGGTCATCAAGTAGGAGGATTGGGAGACGTTCCAGTGGCTTTAGTTTTAGGTTTAGTTATTGGATTATCCGAATTTTGTTCAGACATGTAAAATTTCTAAAAATTTGAATGAAATTGGTTAAATTTTTGTTTTAAAAAAACATTGGCCGGGGGCGTGACTAGAAAGAGACGTGTTCAATAAGCGGCAACACACACCAACGTCCCACTACGCCCGTTCAGCATAGTTGCCGGACGTTGCTGTGACCAAGCTACCGTATTATATTGAGGCAAAAAAGGTTACGATGGAGTCATGCTCCGAGGTGGAGCACAGGGGATGAGCCCAGGACCGGGAGGATGGTCGGCTGGCGACACGTGTGGTCCGCGGTCGTGCCGGCCGGCCGGCTGGTCGGCAAAGCTGGAGAATTGGCAGTCTGGATTTGCACGCTGCATGCGTGCGCGCGTGCGGGGAGATTGGCTCCTTTTCAAGGAAACAGCGACGGGGTCCAGGACGTCTTCGCGGGTCGGCGCCGCCGGGCGTACGTGCGCGTCTCATCAGTTGCTTTCGATGACAGATATAAGATCCTTTCTCATGCAAAGTTTTAGCTGGTAAGAATAAGATTTGCATTTCTTTTGAAGAGGAAAAGGCCCTGGTTCATTAACTCTGAATACAAACAAGTCCTAAACTGAAACAAAGATCACAGCATTGCTGAAATTTAAGTGGTATACTGGGTGGTTGCTTTGCTTACCATGGACGCTTGATAGCCCGAAGAAACTTCAAGAAAAGGAAGGAATAATTAACTGGAATAACTGATGCCACCTCCACAAAACCTGCATCCAGGTGCGACCATACTGGCGGTGGGTTTCGTCCAAACCCAAGTTAACAGAAACAGCCGTCGTCGTCACACGTACCATGCACTCGCTTAATATATTCTCACCCGTCAGCCAACTAGTCTTTTACAACCACACGAGGAAAAACTAGAAACAACAATACGTACTAGTAGCAAATAAAGCATCCGCCTGTACACAAAAAAATATTGATCGCGCAAATCTTTAGCTTCACGTTTTGGGTTAGCCTATGGGAGCAAAATCGGGGTGCATGCATCCATGCAAACCAAAGTCCTCAAGCTTTTCTTCATGCACGCACAATTTGATTCGAGATTGACGTGTGGAATATCTCCGCTCTCGCCGAAAGATAGAGCCGGACATATATTTCTGGCCCACCTACTTTTGCGCGGGTGTAATTGAATTCTAATGGAAAGCTAAAAACATAATACTCCGTTTGCCTTTATTTATCACTGGGTTCTGGGTATTTTAAAGTCAAATGTTTAAGAGTTTGAGCAAGTATGTACAAAAAATATTCACATCCATAATATCAAATGCATATAATATGGAAATGTACTTTATACACGAGTTAATTATGAACAGAATGAGCACTAACAGACGATGTGTGTATCTTGTTATTACTTTGTGGAACTACAAAATATGTTCCAAATGGATTAATGTTTGCATGCTCTACACATGAACAAGCATTTTATCTCTCTTCGCCTTGTTTTTTGAGAGAGAACCAGAAGTTTTTTTAAGGACTTATATTCGTGAGAAGTAGGAGAAAAAGACGCCTGCCATTTCGTCCGCTTCTATATATCTGATAACAATATAACAAAAAATAGCGACACAAAACAAAGTATCAATGCCTTGCAATCATCATGGCATCGTGTTGAACATTATGGGCCTGGCCCATGTGGGTGCTGACTCCCTGGAGGGAGACCTCCTGTTCGGCGCTTGTAGCGTCTGTTTGAGGGACTACACGCACCCCCTGATTTTCTGGTCTCGGCCCATTTAACGTTTCCTTGTTTATGTATCACGGTAGTTTTGTGCGGTGACAGAAAAGTTTGAGCATGATTTTATGTCTTTTTCATTGTTTGTAATGTAACGTGCTTTTACAGTGCTTCGTACATGTAGATTTTTCAATCAAATAAAATAAAACGGACAAATTTGCTTGTTGTCAATATCATAAAGATTCAGCTTGATAATAATAAGAATAATAATAGTTGAGGCTTTTGGAAAGTCCTCTTTGTTACTTCTCCCTTGGTTCAGAAAGCGGAATAAGATCATGTTTTTGGAGAGAAAAAAGAACAATGAGAAGGAAAAACAAAGAGAATCTATCAATATAAACATAGTTATGTTAAAACAAAGAGAAAAACTTGCAACTGCAAAACAAGGATATGAACTTAGTCTCTTCATGATTTTATACCAATGCTGACATTATATCTTATAGGGAAAAAAGATTAGCATGGAAAGTACGAATGAGAAAGGAGTCAGCAATGCTTTGCTTCCTCATCTTTCGTCGCATTAAAAAAATTAACGAAACAAATGTGGCGCCTATTAGCGACAAAAGTGAAGTGGAAAAAATAATTTAAAATATTTTGCATTTTCTCCGCACTACAAAAAAGATACTAGAAATGATTTTCCATGAAAAACATTAGCGTACTTTTTTAGCTAGAAATTACAAGCTTCCATGATTTTTTTCGCCAAGGGGCTGAATATCCTCCTAAAGACATGATTTAAAAACTGAATAGTTAAGATTGAATTCCAGAATATAAATTACAGCATAGTTAAGAGATAGCCCCAAATCTAGGCTTATGACCATACAAGGCTTTGAAGGGGGAGCACCCAATAACAGTATGCAATTAAGAATTTTACCAAAACTTTGGAAGTGGTATCCAGAGATGGCATTTGTTTTGCTGAGATTTGAAAATAAAATACACTGCTTTACGCCCTTGCTTTGCCCATCATTCCGCATATGGTAAGCCATTTTTAGCTTGAGCTTCATATGTTATGGGGACTGTTAGTGTCTAATCCTCTAGGTCACATAGACTGATGATCCGTACATATGATAAAATTTCTTCTTTGCAAATATGGGCGCGATCAATCACCATCAAGAGCTAATCTTGTGCTTGTGCTTCAGGGAATACCAGTACGGAGCACTATAATCTAAAAATTGAGCAATATCATTTGGAATCAATGATCGATCAAACAGATTTAAATCATATATTGTTTCACTTACTAAAAGTTCCGTCCCCATTCCTATTCTTACAAGGGTTAGTATATTTCCATAAAGTAATGTGTATTCGCCATTACTTGTTTCATTTAACAAAATATTTGTTTTAGCTTGGAAGTGATACCTTGGTTCTGGATTATCAGTCTAGTTGGTACTGCTTCTAGAGTCAACCAGAGTCAAGAGAACTTACTTGCCCTGTAAAGGTCGCAGATGGATGGTGTCTAGTTTGAAACATAGTGGATCATATTTACCGCTGCATCTGAAACACAATTCATTTGCTCGGCCAGCTGTTGTTCCTTCCAACTTTCACCAGTGCATAGTTTCAGCATGGAACATCAACCTTGATCGCAACTGGCTCGACACACACATGGTACACTTGTCGATGTCCATATGGTTTATTCTCCTCCCACACCTCTTGTTGAGCTTGAGCCAAGAGGTAGGCATGCTCTACCCTCGCTGGGACTTGGGATTACACTACGCCTCGAATTTCAGTTTTCATTCCACGAATAAACTTTGGTATGGAGGCAGCAAAATACGTGGTGTTCTATAAATGGGCCGTATTGCTCTTGTTTACTTGTTGTTTGATGTTTTGGGCCACAGCCCACAGCCCAGCTTGCTTCATGTAACAGCATTTCACGAAGCCGCGAGCGATGGAAGTGGAACCACCAATCGATCGATCTAATAAAAATATCGATCCATCTGCCTGCCTGTTTGCCGAAAGCCACCGATAAATTTCACGGGACGGCAAACATGACGTCACGGGACGGCCGGCGACTGCGCGCGGCGTGCGCCCATCCCAGGGAGATGCCGAGATAGTGTGCGACCGTGGCTCCCGTCAGGCTGCGACTCCGCCGCGAGGCAATTTGCTAACAAAATCATCTACTACGTATGAGATTATGAGGGCATTTAATTTTATTGGTTACCAACACACTCGTGTATACCTTAAAAATTCATTTGTGTTGTAATGTCATTCAGGGATATACTGTGCACTTTTTATCTTCAGCTAGTGTAGAAATATCCTGGCATCTGTTACAGCACTGTTTTTTTTTTTGACTTTTTAACAGGACTTCTATTAAACTGGCCCAGCTAAATCACTGGCCAAAACGTAACGATACAACCGGGAGCAGAAACATCCCAGTAAGAGTCCTCAGACTCAAAAATTGCTCCAGCTTAGCAAGCTCATGGGCAGCATTGTTACAGGTGCGACGGCTAAAGGAAAATTGAAAAAAACTGAAGTTCAGGATACAAAGACTCCTAGCTTCCTTTACCAACACTCCAATCTCGGACTTGTCGTAATCCCTGCTCTTGAGGCCCTGAATCAGGTTCGACGCATCAGACTCGAAGATGATCCTGTTGGCACCCACCCTGTCCGCACCCCGGATGGCAGCCAAACAGGCCACCGCCTCCGATTGGAGAGCACTGCCCAGGTTCTTCAGCTTGCCCGCACCGGCTGCAATGAAATTGCCCGCCTGGTCACGTATAACGTAACCCCAACCACCAGTGCCAGAAGTGGCGTTGAAGGAGGTTTTGCCCACTTGTGGATGTCTGGTGGTTTTGGAGGTTTTGCCGGCTTCTTAAGAGTCATGAAATCGATGAGGAGTCTCTCCACCCGAGAGCACACCCCAGCCGGCTCAGAACTGCCCTCTCCAGCATTTGCTTTGTTTCGGATGTTCCACCACTCCCACAGGAAGGTGACAGCACGCACCTGAATAGCTTCATTGCATTTCCAAATTTCCTGGAGGAGATCACGGGGAGAGACGCAAGACAGAAGCGTCTCTCGGAGCTCGTCAAGGCCAAGAATAGACCAGCAGCTCCTAGCCTTCTTGCACTTCAGAAAAATATGTCCACCATCTTCATTTAGCCTGTTGCAAACAGGACATTTCGTATCAAGATCAATCCCCAGCCTATGAATCTTCATGCGGTTTGCAAGACTGTTGTGTGCCAGGCGCCACACGAACATCTGCACCTTGCGAGGAACTTTCAGCTGCCAGATGTGGTTCCAATCAAAAGAAGAACCCTTGGACACACATGAATCAGACCATTCAGCCTCAAGACCAGATTTTCGATCCCTCAACATGATGGCCACTTTGTAAGCTGATTTAACAGAGAACATCCCCTTTGGGTCGAAATGCCAGGCAAGGTGGTCTTCCATGCCATCACGAATGCTGATAGAAAGAATTGCCTTGGCATCGACATCGCAGAACAGGCTGCGAACAATCTCGTCATCCCAATTACCAGTGAGGGGATCCAGCAGGTCGGCCACATGAGTGGCAGGGGTGCGCCCACGCGCCGTAGTGGGTCTCCGAGTGTCTCCAGAGGGGAGCCAGGGGTCGCTCCAGATTTTAATGTTGGTGCCATCACCCACACGCCAGATGAGGCCCTCCTTTAAAAGAGAAACACCCTTCAAAATGCTGCGCCAAGTATAAGAAATGCCAGGAGAGGCCGCCGCCTCAAGAATGTTGCCATTTGGGAAATATTTAGCCCGGAGGACACGAGCACAGAGAGAGTCTGGGTCCTGGAGCAGCCTCCAACCTTGCTTAGCCAGCATAGCCAGGTTGAAAAGATGCAAATCATGGAGGCCAAGGCCCCCCTCACACTTGGCCTTGGACAGGCAAGTCCAGCTGAGCCAGTGATGGCGCTCATCCTCCTGGTTATTCCACCAATAACGACAGACCAAAGAACTAATATCATCACAAAAAGATTTGGTGATGTCAAAGCAGGACATGGCATAAGTGGGAATCGCCTGAGCCACTGCTTTGATCAGAATTTCCTTCCCAGCTCTCGAGAGTAACTTTTCTTTCCACCCCTGAATTTTCTTCCAGATTCTTTCTTTTAGGTAACCAAAGGCTGTGGAGACTGACCTACCCAGGTGGACAGGCAGGCCAAGATAACGATCCGAGAAAGCCTCATCCGCAATATGGAGAATGCTTTTGAACTTCCTCTTCGCAGCTGCAAAGGTCCCCTTGCTGAACATAATAGCCGATTTTTCTTTATTCACCACCTGACCAGAAGCATCTTCATAGAGAGCAAGAATGTCCTGAAGCTTTCTGGCACTAGAATCTTTGACCTTGAGGAAGATAAGAGAATCATCTGCGAAGAACAGGTGATTGATACGTGGGGCAGCTGGGCAAACCTGCACACCATGCAAAGAACCGTCCTCCTCAGCCTTCTTGAAAAGAGCAGAGAGCCCCTCAGCGCATAGAATAAAAAGGTAGGGCGAAAGAGGGCATCCCTGCCTCAAGCCACGCTGAGGGACAATAACCTCGGTCAGATTTTTATTGACCTTCACTCTGTATGTGACAGAGGTAATGCAATTCATCACCAATTGAACCCAAGAAGAATTGAACCCCAGCTTAAGCATCAAATTCTTCAAAAAGGACCACTCCACACGGTCAAAGGCCTTGCTCATATCCAGCTTTACCGCAGCCAAGCCATCCCTGCCTCCTTTTTGCATGTGCATGAAGTGAGTTGTTTCATAAGCCAACAAAATGTTATCTGTAATGAGTCTTCCCGCCACGAAGGCGCTTTGACTCTGAGAGATGATATCGTCCAGCACCACCTTCAGCCGGCAAGCAATTGTCTTAGAGACAATTTTGAACACAAGGTTACAAAGACTGATAGGCCTCAAGTCTTTGATGCGCACAGGATTTAGAACTTTGGGAATCAGCACAATCACAGTCTCATTCCAGCCAGAAGGAATAGAGCCACCATTGAGAACACCTAGAACCTCCTGCTGAACCTTGGACCCAATCAAGTCCCAGAATCTTTTGAAGAAAATGGCCGGCATACCATCCGGACCCGGTGCTTTAAGGTCACCCATAGAGCCCAGGGCGAGCTTGATCTCGTCAACATCGAAAGGCCTCCTCTGGAAAGAATTCATCTCAGATGTGACCACGGAAGGGACAACAGCAAGAAGTTCAGCCTCTCGGGTGCCAGCACTAGAGGTGAAGAGATTCTGATAATAGTTTGCGATGAAGGAGCGCAAGTTCTCATCGCCTTCCACCACAACGCCATCGTCAGACTGAAGCTTCTTAAGGAGTTTTATCTTCCTCTTTTCCGAGGCCCTAGAATGAAAAAAGCTAGTGTTCTTATCCCCATCCTGCAGCCAGTGCGCCTTGGCCCTCTGCTTCCAGAAAATATTCTTTTGATCTTGCAACCGCTCAAGCCTGTACCTCAACATATGTTCCATAGAGACCTGCTCTTGAGAAATAGCACGCTTCCGACAGCGAATCAGGTCTTTCTTTGCCTTTTTTATGCGATTTTGGAGATCGCCCAGAACCTTCTTGCTCCAAGATTGGAGCTCCGCACCCACTTTCCTGAGAGCATCAGCATTTGTCGCATCCCCAGGAAGAAAGGCCATTTGCCAAGCATTGTGCACCACCTCCCCACATTGCTCTTCTTCAAGCCAAGAGGCTTCAAACTTGGGCTGCTCTCTAACCCCATTTTGGGAGCCGGAATAAGGATCCGGATCAAGGATGACAATGACAGGTCTGTGATCCGAGTGTCTAGGATCACCATTGATCACTTTGTAAGCTGGGAAGTGGGATCTCTGTCGGAGAATGACTCCCACGAAACAGGGATGGTCAAGCTCACGAAGAGAGTTCGTGTAAGGGGTTGAACACGTTGGTCAAACAACCCTCAACCTGCACGGCGACGGTGCTCGTCGAGCATGAGGAGGGACATCACGACAGAGATGAACACCTGCCCGTACCCAGGTTCACGACCCTCGAGTGGAGGTAACACCGCTACTCCTGCTTGTCTGTATTGCACTTCTTATGGAGGTTACAGTACAATGAGCTTGCCGAGGGCTCTCTTTTGGCAGTGGTGTACACAAGGAAGGGGAACTGTGATCTTCTTCTTCCTTGCGCGTAGGTGGCTAAGCTAGGATGAGAATGCGATCCCTCGCTACGGTGGTGCCCCTCTTCCTTTTATAGGCGCCCCGGGCATCTTCCCTGCGCTTGCGCCGCGGAAGGGCTACCACATGGCGACAGAAGGGGGAGCACGGTGCACCGCAACCCAGCTGTCCATGGACGCGTTCCATGGGCGTAAAGCTGATGCCTGTGGCAGAGAAACCACCGTCCATGCAGGACGGCCAGCGGGGCTGCAGAGGAACGTGGGGGTGCCCACGGTGACGTTGGCCGTGGAGCGTAGCGCCGGCCGGTCCCCTTATCACCAAAGAGGAAATCCTTGTAGTCCGGTGTGGATGGCGCAGCTTTGTTGACTCCTTTAATCACCAAAATGGCAACTGCGGCGTCGTCGTCACCGCGCGCAGAGGCGCGCGTCACTCTGCGGCCGCTGCAGAGCCCATGTGCGCTCTGTAGAGGTTGCTTTGCAGCGAAGTAATCCCCACGAGGGCTGGGGTGCCCTGTGGAGGATTTGGCGTTGACCTCTCTCCAGGGGAGATCACCTTGGCGTAGGCCTCTGCTGCCTCCAAAGCCCTCGCGAGGCAATAGTCCTCGCGAGTCTCTCCAAGCCGTAGGCTTGGTCCTTAGCGAAATTTGGCCATCGAGTGTCGAGGGCCGTGGAGGACAGGCCCAGCACACCCTGGTTCTCACTGGGCCGACAGTAGCCCCCGGGCCCATGATGGGCATGACGTAGTCCAGTGGACGCAGGCGAATCGTCATGGGCCCAAAGTGTCCGGCCGGCCCGAGACACGTGTAGGGCAGTTACGCCGCGACGACACGTTCTCTTCGGAGATGATGGGCGTAGTGGGGGGACCCACCACGTCTTGGTAACTGCCCTGAGGTGATATAAAGCCTGCAGCGCCGGTTCAGGCAGCAGTTACTGCATTATTTGTGCGCCCGTCTCCTTGCTCTTGACTTCTGCGCTTCCGTGTCCCCGGCGCTCTTCCTTCGCAATCTTGCTGCAATGGCGCCCAAGAAAGCCACCGCGGCCACGAAGGGCAAGGCAGTGGTGCAGGGCGGTGAGCCTGCTGCGATGCAGCAGGACGGAGACTTCGAGCCGGCTCTGACCGGCTTCCGCTTCGAGAAGGAAACGCAGCTGGACAAGGTGCGTCACATGGCGGCCTCGGCGACCAACGAGCACGGCGCCACGGTGCTCAAGGCGGCGGGCAACTCCTTGGCTACTTCTACCCCATCTTCATGCACACCCTATTCGCCGGGCTCGTGCCTCCTTTCTCCGACTTCTTCCTGGCGGTTCTGGAGCGCTACCAGATCCAGGTTCTTCATCTCCACCCAACTCCATCCTTGTCCTCGCCATCTTCGCCTATCTCTGCGAGGCATACATCGGCATTCCGCCCTCGGTGGACCTCTTCCGCAGCTTCTACGCGCTCCGGTTTACGGCGAACAAGGAGCGGTCGGGGTGCGTGTCCTTCCGCATCACCGATGGCATGAAGGGCATATACATCCCCATCGCGCGGAACGGCGAGAACATTGTGACCAGCGTGACGAAGAAGGTGGAGGACTTCCGCAAGCGCTGGTTCCTCATGAAGTTCGGGAGCCGAGCGCCTTCTTCGAACTGCCTGAAGCGCCTCCGACGAAGAGGGCGAGCTGGTCTTCCAAGGCGCTCAAGGGCGCTACACTTGGCCCCGTGGTAAGGCGCTTGAGGGACCTCCGCGAGGCAGGCCTCACCGGGCAGATGGTGGCCAAGGACTTCATGAGGCGTCGCATTGCTCCGCTCCAGAGGCATGCGGACGCGATGTGGCTGTACTCCAACCAGAGGGACAAGATGCGCCTGAGCGCAACCCTCTTCACGCAGGAGGAGGTGCACACCATCATGGAGACCCTCTTCACATCTCCAGACATCCCCAAGCCCACGACAAGGCTGTTCCGCTCCACAGGATCGATCTCGGGCGTCGCGTCTCGCACGTGCAGACAATGCCGAAGTTCGACCAGTGGGGCCTGGTGCCTGAGGGGCATGTCGGGCCTCGCGAGGATCCAGAGTCTGCGGCGCAGGGGGCGCCAGCTGAGGGCGACGAGGAGACGACGGAAACGCCCGCGGAATCTGACGCAGGCGCAACCGGCGCCTCGGGAGGCCCCGCTTCTTCGGCGGAGAACTCGAGCACCTCGAAGAGTGCGGCGCCTGAAGTTGAGATCCACGGGATCTCCTCAGGCAGCGGCGACCAGTTCGTGGTCGCTCCCTCGCAGCGTGTTGAGAGAAAAGAGGAGAGCGATGATGATGGTGCTTCATCGGGCCACTGCGAGCCCCTCTCCAAGGCTATTCATGACAGGACCGCCAGGAATCCAGCGGGCACTCCTCTCAAGAGGAAAGCCGAGACTGCTCCTGAGGGGTCCGGCACCGGTGCCGCGCCGTCGAGGCCGTGGCGGTCGTCAAACACGGTGTGGGTTGACTCCCGCGCCAAGACATCTGGGTAAGGATTGACTCCCTTTTCTGTTTGATGTCATTCTTGTGTAGACTCTCGAGGGTTTTTGAGCCTTTACCCTCCAGGCGCCCCGAGGAGCCAAAACGGCGGAGGCTCCGGAGGCTTGGAGAGATCCCCAGCGCTGCAGCGGCGTCTGCAGCGCCTACGGCCGACGAGGTGCCTCCCGAGGGCACTGCTTCTTCTCCCGAGGCTGCGGCGCCGCCTCCTGAGGCAGAGGAGCGCCACGAGGAGAAGGAGGAGGAGGCAGAGGTGACGATGCCCCGCCTATGCGGCCTGACGTCTCTCCTGTGCGGCAGGAGGGGGCGCCGGAGGAGGATGCGGCGAGGTCCACGCCGCCGGCGAAGGAGCGTGCGGCGGAGACAGGGCGTTCGCAGAAGCGCGCGCTGACGTCGAGATGGAGGAGGCCGCCGCGTCATCGCCCCCACCGAGCACGAGCCTTGGAGAGCCCACGGTGGACTCTGAGGCCGCTGTGGGGGCGGCCTCAGCTGAGAAGGCCAACCCTGCCCCTGGGGGAGAGGAGAGTGCTCCCCAGGGGCAGAAAAATGGTGGGGTTGATGGTGAGGGCGCCTCGAGCCCCCAGAAGGCCTCCAGCGCGGGAGGCGAGGGGGGTTCTCATCAGAGCCCCCAGAAGGCCCCTTGCGTGGACGAAGAGGGAGGCTCGCACCAGAGCCCCCAGGCGCGCCTCGAGGCCACTCAGAGCCCAAGGCGGACGCTCCGGATCCTCGGCAGGCGCCGGCGTTTCCAGGCCCTCCGGTGAGCCATGGGCCTTAGTCCTGCGGGGGCGGCCCCAGTTGCAGCTCGCCGTGGGGCTGTCCTTCGCTCGGCGAGGGAAGCGCTCGATGGGCTTGAGGCCCAGCTCGCTGAGGAGGATCGCAGGGCGGAGGAGGACGCCGAGCTTGCGCGGGGCTGGGCTTGTCTTCAGGAGACCGTGGAGCGCTGCCGCCAGAAGAACGAGGCTGCCCAGGCGCAACGCGAGGCAGCGCTGCGCTCCGCTGAGGAGATCCGCATCAGCGTGGTTCGCGAAGTTGAGGAGACCCTTGCGGACCTGGGTGCTAGGCGCGAGGCTCTCGAGGCGGAGACCGAGGCCAAACACCAGGAGCTGGCGGCGCGTGAAGCGGCGGTCTCCCCAAGCACAAAGAGCTTCTGGACCGAGGCGGGGATCGTTGCCGAGTCGGAGAATGTGCGGCAGAGCTTGGAGAAATTCCGTGAGAACCTGCGCATCCGCGAAGACCTGATCGTGCAGCGCGGAGTTGACTTGACGCCCGCGAGGCCGAGGCGCGCAAGCGCGAGGAACAGGTTGAACAGATCGAGAAGGATCAATCCGCGCAGCGGGAGCACCTGGAAGCCCGCGAGAACAAGGTTACCCAAGACGAGGAGTTCTACCAGAAGCGCCTCGCGCAGACCAATGAGAACCTTCGCAAAAGGAGGAGAAGATGGCGGAGGAGTCTGCGACCAAGGAGAAGCTCTTTCGTGACAACTGCAGGAAAGATTTCGCGGAGAAGGCCAAGAAGCAAGAGGATCGCTTCACGAAGAGACGCAACGAGCTTGAGGCTCGCATCAGGGATCTTGAGGCCCAGAAGAAGCGATTTGACTCCCGCCTCCAGGCTGCTGCGGAGGCCCGGACGCGCGCGGAGCAGAACCTTGCTTCCTTGATGGCTGATATGAAGGAGTTGACCGCGCAGGTGGGCCCTGCCGTGGAGCGTGCTGAGGAGGCTGAGCACCACGTGCAGGCGGCACAGGTCTTGACGCAGCAGCGGGAGCGCATGTTCAAGTCCTTGGTGGCTCGGGGGAACACCCTTGCGGCGAACCTGGGAGTGGACGCCCCTGCGGTTCCCGTCCATGGGAATGCCGATGCTGCCGCGTATCTCGCCTACTTCGACCAGCTCTTCACCACGCTCGAGGGCCCTGTGGCGGAGATGGGCGACGTTGTCGATGAAGAGTGCCGCAAGCTCTTGACGGTGGCGATCGATCGCGTCTTTGCCAACCTCCAGCGTCTTCACCCCAGCTTCGACTTCGAGTCGTGACCGAGCCTGTCGAGGCGGACCAAGGACCTCTCCAACTTGGTTCGGGAGGAGGTCAACGATTACGTCGACCGCTTCAAGAGGGTCGAGACGGAGCAGGCCGCTGAGGAGGAGGAAGGCGCGAAGAAGAAGCTGAAGAGGAGGCTGAGGAGGATGGTGACGGCGATGCCCCTGCCTAGGCCGCTCCTGCAACAAGACGCGCTTGAGGCGCATATCTTTGTTTTAAGACTTGTTTTAATCATTCTGGTTTGTAAGACACTTTAACGTGTGCTACTATGTGTATGTCCCTCGATGGGCCTTTTATCCCTGTTCCATGTCTTTTTTCGCTCTACGTCGTCAGGACCCATCTCTTTGCGCTATGACTCCGCCGCTGCGGTATGCCGGAGCTGACTCGGCAAGGCCGGGGGGTGTTTAAGGCTTGGAGAGGTAAGGGCTCTCGAGTCGCGGTGCTCGAGGGCCCCCCTTTGACGCACAAGCAGTCCATGGAGTGTGAGGAGAAAAAACCCGCTCGAGGGACGACAGATGCTCGTGAGAGAGAGGAAAAACTCCTGAGGCGCGAGCGCTGGACTTAGCTTTGCGAGACTTTGGCCTCGTAGAGGGCGTTGGTTTCCCTGATGGTGCGCTTCCCTCTTGAGGTCGGAGCGTGGCTTCACGAGCTTGGGGGGACTCTTGTTCCCTGTATTGGTTAGAGAGGCAAACCCAAAGCAAGTACATGGTAGTAAAACTCATGCGCGCTTATAGGCTTCCTCATGAGTATCTCGCGAGGAGAGTAAGTACCAAGGTCCTTTGGTGAGGTGGCGTGTTTGGGAGCAAGCCCATGGGCCAGAGCTCTTTGGGAGGTAACAGGCGTGAGAGCGTGCTCACGTGTTAGAGCTCGGATCCTTTGGATTTTGCGGTGCTGTTGGGGTGCTCTCGAGGCACAGTCACCGTACTCAGCCCCCGCTCGCGAGGTGCGCATGGGGAAAATATGAGCGCGAAATGAACTAAGATGATGAAAAGTAAAACTCACCACCAAAATATTACACAGCGGCGCCTCAGCGCAATGTTTCATTGAGAAACGAATTGGTTCATTACACTTGGTACCAAGATAAAGTTTTCCATGTCGAGGCATGGGGACCACATTCAGTGGCTGAGACTCTTCACGGCCTGCGGCGGCACGTTATCAGGAGAGCTCAGAGGGGCTGGCCCTCGGGAGGAGAAGCTTTTGTGAAGCTTGGAGGTGAAGTTGTGTGCTTCCCTCTAGAGACAAAAAATGTCTGGCGTGACTATGATCACGGGTAGAACTTGCGTAGATGCGCGATGTTCCATGGATTCTTGACCGGGATGCCGTCCTCCGTTTCGAGGCGTACCGCGCCAGGCCTGGCGATGTGTGAGACCCTGTAGGGGCCTTCCCACATGGCGAGAGCTTGTGGAGACCTTCCCTGGAGAGGATTCTCCTGAGGACGAGGTCGCCTGTCTCGAGAGTGCGTGGACGTATGTGGCGGCTGTGGTAGCGTCGCAGGTCTTGCTGGTACTTGGCTGCCCTGAGGGCGGCACGGCGGCGCAACCCGTCAAGGAGCAGCAGGTCGTCGTTGTGGAGGTCTGCTTGATCGTCCTCGTTGAAGGCAAGGACCCGTGCGGATCCATGCTTGATCTCTGTGGGGAGGACTGCTTCAGCTCCATACACGAGGGCAAATGGCGTCTCACCAGTGGGCTTCGTGGGGTTCGTGCGGATGGACCAGAGCACGGACGGGAGTTCGTCTATCCAGCCCTTGCCGTAGCCCTTCAGGCGATTGAAGCTTCTTGTCTTGAGGCCCTTGAGGACCTCAGCATTTGCTCGCTCGGCTTGGCCGTTGCTCTGTGGGTGAGCCACCGAGGCGAAGCAGAGCTTGGTGCCGAGGCTCTCGCAGTAGGCCCTGAAGATGCCGCTGGTGAATTGTGAGCCATTGTCGGTGATGATGCGATTTGGCACACCAAAACGGCAGACCAGGCCTCTGATGAATTTTACTGCTGCCCTGGCCGGTATGCTGCGCACTGCTTCAACCTCTGCCCACTTGGTGAACTTGTCGACTGCCACGAAGAGGAAACGGTAGCCCCCTTGCGATCTCGGGAAGGGTCCCAAGATGTCTAGCCCCCAGACCGCGAAAGGCCACGAGAGCGGGATGGTTTGGAGTCCCAGTGCAGGCTGATGGACTTGCTTGGCGTGGAACTGGCACGCATCGCAAGACTGGACGATGGTGGTAGCATCTTGAAGCACTTGGGGCCAGTAGAAACCGCTCCTGAAGACCTTGCCTGCCAGGGTGCGTGCAGAGGAATGGTGGCCACACTCTCCACTGTGAATGTCTCTGATCAGCATGCGGCCTTCCTCGGGGGGGACGCACTTGAGTGCAATTCCATTTGGGCGCTTGCGGTACAGGTCTCCCTCGAGGATGTAGTATGACTTGGCTTGTCGAGCCACTCGTTCCGCCTCCGCGTCTTCTCGGGAGGACTCCCTTCAGCAGTAGTCTTGAGTTCGTCAACCCAGCCTGTCTCTTGATGCACCATAGCCAGCAGCAGACGCTCCCCTGAGGATGGACCGCAGTTGGGTGCCCCACCTACAGGAGGTGGTGGGAGTACTTCGTCTGTGCTTGTGGCTGCTGCTTCTTGTGGCTGCTTTATGGACGCCTTGGAGAGTCTCTCTTCAAAGACGCCGGCCGGCTGGGCCTGCCTTCGTGATGCTCGCTTGGCGATGTCATCTGCCTCCTGGTTCTCCTTCGCGGGATGTGCATGAGCTCCATGCCCTGAAGTGCTTCTCGAGCTTGCGGACCTCTTCAAGGTAGGCGGCCATGTGGTCGTCTTTAGGCGTGTAGCTCTTGTTGGAGAAGTTAACCAGGAGCTGGGAATCACCCTTTATGAGTAAGTGCTTGACGCCAAGGGCGATTGCGGCTCTGAGCCCGGCGAGGAGGCCTTCATACTCGGCGATGTTGTTGGAGATCTTGTCTATTGTGAAGCACAGCTGGATGGCGTAGTAGAGCTTGTCACCTTTTGGTGAGGTCAGGACAACGCCAGCCCCACCATTGCGGCAGGCGAAAGCTCCATCGAAGTGCATGGTCCAGTGGCTTGGCATTGTATCTCCGATGACGCGGTTTCTTCTTCGCGAGGCTCTTCAGGAGTTGGGTCTGTCCACTCGGCGACGAAATCCGCCAGCGCTCTCCCTTTTATGACTCTTGTGGTGTCGAAGCGCAAGTTGAATGGTTGCAGCTCGATGTTCCATCCTGCGACGCGTCAGTGGCGTTGGGGTTGCGCAGGATTTGCTCCAGGGGGAAGGACGTGACCACCGTGATGGGGTGGCCCTGGAAGTAGTGGCGCAGCTTCCTGGAGGCGATGAGGAGCGCGAGGAGGAGCTTCTGCTGCACTGGGTACGCTCGCGAGCATCTCGCAGTACAGTACTGACGAAGTAGACTGGATGCTCGACGAGGGTCGTTGATGCGGCAGCGTCGGCTCCCTCGAGAGGCTCCTCAGGACCTTTGGCGAGGTTTGCCTGTGGAGGAGCCTCGGCAGGGGTGCTTGTGTGGACTCGACTTGAGGCTGTGGGTCTGGCACTGGGTCTGGAGAGACTGTTTCGTCGGGAGGTTCTGGACTTGGTGTGGCAGTGCTTTTCTTGGGGAGAACTGGCTCTTCTCTTTCCACCACCAGGACGGCGCTTGCAGTTTGTGGAGTGGCTGCTAGGTACAGCTTCAGATGCTCGCCTGCCCTGGGGGCTACCATGACTGGTGAGCTAGCCAAGTATTTCTTCAAGTCCTCAAATGCTTTGTCGCCTCTGGAGTCCACTTGAAGGTGCCGGATTTCTTCATGATCTTGAAAAATGGCAAGGCTCTCTCGCCGAACTTGGAGATGAAGCGGCCTAAGCTGGCCATGCATCCTGCTAGGCGCTGCATGTCCTTGAGGCGGCGAGGTGGCTGCATGTCTTCTATAGCCTTGATCTTGTCAGGGTTTGCTTCTATGCCGGTGGGACACGAGGAACCCGAGGAGCTTGCCTGAAGGCACCCCGAAGACGCACTTGGCGGGGTTTAACTTGATGTTCACCTTGCGCAGGCTGGCAAAGGTTTCCTCGAGATCCTTCAAGAGAGTGTCTCCCTCGCGAGACTTGACCACGATGTCGTCGACATAAGCTTCTGCATTTCTTCCCATCTGAGCCCCCAAGGCGATCCTCATGAGCCTCTGGAAGGTGGCGCCGGCATTTTCAGGCCAAAGGGCATGCAAGTGTAGCAATACACACCACAAGGGGTGAGAAATGCTGTTTTCTCCTCGTCTTCCTTGGCCATTTTGATCTGGTGGTAGCCTGAGAAGGCATCCAGGAAACAGAGGAGATCACAGCCGGCGGTGGAGTCCACAATCTGGTCTATCCTTGGCATGGGGTATGGATCCTTGGGGCAGGCCTTGTTTACGTCTGTGTAGTCGATGCAGAGCCGGCCTCCTCCATTGGGTTTTGGGACAACCACACCGTTGGAGAGCCAAGTGGGGTGGGCAACTTCTCGAATGATGTCTGCTGCTTTCAGCTTCTCTACTTCTTTGATGATGAACGCTTGCTTCTCGGGGGCTTGTTTCCGCGCTTTCTGCTTTACAGGGCGTGCGTTGGACACACGGCTAAGTGGTGCTCGATCACCTCCCTTGGTACACCGGACATTTCTGACGGAGTCCATGCGAACATGTCAGAATTTGCCCGAAGGAAGGCGACGAGCGCGCTTTCCTATTTGGGAGGCAAGCCAGCGCCTATGGTGACGCTAGCCCCCGAGCCCTCAGCCCCCGAGCCACTGGTGCTCAGCGACACCTTCTTTGTAGATGCTTGCTCTTGAGTGAACACTGCTTCTTCTTCTTGGGCCTCTCGAGAGGCTCCATGTCAGCGGGGAATGCCATGGCAGCGGCCTTGTAGGCGATCTCGACAGCGCGCGTGGCGTCCTGTACGTGACCACGTATGGTGATGGTGCCACCGCTGCCAGGGATCTTGACCATGTTGTAGGCGTGGTGCGTGACGGCCATGAACTTCGCGAGGGCGGGGTAGCCGAGGATGGCGTTGTAGGGCAGGCCAATGTGCGCGACGTCGAAGTCAATTAGCTCGGTGCGGTAGTTCTCCTGCGTGCCAAAGGTGACCGCGAGCCTCACTTGCCCCAGAGGCGAGATTGAGCCGCTGGTGACCCCGGTGAAGGGCCTGGAGGGCATAAGCCACTCGTAGGGCACTTGAAGCGTCTCGAAGGTCTCGACAGAGATGACGTTCAGGCCTGCACCCCCATCAATGAGCGTCTTGCCGACGGCGATGTTGTTGATGGTGGGGGTGCACACCAACGGGAGGGTGCCCACAGTCTTGGTAGACTTGGGGTGATCTTTGGCGTCGAAGGCGATGGTGTACTGGGACCACTTGAGGGGGCGGGACGTCTCGACCCCGGGAAGCGCTGCATTGAGCTCGCGAGCGAACTGCTTGAACTGGTTGTTCGACTTGGGCGCTTGGGATCCGCCGAGGATGCATGCCATGGCACCCTTAGGGGCCTGGTACCTCCAGGCTCTTCGTCGGGAGATTGTTGTTTTTCTCGGCGGCATTCGCCTGAGTCCCTGGGCCTCTGGAAGTTGCCTTGCGTCCACCTTTGCGGTAACCACGGCCTCTGCCGCGGCACCGCTGCCTTCTTCTTGCTCACGCTTCTTGCTCAGCTGCTTGAGGTCATAGCAGTTCTCCGTCGCATGGCCGCGCCTGTTGTGGTAGATGCAGAACGGGCGGTTGTCCACCTTTTTCTCGCCAGCCTCGGGGAGTCCTCGCGAACATGCTTGGCGTCGGGTTCGGCTGCCAGGACTGCGGTAGGCTTGCGCTTTGTCTCGTCACGCCTCTTCTGGGTCTTGGATCCCTCGACAGGGTCGTCTGTCGAGCCCACCTTGACGAAGAGGAGCCCTTCTTCTGCCTTGGCGCACTTGTCTGCGATGTCGAAGAGCTTCACCACGGAGGAGAGGGTATCATGGATGCCGAGCTTCTCGAGCATCCTGTGGTTGGTGACGCCCTCTCTGAAGGCCGCAATGACGTGCGAGTCCGGGATGTTCGGGATTTGTTGCGGACTTGGCTGAAGCGCTGGATGTACCTGCGGAGGGTCTCGCCAGGCTTCTGGCGCACAGCTCGCAGGTCGTTGTAGGTGAGGGCGCGCTCGTACGTGCCCTTGAAGTTTGCAACGAACTGCTGGCAGAGCTCCTCCCACGAGTCAATGGAATCCTCGGGAAGGTTCAGGAGCCACGACAAGGCGGAATCCTTGAGAGCGTGGGAGAACCAGTTGGCCATGACCTTGTCGTCTCCCCCCGCAGCTTGGATGGAGGTGGTGTAGAGCTGCAAGAACTCGATGGGGTTGTTCGTGCCGTCGTAGCCCTTGGGTAGGTCAGGCCTGAACTTCTGTGGCCAGACGACGCGACGCAGGTTGCGGGTGAAGGCCGCGCATCCTGTGGCGTACGAGGCGATGCCCCCTGAAGAGCTCGGCGGTTCTGTCGCCCGCTTGGCCGATTTCCTCGACGATGCGCTTCTGGAGGTCCTTCTGGCGCTCCATTTCCACCCGCGCGTCTGGGGTGTCCGCTGCACGATTTGGCAATCGCGCGGCGAAGACGCGTGGGATGCGGCCTTGTGGCCGCAGCTGGAGGCGGACCTGGCGGAGGCGGCGGGGAGGCGGCGGCGGAGGTGCGCCATGCGCGGGGTTCCTGCGCGTCCGGAGTTGTGGTGCACCAGAGAGCGCGACGCCGCCGGAGCGCGCGCGGCGCCGCGATGTCGACGAGGTGCTGGAGGCGGCCGAGCCAGTTGTCGTGCGCCTCGGCGGTGGGGCGGTAGCGGAAGAGCTCCGCGGCCATGAGCAGCGCGGTGTTCGGGCTGGGCGCTGGACGCCCAAGAGTGGAGGCGCTGTGGCGCTGGGACGGATGCGAGGACTCAGCGTCCTCGCCGTGCCCGTGGTCGACGTCTTCGTCGAAGCGGTCGTCGTGGTGGCCGTCATCGTCCTCGGGGTGCTCCACACGCGGTTCAGCGGTGTTGCGCCCCGTGGCGCGGCTGGCACGGGGACGGCCGCGAGGGTTGGTGGTGTTGGCAGCGGGCTCGGTGGTGCCCTGCCTGACGCCCGCCGGGTGGCGCGAGCTGCGCGAGTGTCCGCCATGGTGCAGAGGTCGTGAAGGTTGAAGACGCGCCTCAGCCCCCTACCTGGCGCGCCAATTGTCGGAGAATGACTCCCACGAAACAGGGATAGTCAAGCTCACGAAGAGAGTTCGTGTAAGGGGCTGAACACGTTGGTCAAACAACCCTCAACCTGCACGGCGACGGTGCTCGTCGAGCATGAGGAGGGACATCACGACAGAGATGAACACCAGCCCGTACCCAGGTTCACGGCCCTCGTGTGGAGGTAACACCGCTACTCCTGCTTGTCTGTATTGCACTGCTTGGAGGTTACAGTACAATGAGCTTGCCGAGGGCTCTCTTTTGGCAATGGTGTACACAAGGAAGGGAACTGTGTCTTCTTCTTCCTTGCGCGTAGTGGCTAGCTGGATGAGAATGCGATCCTTGCTACGGTGTGCCCTCCTCCTTTTATAGGCGCCCCGGGCCTCTTCCCTGCGTTGCGCGCGGAAGGGCTACCACATGGCGACAGAAGGGGAGCACGGTGCACCGCAGCCCAGCTGTCCATGGACGCGGTCCATGGGCGTAAAGCTGATGCCTGTGGCAGAGAACCACCGTCCATGCAGGACGGCCAGCTGGGGCTGCAGAGGAACGTGGGGGTGCCCACGGTGACGTTGGCCGTGGAGCGTAGCGCCGGCCGGTCCCCTTATCACCAAAGAGGAAATCCTTGTAGTCCGGTGTGGATGGCGCAGCTTTGTTGACTCCTTTAATCACCAAAATGGCAACTGCGGCGTCGTCGTCACCGCGCGCAGAGGCGCGCGTCACTCTGCGGCCGCTGCAGAGCCCATGTGCGCTCTGCAGAGGTTGCTTTGCAGCGAAGAATCCCCACGAGGGCTGGGGTGCCCTGTGGAGGATTTGGCGTTGACCTCTCTCCAGGGGAGATCACCTTGACGAGGGGGCAGCAGCGAGGAGGGCCTCCGTAGGCCTCTGCTGCCTCCAAAGCCCTCGCGAGGCAATAGTCCTCGCGAGTCTCTCCAAGCCGTAGGCTTGGTCCTTAGCGAAATTTGGCCATCGAGTGTCGAGGGCCATGGAGGACAGGCCCAGCATACCCTGGTTCTCACTGGGCCGACAATCTCCACTACAGATTTGCCACCGACCTGTCGAGACGCTCTTTGATGTATGTATCAGCGCGATGACTATGATTTCGCCAGGTATATGGGTCACCCACAAACCCCAGGTCCTCGAGCTCGCAAAACTCAAGAGCCAATCTGAACTTGTCCATGCATGCCTGCTTCTTTGCCTAACCACCTTGCTTTTCACTAGCAAACAAAATTTCATTGAAGTCACCGAAACACATCCATGGCAGATTGGACTGCCCGTGGAGGATGCGCAACAGCTTCCAAGTCTTCTCTCTTGCCCTAGACTGCGGCTCACCATAGATGCCCGTGAGCCGCCAGATGAAACCATCCTCTCCAGTGACAACCGCGTCAATGTGGTAACGCGACATCCCTGGATTCACCACCAAGTTGACATTCCTTTTCCAGAGCAGGGCCAAACCCCCACTCCGGCCCTCGCAGTTCTTCACCTCCATGTTTGTGAAGTTCAGCAACACCTGAATTCGCTTCATTCCCTCCTTGTCTAGCTTTGTTTCCGACAAGAAGAGAACATCGGGATCTTCTGCCTTGCATAGATCATGAAGGTCTTGAACAGCCGGCTGGTTCCCAAGCCCCCGACCGTTATAAGCAACAGCTTTCATTGATCTCTGCAGGGCTGAAATGGCAGCCCCGCGTCTTTTTTGGTGCCCATCCTCGGGCAGAGATTGTTGACAACGGTCTCACACCTTGGTTTCTTCTCATTGCCCTGCCCAGTGTCAGAACCAGCATTGTTGCTCTCATTCACCAACTCCATTGGTAAACCTGCAGGCACAATTGCAAGAGACAAATCCTTGTCGATCTGCTCAATCATCCCTCCCTCAGGAGCAAACATTGGCGGGCCATCACTGCCCTCCCCCGGCTTCCTCTTCTTCAGCAGCTGAATTTGGGAGCTCTCACTCGGGAACAGCTTGCGGGCAAGCTCAGAGATTTTGGATTTGTCTTTACCAGACGAAACCTTCGGAGGCGGGGAGCTGACCTCATGTGCGGCAGACTTCTTTGGATCAACGTCTCCAGAGGTTCTGCTAGTGGCAGAGTTCGGACCAGATTTCTTGTTGCTACTGTTCCAGGAAGCAGAGGCCGCAGCCTGCTCGAAATATTGTGGTTTCCTCCGGCGCTCCTCCGGAGCCCGCAGGTTTCTGTCAAAAGGAAGCCTGCATTGCGCATCTCTATCTGCTGGAGTTTTGCACTCAAGCTCCCCGTGGCCAATGAGCCCACAGCCGAAACAAAAGAACGGGAGCTTCTCATACTAAAGCTGGAAACATTCATCACGGCCTTCCCTTCGAATTGTCACCCATCTTCTCAGAGGCTGGTCGAAAGGAATGGCCACACGAGCACGCAGGAAAGTACCCAAGGCCACCCCAAACTCGTCAACATCCACCGAGCAGTTCTTGTCAATAACCCCAGCAATCTTTCGACCTTTCTTTTCATTCATCCATTCAAAGGGCAGATTCAGAATTCTTACCCAAATTGTCATTGACTTGAAGCGGACATCAGAGGGACGGAGGCGGGGATCATGAGCTTGAAGCAGGACAGCATGCCTCCCCACCATCCATGGGCGTCCCCTCCTGGATCCGGTCACGATCCGCCTTGGTTGCAAACACGGCCACGAAGACATTTCTCCCGCCGGTCTCACCCGCAGACCCCTCGGGTTGCCCCAGGCAGGCCGTATTGCAGCATGAATTGTCTGGATGTGGGTCACGCCCTACGAGAGAACCTTGCCGTCCAGCGCCCACAGCTCCGCCGCAGCGGCCTCGTCATCTTCGTCGTCGCTCATATCCATCACATCGGTTTCATCAGCGAGCAAATTGAGGCGCCCCAACATGGTATCCACCTCCTCCTCAGTCCCTTCCCCAGAGACCTTGGTCGTCTTCTTGTTTCCTTCCATGGTTACCCGAAACACTGATAAGCAAATCCGTCGCCCAGCAAAGGGACCGATAGACAGAGCCGCCTAAAATCGCCATGGAATCGCTGCTACAGTAGCCGCTCGGTTCACTAGCGGGATGTTTTGTTCCTACTTTAATAGCTGCTTTAACCGTCTAATTCTAGACTGGCACTCGTTTTTTCATGAGCTCCTGTTACTAAGCTTCACTTCTGCTTGACGTATGAGAAACTTCTCTCAATTGCTATCCAAAGGCCCACGGTCCCTGATGGCGTATGGGCCTTGATCTAGTGGGACCAATTACAATTGTTTGAATTTTAATCTTAATTTTTGGAGAAATAACTTTTGAGCACTTAAGGCAATCGATCCAAATTTGGTACAAAGTGGGTTTGATTGTACTGTAGGAAGTATCTAGGTACACATAACGAGTATGTCTGTGTGGAGATTAAAAAAAAACTAGCTGATACCCCTTTGTTGCCGCGTGAATAGAAATAATTTTCATATATGAAAAAATAGCATTAATAGTCTGGAAGTTTGAAGATACGAAGCGGTCCTTTTTTTTTGAAGGAAAACAGTGGGAGAGTTTACCACTGCAATGTTTATTTAAATTCAAGATTTATGTACAAGAGAAAGGAGGGAGAAATAAAGGGATAACAACCGAATCGGGTGCGTTAACCAACCAACTTACTGAAACTTGTAATTTGAAGCGATGGCCCTACTAGGTCTACGGGGCACCATAATTCTGAGTGAACATGACATTTGTTTAATGGCATGACAAATATCATGTTGTAGACCTTTGCAAGTTATTTGACGTACGACATTGCTGCTCAACTACTGAAAGAAAAAGATGCAGCTCTGAATGAAGCCAGGCAGCCAGTTGTTAGTATTATGCATGTCATGTCATCCTTATCATTTTGCTGATACTTATTTATAAGAACATTTTGAGATTACTGAAGCTAATGAACTATTGGAAAGTTCAGAAGATGAAAATCGCTGACTTTATTATTATTATTATTATTATTATTATTATTATTATTATTATTATTATTCCCTAGCTACTAACTCATATAAACTTTCGCTTAAGGCAATACGATTGTGCTCATATATTTTCCTGGTATTGCTGTCTTGGTTTCAGTAGATCTATGTTACCATTTAGCGCAAAGTAAAAACTGACAAGATTTTCATGACTGGTTTTGGCCATTATTTGAGATCAAAGAGATGCACATGTTTTTATTCATTTTTCAAGGAACTTGCCCGAATGGAATCAGTTAATTCGTAGGAACAAGAAAGAAGAGAGAGGGAGGAGTTGGAAAGGATGCTTGAGGAGAACGACGAAAAGTGGAGGAATCTCAAAGAAAAGAAGCTATGGAGGAGGAAAAAGAGTTGGAGCGATATTTGGAGCTGGAATGGATCCAAAAGCAAAGAGAAGAAGCTTTACTCAGAAAGAAGATAGAGGAGGAGGAAGAGAGAGCTAGGCAGAAGAACTTATTAGGAAATAATAGGTACTGATGTTGTCAGTGTTGTAATCTGTTGCTGTCTTACAAAACCGAGAATACAGACCTCAAATGGCTGATGCATCTCATCCAGATGATCCCACTTGTGTCTGAGTTGCTCTGCCAGTATTTTCTGAAATTTTATGAGCTGAGCATGGTGCCTACTGATTGACCATGGAATCAGTGGCTCAGACCCATTGTTGAATCCTACTCAAACGAAAAGGATGTACTCGTGTATGGTGGAACAGGCCCATCTGGTATTTCATAATAAAAAATATAGACCGAACTGGTAGGAATCAACTTATTAAAATAAACGATTAATTTCTATCAATGAATTTCTACCAATGAGTTTTCGATTGAACTGGAACAGGCCCATGTTTTTGGAAAATTTTGAACTTTGAAAATGATTTTTTGATTTTTTTAGAAAAAAGAACTCACTGTCGGCTGAGCTCTAAAGGGCCGCACTCCAACTTTTGTGGCTTGAAGGAGTAAAATTGTTTTGCTACTGTGTATTACTTATGTGGTGGGTATCTTTGGATACGTTGGGCTCACCTGCAAGAGAAGTTCTGTTGAACCACTGAATCTTTTCGTAAGTCAATTGGGTGACTATTTTGGACCCGCAGGCTATGCCGTTCTGATGCTGAAGTGAATCTATTTACTGGGAGCCTGTTGCAATTTTGCCAGGCAGGATACAACTGAAAGAAGAAATTGCTTTATCGATAAGACGGGAATCGGATGCATTATTGCAGGCATTTTAGATGGATGGATAGCGCCAGCATTATCTGCAATGAGGCCACTAATATGGACGTCACACAAAGCTTGTAAAGATGACGATACTGTTCAACGCAGAGTGCACAGTTCAGATTATCAGATAAATGCTATGCTACGGCGTAATCACTTTTTTTTGTTGGGGACTGATATTATTTTCTTCTTTCAGAACAGCGACAACTGAACTGAAGCTCCCAAAATAATACTATTTTCGTGGTTGTTCGATTCAACTATGCGTTCTTTCCTTCTCAAAAAAGAAAAGAAAGTTTTCGTTTTTTCCTGCTTTGATATGATGATTTGCGTCCAGAATCTAAAATATTTATAATGTACTAATGGCATTTAGTCCTGCAGCGGCGTGTTTTTTCGCCAACCAAATAATAGTGTTGGATGTTATATCAAACATTGTGACCTTGGCTATTCAGGGTTTGCACATATCGCTTTGAGAAGAAGTAAACACAACCTGCTTAGAGCATCTCCAACCGGGTTGCCAAATTCCACCCCCAAACTGTACGCGGACACGTTCGGACGTGACCGCGAACAAACCCCAGACAAACCCTAAATGTTGTGTCCTCCAATCATAGCCCTTAATTTTTTCCTGAAATCCATGCAATACATGCACATTGGTTCTTTTGCACATTGTCTACATATGAAATCTACCTAATGCACAAAGATAAACCATATATAGCAACTACAATTATAACTAAAATAATTATAGCTCTCACTGCATAGTGGAGATGCATCTCCTTATCCATGACATGTTTTTTCATCTTCTTCATCTTCCTCCGAGTTGCATCTATTTTTATTTTGTAATGATCATGTCGGCAAGATGCAAAGCCATTTCCATCTTTCTTTGTTCTACCATCATATTTTCTTCTTCCAACCTCATCTTCTCATCTTCTATTTCCTTTTTCTCTTCTTCAATCTTCTTTGGTGTCTCCTCCAAATTCCGGTATGTATCTTGAACTAGCTCAAACTTTTATTTGATCTTTTTTTTTTCTCGATTGTGAAGTTTAAATCCTCCAATATGAGCATCTTGCCTCGGAGGGAATTGTTTAACTCGGATATGACACCACAGACAGTGTAACTACATGTTTTTCAATCCTATAATACAAAAAAATGCAAATCAAATCAACTCCAATTGTCCATTTTTGGGATAAACTCAAAATTTGACCATACCCTAGAACATACCGAGGTGGTGTCGGAGGAGGTGTGTTGTCCCCGTAAAGAGGGAAGAGGTTGCCTCGGACTCATTGGTGTCCCAGGAAACGATGGTGCGCGGCGGAGCTAGGCAAGCTGAGACAGGCAGAATCAGACAGAAAAATCCGTTGAAGAGCGACGGCGTTCAGAGAGCTTGGGGTCGGAGGAACTTACAGATCGGGAAGCCGGGCGTTCGGAGAAGCCGCGGTATAGAGACTACGGGAGGAGGAAGAGGCGGATGCGGCGGAAACGGTCGGCAAATATGCGGAGAAATCCGGCCGCCCACGGAGCTCTTCGATGGCCGAAATGGGGCGGGCAAAGATTGGCGGGAGTGCGAACGATGGCGGGGGTGCGGGCGACCAACAGCGAGGCCTAGACGGCGGCGGAGCTAGGCCAGCGGCAGCGGAGGTTGGCGAAGAAGACGGGAGTGTGATAAATATCTCTCTTGGACGAGGGTTCGGACCGAGTTTATCCAAATTGGGTGGGTCCATTCCGTCGAATCCGGCGTGGCGGACGCGTCTTGGCGCGTCCAGATGGTACCAATCCCACCCCACATATGGACTCAGTTTGATAATTGGCGTACAGGCGGGACGTTTGGGCTGAATTTTGGGGGGCCGGTTGGGTGGATGTTTTGTGTCTAGATGGTGTCAGATGCTCTTACAACACAATACCCATGAAGGATATGGGTGTTGAACGACCCCATTTTTTTTACTAAGCTCAGCAGCATTAGCATGATGGGCATGTCGTGCTTCACTTCAGGTGAATGTTGAGAGCAGTCAGGTGACAACCACAAGACATCCAATCACACCCGGTGTAACACACTCGTGGCCGTCTTATGCCTAATTGAGTAATTAAACCGAGAGTAATCGACATGCCCAATATCGGCGCAGTGCTCCAGCTGGTTGTTTCCACATCCACCATTCAACGTGGCAAGCAAATCAACATGCATCCGATTGACGAAGTGAGACTACGATTGAGGACATCAGCATAAAGATATGTTGCTTTGCTTGTTGATGTGGAAACAACTGGAGCAACACATATCAACATCGAAGTGAGACTCTGATTGACGACACCAATAATCCAAACTTTATGCTGATGGGACGAAATGATATAGCTTTAAAAACTTCACCCTCTATCTTCTTTCAACCAAAGGATCAATTGTTATTTTCATTCAAACAAAACTATATTGGTCATACCAGGCTCCCGAATATTACTCTCATTCAACAAAATAAAATGTAAGGAACCTATTTTTTTCTGATAATGTATAAGTAACCTAATACGCTTAAGACTCATAGAGTGAGCAATATGACAAATTTCACCAATGATAACCAGGGATCGATTGGTTTCCGACTTCTACGTGACCGAGTATGAACTGAAACCTAAAGAGCCACTCCCACCCTCTTCCATCATCGCCGCTACACGACGCCACTGGGATTAGACCGTAGGTTGGATAGTAAGGAGGGGGGGGGGGGGGGGGGGTTCCTCGCTACGTTTTCATTATTAGTTCAGGGCGTTGGTCTCCCATATAGCAACCACCCCGTCTGTTGGATCAACAGAAGGTGTGTGTGTGTGTGTGTGTGTTGCAAGAGGAGATGTCAGAGTGGAGTCATGTGAACCAGTGAGGCCTAGGGCGACTCGCCTATTGTTCAGGCTCCGACCCTCAGTGGCATGAATTTGCGCGATGTATTTATGTTGCGGCTTCCAAGCGATCTTCGGCTGGCCGTGAGTGCTCTCACGGCAAGGAATAGGGAAAGGTATAGATCCTAGTAACCGGTCAGGGCCTCTCTATAACTCCAAATCTACGGCTGACAATCCTGGCCGGGTTCCATTCTGGCAAGGTGGAAGGCAACGTTGGAGGGCCAGGTGGACCATCCAATCATGGACTCAGGGAATAAGGGAGTGTCGATGGTTCTAGTTTAGACGATTGTTGGAGCCTTAGAGGTGATGACAGTGGCACCCAAGGGCATCAAGGCGTTGTGGGCTGTAGTCCTCGTCTCCCTCGAGGTGTTGTGGTCTTTACTCCTGGGTGCATTGTGTTTGAGCTAGACCATGTAGGAACCGATTCTGTTATCGAGACAAATAGGAATGCCAATAGGGATGCGTTGGTTTATTTTATTGTCGTGATGTTAGACCTAAGAAGGTGGTCGTTGTCCAGGTGATTTTCCACGTAGTGATGATGATTAGTGACGACCAGTCATTTTGTTGTGATTCTCCTTGACGAAAACATCCATATTGTTCCTTCTTAGCTCGCCTTCGGGTCATAGCCTTGCCACCTGCGCTTGTGGTCAACTATTTGGGTAAAGGATCTTCGTGTGGCTTCACGATGCATAGGAAACTTATCGATTTCTTTTGAATTATAGTTGTTGGAAATATGCCCTAGAGGCAACAATAAATATTTTTATTATCATATTTCCATGTTCACGAAATATGATTATTCTCCATGCTAGGATTGTATTAACCGGAAACATAATACATGTGTGGTTTCATAAAGAACACCGTGTCTCTAGTAAGCCTCTACTAGACTAGGTCATTGATTTATCGATGGTTATGGTTTCCTAACCATGTGCATGAGTTGTTAATTAGTAACATGATCATGTCCTTAGGAGAATGACGTGATGAACATACCCAACCAAAAATAGCAATTTGATCGTGTCACTAAGTTTAAATTACAGTGCCTTTTATTGTCAAGTGTCCTATTTCTTAGACCATGAGATTATGTTATTCCCGGGTACCGGAAGAATGCTTTGGGGCTTCAACCGTCACTTCTTAGTTGGGTGAGCATAAATATGTCTTACAGGTACCTCGGAAAGTACTTGTTGAATTATATGTATCAAGACTAGGATTTATCCATCCATGTGACGGAGACATATACTCTGCACCCACTCGGCAACACACATTTGGTATCACTTGCAAGCGTGTGGCTAATGAGTTAGTTACAGAGAATGTTGTATTACGGAACGAGTAAAGTACTTACCCGTAACGAGATTAAACTAGGTATGGTGATAATGATGATCAAATCTTGGATAAGTAAAATATCGTGAGACAAAAGAAATAGAACACAGATTGTTTCAATCCTCGACATAGTGGTTCAAGCCGATAAAGATCTTCGTTGAATGTGTAGGATTCATCATGGGCATATAGGTCCCGCTGATGGTTATTGATCGGAGAGGTGTCTAAATCATGTCCACACACGTTCTCGAACCCGTAGGGTCACACACTTAACATTCGGTAACGCTAGATTAGCTCTGAGATATTTATAACACTGAGACCGAATATTGTTCGGAGTCTCGGATAGGATCTAGGACATCACAAGGAGCTCCGGAAAGAGTCAAGCGATAAAGTTTCATATAAGGAAAGTGGTTTTCAGGGTTTCGGAAAAGTTCGAAAAAAAATCGGTAAAATATCGGAATGGTCTAGAAGGTTCCTGAGGGTCCCACGGTGTTGCCCACCTGCCCCGAAGGGTCCACATGGACCAAGGGGTGGTGCAGCAATCCTAATGGGCCAGCTGCACCAACCCCCAAGGCCATGCAGCTAAGAAATGAGGCCACTAATATGGACGTTGTACAAAGCATGCAAAGATGATGATACTGTTCAACGCGGAGTGCGCAGTTCAGATAAATGCTATGCTACGGAGTAATCAATTTTTTTGTTGGGGATTGACATTATTTTCTTCTTTCAGAATAGCGACAACTGAACTGAACCGCCCAAAATAATACTATTTTCGTGGTTGTTCGATTCAACTCTTGCGTTCTTTCCATCTCAATTTTTTTTTGCGTTTTTCCCTGCTTTGGTATGATGATTTCTGTCCAGAATTTAAAATCTTTATCATGTACTAATTGCACTCAGTCCTGCAGCGTCGCACGTTTAACCAAATAATAGAGCGTTCAATGTTATATCAAACGCTTGGACCTTGGCCATTCAGGATTTGCACAACCTACTTACAGCACAATAACCCATGAAGGATATTGGCGTTGATTGTTGAACAGCCCAATGTTTTGACGAAGCTCGGCAGCGTTATCATGATGGACATGTCGTGCTTCACTTCAGGAGTTCAGGTGAATGTTGAGAGCAATTATAGGTAACATCCAATCACACCCGGTGTAACACACTCGAGACCGTCTCATACCTAATTGAGCAATTAAGTTGAGAGTAATCTCACATGTCCAGGATCACCACGGTGCTCCAGGTTGTTTCCACATCCCCAATTCGACGTGGCAAGCAAAGCAAGACGTATCCGATTGACGAAGTGAGACTCCGATTGACGACATCAGCATAAAGATATGTTGCTTTGCTTGTTGATGTGGAAACAACTGGAGGAACACATATCAACAAGTAAGACTCTGATTGAGGACATCAATAATCCGAACTTTATGCTGATGGGACGAAATGATAGAGCTTTAGCAACTTCACCCTCTGTCTTCTTTCAACCAAAGGATCAATTGTCGTTTTCATTCAAAGAAAACTATTATTGGTCATACCAGGCTCCCGAATATTACTCTCATTCAACAAAATAAAATATAAGTAACCTAATACGCTTAAGACTCATAGAGTGAGCAATATGGCAATGATAACCAGGGATCATTGGGTTTCCGTAGAGTTGTCCTTTTACTTAACCGACTTTTACGTGACCGACTATGACCGGAAACCTAAAAAGCCACTGCCACCCTCTTCTCCTCCCCTCTTCCATCATCGGCGCTAGATAACGCCACTGAGATTAGACCACATGTTGGATTGTGTGTGGGTGTGGGCGGGGGTATGGGGGGGTTCCTCGCTACGTTTTCATTGCTACTTCAAGGCATTGGTCTCCCATATAGCAACCACGCCGCCCGTTGGATCAACAGTCATGAGGTCTGGGTGTGGGTGTGTTGCAAGAGGAGATGTCAGAGTTGAGTCGTGTGATCCGGTGAGGCTTAGGGAGACTCGCCTATTGTTGGGGCTCCGACCCTCGGTGGCATGAACTTGCGTGATGTATTTATGTTGCAGCTTCCAAGCGATCTTCGGTTGGCCGTGAGTGCTCTCACGGCAAGGAATGGGGGCAAGGTCAAGATCCTAGTAACCAGTGAGGGCCTCCCTATACCTCCATATCTACGGCCGGGTTCCATTCTGGCGAGGTGGAAGGCAACGCTGGAGGGCCAGGTGGACCATCCGATCATGGCCTCTGGGAGTAAGGGATTGTCGATGGATGTTAGTTTAGACTATTGTTGGAGCCTTGGAGGTGATGACACTGGCACCCGAGGGCATCGAGGCGTTATAGGGTTCAGTCCTCGTCTCCACCGCCCTAGTCCTTAGAAACCCTGAATCATGATTTTCTCGGATCGGACGACTCGGGTGTATATGTCATGTTTCGTCTGGGGTGCATTGTGTTGGAGCTAGACCAGGTTGGAACCGATTTTGTTAGAGACAAAAATAGGAATGCCAATAGAGATGAGCGAGGTTGGATGACGATACGGTTCCGGTAGTCGTCTCTTTGGCATGTTTGCATGGTTGCGTTGGTCTATTTTATTGTCGTGATGTTGAAGCTAAGGTGGTGGTTCTTGTCGAGGTGGTTTTGCACATAGTGACGATGATTAGTGACTACCAGTCTTTTTGTTGTGATCCTCCTTGACGAAACATTCATATTGTTTCTTCTTAGCTCGCCTTCGAGATTAGAGTAGCCTTGCCACCTGTGCCCGACTATTTGGGTAAAGGATCTTCGTGTGGCTTCACGATACATAGGAACCATATGTATTTATTTTGAATTTGATTATGTTAATATCAATGTTATTTGCAATGTTTGTTATATTTCCTTTATATGACTTACAAGATTTCTCCGGAAATCCTACTATTTGGTTATCTAATGTTGGAAAGCAGGACACCCCTCTTTCAGGAGCCTTCTGAAACCAAATTAATTCGGCGAAATATCCTATGTCATGAGGAGTACCAGCTGAATGAGGAACCAAGCTAGGAGGCCAACGAGAAACAAAATAGGGCCCAGGGCTTGCCACCGTACCAGGCGTGCCATGGTGAGCCTAGTCCCCCTCGAGCGTCTAGTTGTCTTGATTCTTTTGCCGCATGTTCCGTCTTGAAGTAAAACCATCAATATATATCGCCTCGGGATTTTTCTCGCAACATATAGGGCGATACAACCCAAAAAATAGAACCATAAAAACATAAGATTGCCACAGAGAAGATTGGAGGGGGAGGGGGACCGCCACGGTGCCGCCAAACCTCTCTAAGTTGCATCTTTGACCTCTGCAACGAATTTTGTCTCTACCTCCATGATGAATAGGGAGTTTTCCACTACCATACTATGAGTTTTGGCAGTACACATATCATGCCTTGATACGTCCAAAACGTATCTATAATTTTTGATTGTTTCATGTTAATATTATGCCTTTGACACTTGTTTTTATATTAAGTTTATGATTTAGTTGGACTAACCTATTAATAGTTGCAAAAGTGCACAATGTTCTTGTTTTACTCTTTGATGTGTAGGAATTATCAAAAATACAAGAGGAAACCTTGTTGGAGTCAAATTGAGACTTTCCTGAAATCTATCTGAAAACATTTTTCGGAGATGGTCACGTTACGGACAAAAGATGACGTCAAATAGAAAAGGTCTAGTCGCGAAAGTTGCAGGGAATGTTCTGCCGAACGATTTGGACTTAAAATTCGGCCCAATTGGAGTCTAGAAGCTCAAGATATCGCCGTCCCACTGCAACCCTAAATGGGATGACGGGAATCCGAGAAGCTATATAAAGGGAGGAAACCTAGGTCGTGGAGAACACCTCATACCCACGAATTTCCAGCCGCCAAAGCCACGTGTTTGCCTCCCCCATGGACCTCATCTCCATGGGGGAGGGCTCCCAAGAAGCCATGAAGGAAGGGGGCTAAGGGGCGGCGCTCCCCCATGATGCCGGCGGCGCGGGAGGAGTTCCCTGCGCCACCGCCGGCGCCGCCGCCGCCCTACGCTCCTCGCTGCCCTCTCCGCCGTCTTCATCGTCATCTCCACCGCCAATTCCTCCTTGTATACAGTGGTTCATCCTCCCACAAACCTCTGTACCGCTCTATGTAAGCATGGTGTTTGATGCTATAAGTTATTATCCTATGATCTATGTCATGTTTGTGTAGTTTATTTGTTCTTAGATTGAATGGTTGAATGTCTTTGGTCCATTAGAGTTGTATGTTGATATGGTACTGTCCTTTGGTGTCCATTATATTTGTGCGCGCATGGATCAACATCTTAGGTTTGGTAGTATTTGTAAACGAAGGGGGTAGGCCTGCCAGAGTGACAGAAACCTAAGGACTCGAACCAGTTAGTTGCACGTATGGGAGTAAGAGGACCATAAACTTAAGGCTATGGTTGGGGAAACCTTAATGTATTGTTGGTATTTACGGATGTCTGCTAACAATCCAATCATATAGTATGTGTAATCACAAATAGTTGAGTGCACATATATTTAGCCTCTCCCACATAGAAAACTGCATCGAAGACAATGAACCAAATATCTTCACTAATTAATTTTGGACAAAGACATCACAATTACCACCACTTTTCCACACTCATGGTACTGTTAGTTTATGGTTACTTAGTGTACTTTATTGCTACAGCACTAACATTTACTTTCTTGTATTTATTATCTCGCAAAGCTATCTCTCATACCCGTATTGTTACTCTATTATTATTTCCTAGATAAAGTAAACGTTTGGTGTGCGTAGAGTTGTATCAGTGGTTGATAGAACTTGAGAGAATACTTATCCTACCTTTAGCTCCTCGTTGGGTTCGACACTCTTACTTATCGAAAAGGCTACACACGATCCGCTATACTTGTGGGTTATCTAGACCTTTTCTGGCGCCGTTGTCGGGGAGTCATAGCGTGGGATGAATATTCTTGTGTGCACTTGTTTGCTTTGTCTCTAATTATTTTTTATTTTCAGTTTTAAGTTGTTTTCTATCTTAGTATGGATAGGGAATGCGAATTATAAAAAAATAGTTGTACTTGTTATCTAAAAACGTTTTGAAAAAGAGAGTGACTGGAAAGATGAGCAATGGTTAAATGGGGGTCGACCTTGAACACTTGTGTTCATGCCTATGAAATCAAAGCAAATATTTCCATGAAAGCTTCTCATCCAAAAACATGTAAATATTGTGTATATACCTCCGTACATAAAAATAAAATGCTAATTGTAGTCTCTAGTTAATTGAAAGTTGATAGTTTTGCTTTGCTGTCCAGAAACAGATTTTCTGTGCTCCACTGTATAAAACATTTAAAATCACCAGAACGTGATCTTGATCTGAAATTTCTTGAGTGAAAAGTAATGCTTATTATCTTTCTTTCATTAGTTTTGACTTTTCTGATTTGAGTTACGTAGCTGTCCTGAAAAATTCGATCTTTACTGCCTATTTAGTTTAGACAGATTTATGTGCTTCTCTGTAAATAAAATCTTGATAAATCTCAGAATAGTATTTTGACCTGAAATTTTTTGTGCATAAACCTGAGATTATTATCTGTCTTTCATTAGTTTTGAATTTTTTCATTTGAGCTACGTAGCTATCTCGTTAAGTGTCATCTTTACAGACTGTTCAGTTTTGGCAGATTGTTATGCTTATTTAGTATTGTGCTTATACTCAATGTTTATAATCTTTATTTGATCACTAAACGTTATAAATTGTTTAGTATACAGTAGGTAATGTTAAATTAAACTTGCCAATGCTTTAACATGAGTGGGTTTTATTTAATGAGTACTAACCCTACTAATGAGTTTTGTGAAGTTTTATGTGGATGTAGCTTATAAGATCTAATCAATATGGTGATATGAGATGAATAAGAAGATGCAAGACCCCAAGCTTGGGGATGTGTAGGTGCATCCAAAGAACATATTCGAGAAGATACAATCATCTAAGCTTGGGGATGCCAGAGTCACCCCCCTATTCATCAACCAACATGAGATTGTCTCGTTCATACTCTATATTACCTGTCCACATGATTTGTATTGTCTTAACTTATATTATAATTGCTTTTATATGTCTTGGTTTTACCTTCTTTAGTTTTATTAGGCTCTTTATTTGATTTCTATTGCTTATTTACTTTCACTTATAAATTCAAAACAACAAAAATATTTTCTTTTGTTTTGCTTCTTTGTTTGATTCTTTATTTTGATTTTATTTGGTTTTTACTTTTGATTGTTATTTAGAGTTTTCCTTGCGGTAGCTAGCAGTTTTGGGTCTTGCTTATCCTCTGGTCTCTTAGTTTATCAAAAATAAAGCACCAAGTTTTACCCATTTAGCTTAGTTGATACATATGTAAAAAAAGTGATTTTCTGTTTTCGGCATCTACAGCTCATTGTGTGATTTTTCATATTTTACTGAAAACTATAAAAATCACGTAAAATTTACTGATGTTGTATCACCGAATCCTCTGCATGCACAAAAATTGGCTAAAATTTCGGACATGTTTAAGAGCACCTAAAAATTATGTTTGCCAGCTGCTGTTTTTTGGACAGATTCCGACTTTTATTGCAAGAGTGGTCTCTTTGCGTTTTCATTTGATTCTTAATGATTCTTACCTTTCATTTAGAAGTTGGCCATTTAAGCAACCTTTCTGTAACTTAGAAACAAAATTTGATTTGGTTTAATAGCAGCACTTTGGAAATATTATGTATTGCACTAAGTGCCTAGCTAAAAGACGTTAAAGAAAAACGCTTATGGGAGGCAACCCATTATTTTTATTTCGGCAATTTTTCTTTTATTGAGTCAAGTAATTTGTCTACTTCTGTAGCAACTCCTCTGTATCTTTACTTTTTCGTATTGTTGTGCCAAGAATAGTCTCTAATGATAAGATGATGCTAGATTTTGATTGCTGCGCATAAACAGATTTTTACTGTTCACTGTACGAAAATTTTAAATTCATAGAAATGTGATTTTAATCTGCAATGTTTTGTGCGTAATCCTGATGTATGTACGCATCTTTCGTTAGTTCAAAAAATTTCGATCTGAGCAACGTAAGTGCCTCGAAAAAATTCATCTTTGCGGACTGTTCTGTTTTAGACAGATTCTGTCTTTTATTTTGCATTATCTCTTTTACTAGTGTTCGCTGGAATTCTTTTTTTGGGTGGAAGAGCTTCACATAAGGCTAGTGGCAGTAGTTAATGTTTAAAGTAACGGTCATGTTTGCGTCCTTATAGAACATGTGAGTTTTTGATTGATGCACTAACCCTCTAATGAGAATTACTTTGAGTTTGGTGTGGCAGAAGTTTTCAAGGGTCAAGAGAGAAGAGTGATATAATAGGATTAAGAAGAGTGAAGAGCTTAAGCTTTGGGAGGCTCCAATGGATCTCCCCAGCATATTTCAAGAAGACTCAAGTGTCTAAGGTTGGGGATGCCCAAGGCATCCCCTTCTTCATCGTCAAAATTATCAGGTCATCTCTAGTGAAACTATATTTTAATTCTTTCATATCATATGTGCTGTTCTTGGAGCGTCTGTATCTTATTATTTATTTATTTATCTTAGCATCAAACACCAGTTACATTAATAAGTTGATCGTCACATCTTTTATTTATCCCATGTTTACAAAGTTTACCTGGTTAATGGATTATTTGTTGAAACTTAAAAATGATGTGTGAATAATATTGTTTAGTAGTTTATGTTTTCTTATGGTTAGTCTCAACTAGCTAATAGTGTATATTATGTTATTTTTATGATTGACATGTATTGTCTTGTTTATAAGATGGTATGGTATTGTGGTATCCTCCTCTGAATGATTTACTTGAATCGACTTGGCACATGCTCACACATGTTTATGACTGAAAAATAAAAGTCAATTAAGGCTTGATGATCTATTTTGCCTCAGAGTTTTAGTATCATTTTTATGCCTCCGTTAATTTTATTCTGTCGCAAGTATGATTATGACGGTTATTGCTCTCTTGATTGTCGCTTTCCAGTCTATTGCTAGCATTCACTTGTACTGAGCGGGAATGCTGCTCGTGCATCCAAATCCGTAAAACCAAGTTGTCCCAAAGAGTCCACCATAAATTCCTATGCATGGTATTTCGAACCATTCCAAGTAAATTTTCATGTGCTACCTTTAAAACCTTCAAAATACTTCTCATTTTGTGACACTGTTTTTAGCTCATGAGGACGTAGTAGATGGGTTTGTTATCTTCCATGCTAAATTAAGTCATCGACTTGCATGCTTCATCTGCTCGTCATTAATTTGCAAAGGGCTGGTTAGACCATTATAACATCTAAAAAGTAAAATAAAATAGGCACTCCTCCATGGTATGTGATTGTTGGCAGGCACCCGAGGATTCGGTTAGCCATGATTTGTGTAAGCAAAGGTTGGGAGGAGTGTCATGCTAAATAAAAGTGCATGCTATAAATGCCTAATATCAATAACTCGGAACCGCTCTCAACTTATTTAGTATGGAAGATAACAAGAACTCTATTGCTGATTCGTTGACAGGAACAACCACCTCTCAAAACAATTTTATTTCTGTTTTAATAATAAAAAGCTCTAGCACATGTTAATCCCTGGTTCCCTCTGCAAAGGGCCAATCTTTTATTTTTATGTTGAGTCACCACCTTTTCTTTGAGAGCATAACTGTCATTCTTAGTGTAATGTGCTTGTTCCAGAATACGGTTAATTGCGGTATAACTATGATGCTCTTATCTTTGATATCTTTATATCTAGTCTTCACTTGAAGTTCAGAGGTGACTTGGCATTTATGTTTTGCTTCACAATTTAGGGCAAGCGAGATACCACTCTATCATGCTTTATTATGATCATTACAATCTTGTTGATGTTTATAAATTTCATGTTATAAGCTCTTAGTTCGTTGATACTTTTCATTAGGTAACATGATTGCTAAGTTTTATTATCCATACATCATGCAATTGTTAAAGACCTGATCATAGCATTTACAATCAAAAATTATTTTGCTATCATTTACCTACTCGAGGACGAGCAGAAATTAAGCTTGGGGATGTTGATAGTCCAAAACGTATCTATAATTTTTGATTGTTTCATGTTAATATTATGCCTTTGACACTTGTTTTATATTAAGTTTATGATTTATTTGGACTAACCTATTAATAGTTGCAAAAGTGCACAATGTTCTTGTTTTACTCTTTGATGTGTAGTAATTATCAAAAATATAAGAGGAAACCTTGTTGGAGTCAAATTGAGACTTTCCTGAAATCTGTCTGGAAACGTTTTTCGGAGATGGTCACGTTACGGACAGAAGATGACGTAAAATAGAAAAAGTCTAGTCGCGAAAATTGCAGTGACTTTTCTGCCGAACGATCTGGACTTAAAATTCGGCCCAATTGGAGTTCGGACGCTCCAGATATCGCCGTCCCACTGCAACCCTAAATGGGATGACGGGAATCCGAGAAGCTATATAAAGGGAGGAAACCTAGGTCGTGGAAAACACCTCATACCCACGAATTTCCAGCCGCCAAAGCCACGTTTTTGCCTCCCCCATGGACCTCATCTCGATGGGGGAGGGCTCCCAAGAAGCCATGAAGGAAGGGGGCTAAGGGGCGGCGCTCCCCCATGATGCCGGCGGCGCGGAAGGAGTTCCCTGCGCCACCGCTGCCGCCGCCCTGCGCTCCTCGCTGCCCTCTCTGCCGTCTTCACCGCCATCTCCACCGCCAATTCCTCCTTGTATACAGTGGTTCATCCTCCCACAAACCTCTGTACCGCTCTATGTAAACATGGTGTTTGATGCTATAAGTTATTATCCTATGATCTATGTCATGTTTGTGTAGTTTATTTGTTCTTAGATTGAATGGTTGAATGTCTTTGGTTTATTAGAGTTGTATGTTGATATGGTACTGTCCTTTGGTGTCCATTATATTTGTGCGCGCATGGATCAACATCTTAGGTTTGGTAGTATTTGTAAACGAAGGGGGTAGGCCTGCCGGAGTGACAGAAACCTAAGGACTCGAACCGGTTAGTTGCACGTATGGGAGTAAGAGGACCATAAACTTAAGTCTATGGTTGGGGAAACCTTAATGCATTGTTTGTATTTACGGATGTCTGCTAACAATCCGATCATATAGTATGTGTAATCACAAATAGTTGAGTGCACATATATTTAGCCTCTCCCACATAGAAAACTGCATCGAAGACAATGAAACAAATATCTTCACTAATTAATCTTGGACAAAGCCATCACAATTACCACCACTTTTCCACACTCATGGTACTGTTAGTTTATGGTTACTTAGTGTACTTTATTGCTGCAGCACTAACATTTAGTTTCTTGTATTTATTATCTCGCAAAGCTATCTCTTATACCCGTATTGTTACTCTTGTATTATTTTCTAGATAAAGTAAACGTTTCGTGTGCGTAGAGTTGTATCAGTGGTTGATAGAACTTGAGAGAATACTTATCCTACCTTTAGCTCCTCGTTGGATTCGACACTCTTACTTATCGAAAAGGCTACACGCGATCCCCTATACTTGTGGGTTATCATTTTAGAACCATATGAGTTGTCATACATGATTATGATCATATTTGTATACCCTTGATTATGGATCTTTATGTTATTAGATGATGTATGCTATGCAAGTACTCGTATTTGTTGTTGATGTATTTGTAGATGTATATTATTACGTCGTTCTAATCAAATTAGTATGCCAAACCAGATGTGGAGAACGTGTGCATTTGATGGAGTAGAACTTGTAGTAAGCTTTTGTTAGTGACAGAAGGGCAGCTATGGTTTTTACGTTTGTTGGTCTACCTCACTGAGGATAACCGGAACACGGTGTGATGTACTGCTCAATGAAAATAGAGTGATCTTGTTTTGTGCATGAGAAATTTCAACATCATGTTATTTACCTTAATGCAATACTATGTTTTACTACTTTATTTTGGGCGTGCAAACAATCCACTCGCTCATTGAATATTAGCGGATCTGTTGCATCATGTCTAATTTTCTGTTTTGAAAGGAATGCGTTAGGGGAAACCCTACAGCGTTGTTTCAAATAATAAGAACTGAAATCTGCGTCCGTGAGGAGTTTAACTTGGGTGGCTGGGTTGTACATCCACTTCCCTAATCATGTGAGCTTGACTCACTTCTTATCATCTCTAAATTAGGACGTGATCCGCATATGAATGTGAATTAATATTTAAACTACAGAACTTGCAATCTGGACAATTCTTTTCATACATGTGCTTATTTTATTCCACCGTGTTTCAGAGAGAGAGATCAAGTGAAGCTATAAACTCGAGTACATTTTCCACCATAAGAAACAAAATTTACTTCACTTTTCCTGCTGCTAAATTTTTTCCTTTAAATTAATGTGAAACTGCAGGTTATTTTTTAGATTGCTTTTCATTTATCTAATCATGAATCGTTGCACTGCCGTTATATCTGGCTAGTACTACGGTGGAGTTGGGAACAACAAGTCAAATTTATGAGCATTTGCTTGACGCAGTATAAACCTCCTTAAGTTTATTATTTAACCATGATTCATTCTTTTGGCGAAGAAACAGTTTACTAACACTCGATGCTTAAAATCTCAACGAATTGGTAGACACGAAGTTTTTTTTTTTTTTGCGAAGGAGGAATTACATTCAGATCCACGATCTTACAGATAGGTCCAGAACAAACAAGAAAATTACATCGAGGCCCTCTGGTACCCAGCGACGGAGACGAAGACGAAGCTGCCGTTGACGCGCCGCTGCCCAAGCTCCCCAAGCCTTGGATCGCCGGAGCCCACCACGAAGCAGTCGGGAAGTCTTCCGCACCGCCTCCGAAGAGGCTACTACCGCCACCGCCGTCGCCGCTGCGAAGATCTGAAGCCAATACCTCCGGGAGACCCAAATCCAGATCCGCCGCTCCCAGATCTGGCCGTGGTGTGGATGGAGCCGAGGAAATCCACCGATTTCCGGACTCCGGGGAGTCTAGCGCGCGACGAGCAGCCTCCAAGGAGCACCGTCGCCGAAGGGGCACCGCGCCGACACCAAAACCTGCACCGGCAGCTCCTCCACCTCCCAGTCGCCGCCAGCCGGATAACCACCATACTCTACCCTATGTACACACCGTGAGACGAGCTTCCCCCACCCTCCCGCCGCCGAGGCAGCAGACGGAGAGGGAGGAACCCACGCCTCAACGGCGGCGAGGATGAGATGACGGCCGACTCTCAAAAATCGCCTTTCTCTGTTACTGTAGCGGAGAGGAAGGGTGAGGACGACGCTCTTAGACACGAAGTTTGTTGTCATCAAGAGTGCTAAGATCTCTGCATCAAGCACTTCACGTGGTCGTTGCCATGAGTTCTTTGTAGATGGTATTCCGCGGTGCAGTCAAAGTTGCTACCTCAAGGAGAAGTGATGACGACTACACAAAATTTCGGTGTCAATTTTTCTTCTTGGAGGAGTCTTCTGTTGAAGGGCTGATGGTGGTGCCCTTTAGGCTCTCATTGTTCCATGATGGAGGGCATGAGCATTTCTATCGAGTATTTTTTGTCCATTTTTCGCTATTAGTTATCTCTGCATCAAGCACTTCACGTGGTCGTTGCCATGAGTTCTTTGTAGATGGTATTCCGCGGTGCAGTCAAAGTTGCTACCTCAAGGAGAAGTGATGACGACTACACAAAATTTCGGTGTCAATTTTTCTTCTTGGAGGAGTCTTCTGTTGAAGGGCTGATGGTGGTGCCCTTTAGGCTCTCATTGTTCCATGATGGAGGGCATGAGCATTTCTATCGAGTATTTTTTGTCCATTTTTCGCTATTAGTTAAGTAAAAGTTGGCAAGCTTTCGGCTCGGTTTAAAAAACTATCAGGACTCGATTACTAGGGGAAAAACTGAACCCGTCCAAACTGTTGAAACCGGCTAGCAGCTCCTATAGTTCTTTGTTCTTCAGACTTCAGAGTTGCAGATCAGGGTGGCAAAACTATATGCAAATTTGAACTACGGTTTGGATGGAAACAAAGTTTGACTGGAAAAATAAAGCCAAAGAATTAATCGCTCACAGTTCGAAAAAAAAGGAATTAATCCACGGAGTCATATAAATCGACCGCGCTCCGAATTTTATGGAAAGTTCGATTCAGAAATGTTCATGGAAGACACGCCATAAGTGGTAAACGGCGTCAGCACTCAGGCGGCCACTTGTACAATATGGAGATACAATTGGCTGGCAACATGGAAATATTCTTCGAGAAAGAGAGAAAAGCGGCGGCAGGTCGCTCGAGTGCATGCAGAACCGGGCCGGGGTCGTGTGCGTTCCGAAAGGAATTGAAGAGTGTGTCGTGTTGGGATCGCTTGCCTGCCTTGCGATGTATACGCATGCAGTGCTTTTTTGTATATGATCGATGGATCATGCAGAAATCATGGAGAAGGTGAGCACGACAGGACAAGGCGTCAAGCTCATAACCTTTACTCTTGACGACACACCCTCCCCCCCTCACCATGAGAGTTTAGCAAAGCATTAATTTATCTGATTTTATGCGTGCATACATGGTTATATGTGGAAGTTTAGTCTCTTTTCCTCGCGAATGAAAACATATCTCCTTTTTTCCACTTTGGAGAAGATTATTCAAAGTCTTGTGTTGGTGGGTGTAACAGGAAAAACTCCTTTAAATATTCTTTTCTTAATAAAAGCGTAGATTAGTTAGAGCTTCACATCAAGGTGCAAAAACAAGGTACAAGGACCTCCTTTTTTCTCTCGACCCTTCTCTCTCTCGCGACCCGCGCCGCCCCCGCGGCGGCCGGGCCGCGCTGCCGTCTTCCGCCTCTCTCCTCCTCCCTCCCCTCTTCCTTCCCGCCGTCGCCGGTGTGCCGCGCCTGGCCCTTGGCCGGCCGGCGCCGGTGGCGGCGGGCCAGCGGCGGTTCCCCTCTTGTGTGTTGGGCGGCGCGGGGTGGCCCAACCGCAAGCGGTGCTCCTCAGCGGCTCTGGCCCGCGCGGCGACGGGTTCTCCGGCGTGCAGCGCGGATGGTGGAAGGAGTGGCGGCGCTGCCCTTTGGTGGCGGGCAGCAGCGCGTGAGCTTCGGCCCTGCTGGCCCAGATCTGGGCCCGATCTGGGTCAGGGCGGGCTCGGCCGTGTTGTCTCCGGTGGGCCGACGAACTGCTGGTGACGAGGGAGGACAGTAAGGACGTAACCCTGGCTGCAGCGTGACGGCGGGATCTTCACGGGCCCCTCCGGGCCCGGCCGAGCCTATGGAGCCGAGAGGGCAGCGGTGGTGGTGGCCTATTTGCAGCAGCATGGCGGCGAGGACTTTACGAGCCCCTCGGGGCTCGACCGGGCCTGCCCGGCCTGGTGTGTCCTTACTGCCGTGTCCGGTCGGCACCCGTCCGATGGCGGTGGAGGACGTCCTCCAGGTGGCTGCGCTGCTGTCGTCCTTTGGCTCCAATGGCCTGGTGTGCTCTTGTTGTTGCGTTCGGTCGGCTATCGTCTTCGGCGGTGGAGGCAGTTCCCTCCCGCGCGATTGTGCTTCTGTCGGAGCTTGTCTATGGCTACTTCGTCTTGGCCGGTCGGCCCTGCTTCTTTTGCCTTGGTGTGACGACGATGGTGACTTCAAGACCGTGGTGGCAGTTGTTGGTCGGTGGCAAGTTTGGTGGAGCGCTACAGATTGTCCGGGTTGTGGTTTTTTGGGGGTCGGGAGAAATCCTTGTCGTTTTGGCATCGACGCGGTGACGCTTGAGAGTGTCACCCTCCCCTCTTGAGGGCGTCGGGTGTACCCCTTCCCCACTCCTCGGAGCGTACCGGGGGAAACCCTAGGATCAGTCCGGGCAGCAGCGTCCTCGGCGTCGCTTTCCTTCTTGGAGGTGTTGTTTGGTACGCGGCGATTTAGAGTGCTAGGCTTGTGGTGGGTATTCGCCGGAGAGGACGCAGCGGTTGCGAGTCATTGTCGGTTTCGTTACTCCGCCGGTGTCGGCTTTGTTTTCTTTTCTTTTTTCTCTCCCTTTTCTTTTGGGCTTGTCTGTGCTGTCTGCCCAACAGTGTTCACAATGTTGTTTCGGGTGGTTGCTATATTAATATAGCGGGGCGAAAGCCTATTTCTTCAAAAACAAGGTACAAATTTATAAAAATAAAATCTAAATTTGTCACGAAGCTTGGTGTCTTCACGAGTGCTGGGATCTCCGCATCAAACACTTCACGCAGCCGTTGCCATGAGGATTTTGTAAATGGTTGTCTGCATTGTAGTCAAAGTTGCTACATGAAGGAGTAATAAAGACTACGGACAATTTGGGGTTTTTCTTCTTGGTAGTGTGGGTGAAGTTTTTTGTTGATGGGCGGTGTTAGGCTCTCATTGTTCCATGATGGTGGGAATGAGCGTTTATATCGGTTTTTTCATCTACTTTCGCCAATTAGCTAAGTAAAATTTTCTTAGCTAAGATGAACAAAGCTTTTGGCACGGTTTAAAGCCATAGAATTAATCTATGGTAGTTCACACCAAAAAAATTAATCGACGAGATGCTATAAATCGACCGTGCTCCAAACTTTATGGAGAATTCGATTCAGCGGAACATTTTTGACCGATTCAGAAATATTCATGGAAGACACACCATAGGTAGTAAACGGCGTCAACACTCAGGCATCCACTTGTAATATGGGGATACAATTGGCTGGCAACATAAAAATATTCTTGGAGGTAGAGAGAAAAGCGGCGACGGTTGCCATGAGGTTTTTGTAAATGATTGTCCGCATTGACGTCAAAGTTGCTACCTGAAGGAGGAGCAATGAAGACTACGGGCAATTTTGGCGATGGTTTTTCTTCTTGTTCGTTTGGGTGGAGTCTTTTGTTGATGGGCGGATGGTGCCCGTTAGGGTCTCATTGTCATTGTTCCATGATGGCGGGAATGAGCGTTTAAACCGAGCCAAAAGCTTTGCGCACCTTAGCTAATTCAACTAACTATCTATTCGTGTAATACATTGTTGTAATATATTGTACATAGGCCCAAATCATAGATGTTGGTGGTTTGCGCAATAGTGACAACAATAGTTGGTGGTTTGTACAATTTACTCCGGTTTCGTTGGATGTGTCTTGGAGGTTGGAGGGTGTCGCATCTCATCTTCATCTTTTTTACTTTTGATCTATTTTGTAAGAGGGTTTATCTCATAACTTTCTATCGGTTTGACTGTGTTGGGTTTATTTATAAAAGGAGGTGAGAGCCTATTTTGAGATAATTTGAGAAACGAGTCTGTGTTCATGTTTCTCAAATATAGGTGTTATTCACTGCACCTTATTAACAAATAGTACCATCTTAGTGCAATTTCTGCAAGGAGTAAGTTTTAAAAGGATAAGCTCGATCGATCGGTCGCTCGCTCTCCGTTGCAAGTCCTAGCATGAACGCACCACCCAAAGTAGCGCAGGCGGGCAAATATTGTACGCTTGTTTGCCACCATCCATGCCGGACTATAGGTAGCCAGCGATTGCCTAGAACTAGCAGACCTCGATCGCTCTCACTCCCGGCTCCACTGATCCCCACTACATTATCAATTTTGGTCCACCAGCTGCAAAACTTCAAAGCAATCCACGCACGCCCAATCGTGAGTTTCTTCTTCCTCATCGCCGATCCAGATTCCAGAGGAGGTAACGATGCGAGAGCACCGTAGCACACCTCGGCCGACACTATCCGTCTAAAGTTAAAGACATTGCTGTAAACTGAAGTTGGATAAGTCCACAAAGGTACTATTTTCTTGAGATTTTCGGTGACCAGTGATGAACAAATTCCTATTGTTAGCATCCATATGCTGAATTGCTTATGCCATGTTAAGGGCCCGTACTGTATATTGCAGTATTCTGTATTCATGGAGAGGTCCGTTCAGCGACCGCGGATGGGGATGTTAATTCCTTTTTCTTGAGACGGGGACGTTAATTCCTTGGAAGGCAGCTTTCCCAGAGCAGATGCAGTGTGGCAGGCATTTTCTCAGCGCCGAATCGCCGATGGCGGCGGTGACGGGATCATCTTCTCTGTAAACGTTTTGTCTGATGAAATATTTGTGGTACTTAAAAAAAAGATGAGTAGATTGGATCATATTGCGTTGAGCGTTTCAACTTTGATACTGGGCTTTTGTGGGTACATAGCGCAAATTACCCAACTCATACAGATTAGCACTACCCGCTAAAAAATTAGCACTAATGTGTGGACGGAGTTATCCTTAAAAATAATTAAGAACTTCTCTAGGCTGTGCGATTGAGATGTTACTATCGGCAAGGGGAAGGAGGTTTTAATCAAGTCTGTGGCACAAGCGATACCTACTTACTGGATATCTTTGTTTTAGGCTGCCGGTGGGGCTGTGTGAGCATATTAACAGCCTCTTGCGCAACTTCTGGTGGGTTGCAAGGATGGGAAATGTAAAACCTGTTGGGTTGCTTGGGAAGATGTAAAAAAAGCCCAAACATCTTGGCGGACTAGGATTCCGTGACATTGAGCTGTTTAACCTAGCACTTCTAGCTCGTCAAGCGTGGAGGATTCTGCAAGATCTGAGTTCGTTGAGTGCACGTATCCTAAAAGCTGTGTACTTTCCGACTAGCGATTTTCTGGATGCCGAGGTGGGCCTTCACCATCTCGAATTTGGAGGGTCATAGTCGATGGAAAAAGAGTTATGAAGCAAGGCCTAATCCGGCGCATTGGAACCAGGGAAGATACAAATATTTGGAATGATAACTGGTTACCGCGGGGTGGGTTGCTTCGTCCAGTGGCTTGCTTGCACGAGGAGCCACCGTTGTTGGTAAGCAAATTGTTTGATCCTTTTACTATCACATGGAATATGCAGAAGTTCAGACTTTTCTCACGCCTATGGATGTGGAACTGATACAAAGCATACCATTGAGTACAAGGCGTCAGCAAGACTTCTGGGCATGGCAGTACGATCGTTGGGACGTTTTTTTGCTACGCTCGGCGTATCAGATGCTAGTGACCATGAGGGAGAAGAGGACAGAGTGGATGGAGGGTACTGTTGGGCCCTCGGATAGGCGTACACCTGAGAAGGAGTGGTCCAAGCTATGGCGAGTTCCTGTATCTTCGAAGATCCGGGTCTTTCTAGAGAGAATTTCTTATTTGACCATTCCTTAAAATCGTGTTCCCTATTTGGCCCTAAAAAATAAAATCTTCCCAATTTGACACATTAATTTCATTTCCTTCCTAACATGGCCCTGTAGTGCATTCTCAGCACTAACGGTGTTAAATTGGAATGTAAAAAGACTCTTTTGCCCCTGATAAATTATGTGACAAAAAAAATCTCTCTAATGTCCGTGACACATGTAAGCAAATAAGAAACATACCAGTCAGCTCAAAAATTGTTGAAAGCAGCCAACTACATGCAACCATTTTTTTAACAGATTGTAATTTAAAAATAAAAAAATTGGGCAGAAACTCCCCTAGAATTTAACCATTCTCTGCACACAATAAACATATATACATAGACATTTTATAAGAATGCATCCACATCACATAAACGAAACATCGCTACTGGTCCTACATTTTTATCACATATATAGTTGAGGTCACGTCCACATACATCACATAAACAGGGCACAAAAGCAGCTCCAGTTCACTTAGTCTCACTATTTTTTCGGGCCAAATAGGGAACACGATTTTAAGGAAGGGCCAAATAAGGAATCCTCTCGTCTTTCTATGGCGGCTCGCCGCCAAACCCTTCCTTCTGGTGATTTTCTTCACCATAGGAACATGGTGACACAGAGTACTTGTGCTATTTGCAGTAATAAAGATTCATGGCATCACTCACTATTTCAATGCAACATGGCAAAGTGTGTATGGGCTCTTGCACCGGAGGAGACAACTGAGATGATCTGCTCCCTACATGAACCTCACGCGAGAGCGTGGTTGGCTTCAGTTTTCAACAATCTAAATGATACGTCCAAAACGTATCTACTTTCCCGAACACTTTTGCTATTGTTTTACCTCTAACTTGTGTGTTTTGAATACAACTAATGCGGACTAACGCTGTTTTCAGCAGAATTGCCCTGGTGTCTTGTTTTTGTGCAGAAAGTCAACTTTCGGGAAAAACACCAGAAAAGATCGCAAACCTCCTATTTTACCAGAAGACTCACGGAGCCAGAAGGGGAGTCAGAGATGGGCCACGAGTGGCCCAAACCACATGGTGGCGCGGCCTGGGGCCCACCGCGCCAGCCACTGAGGAGGGCGACTCGGGCACCTCCCCGAGTCCCCCTTTCGACTACTTAACCCTCTCTGACCTAAAACGCGAGGGGGTCGTCCACTTCATCCAGAAACATCACCGTACGCCGCCGCCATCGCGAAACCTATTTCGGGGACCAGAAACTCCGTTCTGGCACTCCGCCGGGACGGGGAATTGGAGGAGATCATCGCCATCATCATCACCGACGCTTCTCCATCGACCATCCATGTTTCCCCCATCCATGTGTGAGTAATTCCCTGCTGTAGGCTGAGGGGGATGGTAGGGATTGGATGAGATTGTTCATGTAATAAGTTATAAGATCATTAGGGCATGGTGCCTAGTATCCGTTGTTAGTACTTATTGATGTTGTTGCAACTTGTTGAGCTTAATGCTTGTCACTAGGGCCCGAGTGCCATGATTTCAGATCTGAACATGTTATTGTTTCATAATGATATGCACTGTTTATTGATCATACCTGCAAGTTGTATACACATATTGTTGTCCGGAACCCGCGGTCCCAAAGTGACAATAATTGGGACAGCCGAGGGGAATGGCTGCGATGTGAGGATCACATGTGTTCACCGGGTACTTTATTAAAAGGAGTACCTTAATTACCAGTAGATTCCCTTGAGGCCCGGCTGCCACCGGCTGGTAGGACAGAAGATGTTGTACAAGTTTCTCATTGCGAGCACGTACGACTATATACGGAACACATGCCTATGTTTACTTAGTACTTGGATGCTTTATCATTATTATCTGCAATGCCTATGTCTTGATTATTATATGAGCTATCTTATCCATGCAGCGCCCGTTCATCCATCCCTATGCCTACAGTGTTTTAATCCTACTGTTTACTGCAATCACTACTGCTGTCTCTATTTACTGCTGCTATTATTTCACCGCTACTACTGCTATAAAACTGTTGCTACTGATAATCTGTGTCGAGCAAGACTATTCACAGGTGCAGCTGAATTGACAACTCCGCTGTTAAGGCTCTCAAGTATTCTTTGGCTCCCCTTGTGTCGAATCAATAAATTGGGTTTTACTTCCCTCGAAGACTGTTGCGATCCCCTATACTTGTGGGTCATCAAGACTATTTTCTGGCGCCGTTGCCGGGGAGCATAGCTTTATTTGTGAGTTCACTTGTGATCTATATTGCTCGCTGAAATTTATTCATCATGGGTAAAGCTCGTGATGAGAGGGTCCGTGTATTGCCATCCACTACAAGAAAAGGTACGACACTTAGTACCTCTGCTGCTCTTGACTCACCATCTGTATTGAGTCAACTTGTTACACCACCACAATCTTCACGTGTTGGTACTACTGCTGAATCTGAAATTGCCTCTGATAATGTTGATGATGCTTCTACTGTGATTGATGAGAATATTTCATTAGGTCCACTTTTAGATGCTGCTATTGCTAGTCTAAACAACTTGAAAATACTAGAACACCTAATGGAAGTCCTACTACTCCTGTTTATTCACCTGAGTTAAGGGATTATACTTGTGATGATGATCCTGATGAAACTTATGTGGAACTTGATGATGATTTTATTGATAAATGTAATGCTACTACTGGTGCAAGTAATATGAGAAATTTTCTTGCACAACATGCTGTTAAATACAAGTTGTCACCTGATCCTAAGTTTGCCACTTCTCCTATAAACATTAAAGATAAGGATTATGATTTTTCTCTTGATTTATCTCATATATCTATTGTTGAGAAAACTCCTTTTTGTGGCACTAAGAGTGAAAGTGCTGTAGAGCACATGAATGAGCTCTCTACTTTGAGTGGCTTATTTTCTGATGATATTAAGAAGCGTAGCTATTTTGTTGCTAAGATTTTTCCTTTCTCATTAAAAGATGATGCTAAAGCTTGGTATAACAACTTGTCTCCTGGTTCTATTACTAGTCCTACTGGTTTGCTTGATGTTTTCTTTCAGAAATATTTCCCTGCTAGTGCTCAACATGATGCTTTGCAGAGAATTTATAACTTTGACCAGGAAGATGAAGAGAAACTTCCAGAGGCATGGACAAGGTTTTGCTCTCTTATCAGAGCTCGGCCTGGACATGATTTGGAAAAGCATGATCTACTTGATATATTTTACAGTGGACTAACTATTGAATCTAGAGCATATCTGGATAGTTGTGCTAGTTGTGTTTTCAGGAAAAGAACCCCTGAAGAAGCTGAAGAATTATTGGCTAAAATCAGCCAGAATTATGATGATTGGACTCTACCTGCGCCGACCCCCACACCTACACCGACACCAATATCAAAGAAGAGGGGAGGTATGATTGAATTGAATGATGAAACAATGAGGGAGGCCAAGAAGACTCTCATTGAGAAGGGTATTAAATCTGAAGATGTGAAGAACCTTCCACCTATTGAAGATTTGTGTAAGCCAATTCCTCATCCATCCATAATTGAGGTTCACTCTCTCCACAGGTTCGATGAAGGAGATATTCCCTACTCTAAACCACCTGATCAATGCTTAGATGAATTTGATAATTATGTTATTAAGCAAGATAATTTTAATATGAGAGTAGAGAATCATTTGCATGAAAACTCTCTAGCTATTAGTAAGTTGCATGATATTGTGGAGAGAACCTCCAATGATGTTAAGATGCTTATTAAACATTTCCATATGGTTCAAACTCAAATTGATCAACTCACTAAAGTGCAACAAGACATGTTAGCCAATGCTTCTAAAGAAAAATTAAAACCTGTCTATGTTAGCACTAGAAGTGGAGCTCATACTCAGGATCCTTTATATCCTGAGGGACACCTAAAAGAATTGAACAAGATTCTCAACTAGCTGAAAATCCAGTTTCTCCTTCTAAGAAAAAGAAGAAGAAGAAACATAAAAATGTTGTAGAATCCTCTGAAACTGTTAATGATCCTAATAGTATATCTATCTCTGATGCTGAAACTGAAAGTGGTAATGAACTTGATAGTGATAAGGATAAAAATGATGCTCTTGATAAAGAAGTTAGTGAAAAGGAACCTGAAAAGCATACTAAAAACACAAAGTACACTAAGGAAGACTTCATTGCTAAGAAACATGGTAATGAAAGGGAACCTTGGGTTCAAAAGCAAATGCCTTTTCCAACTAAGAAACTAAAATCAAAGGAAGAAGAACATTATAATAAATTTTGTGAATGGATGAAACCCTTGTTCTTGCAAATTCCTTTGACTGATGCTATTAAATTGCCTCCTTACTCAAAGTATATGAAAGATATTGTTTCTAACAAGAGGAAAATTCCTAATGAGGAAATTTCTACTATGCTTGCTAATTATTCTTTCAATGGCAAGGTTCCTAAGAAGCTTGGAGATCCAGGTATACCAACCATCCCTTGCTCCATCAAGAATAATTATGTTAGAACTGCTTTATGTGATTTGGGAGCAGGAGTTAGTGTTATGCCTTTTTCTCTCTATAAGAGACTCTATCTTGATAAATTGATACCTACTGATATATCTTTGCAAATGGCTGATAAATCTACTGCTGTTCCTGTTGGCATTTGTGAGGATGTCCCTGTTCAAGTGGCTAACAATTGTTTAATTTTGACTGATTTTGTTGTTCTTGAAATGCCTGAAGATGATAATATGTCTATTATTCTTGGAAGACCTTTTCTAAATACTGCAGGTGCTGTTATTGATTGCAATAAAGGAAAAGTAACTTTCAATGTTAATGATAAAGAACATACTGTTTATTTCCCCAAGAAAGTTGACAAGATTTATGGAGTCAATACCATCTCCAATTTTAAAACTATCAAAGTGGGAAGTATTGATTGCCCTATATATGATCATCAAGAAGGATATCAAAACATTATGATTGGATCCATATCAATACAATACAAGGTAACATGAGTGTTTCATGATGTTTAAATCATTTGTGTCATGTAAATTTATTTGGTGCCAAGACTTGATCAACCTTGTTATCAAATGTATTTGCATACATGAAAGAGCTAAACAGCATTTCTTTCTTCAACTTTGTTTTACCTCCTGTAGTGATAATTAGGTTGCAAAAGTTTAGTTGTTTTGAATTTTAAAAATAATTTTTCTGCCCAAGTTTTATTAATTTAAATATCCAGATTTCATGCAAATTGAAAGTTTTCAAAACTCTGTAAAAATTATACCATTGGTCCTATTTTTCAAAGAGCATCGTGGGAGTGCCTGGTGCTGACCAAGGGGACCCACCATGGGGTCAAACCACATGGTGGCGCGGCTGCCCCTTGGCCGCGCCAGCCACTGAGGTGGGGCACCCTTGGCCCTCCAGCAGTTCCCCCACCTACCACTTCTTCCTCTTGCATCACTCAGCTCGTTTTTCTCTCTCACACTCGAGTTTTTGCTGTTCTTCCTCGCGATTTCGATCTCTTTGTTCAGCCCATCTCAGCTGCTGAGATTTGGGGCAATTGCTCTCAGGTATGTGACTCCTCCATGTATCCAAGTAGAATTTTGTTTAGTAAGTATACCTTGAGTATTTTGCTGCTGTAGGTGACTTGTTAAGTGAGTATGCATGCTTGTTCTATGTTGATATAATCAGTTTTGATGCATGTTTAGTCCTCTAGCAAGTCCATATAGTAGTTCCCCTCATTTGTATGCTTCAAAGATAATTTTTATGATATGTGTCAAAAATTTCAGAGGATGGAGGGAAATGAACACCAACTAAATCAATATGAATTGGTGGTTCCTGAGGTCATGGGGATCCATCGTGAAGAAGGAGTGTTTCCATCCTGCTATCCATGCTTGGAATTCATGAGAAGTTCGGGGATCTTGCGTGATTTTCGTACTCTTGTCTCTAATACAGGATTGAGTGATTTTGTAGAGGGAGAACCCTACCAATATGCAAAGCTAACTGTGTCTGTGGTGCAGGACTTTAGATTTGATTGGTCTTCACCTAACCCTATGGTTCACTATAAAATTTACAACAAAAGTGTCCACTTGCCTTTTGATGCTTTTTGTGCAGCAATTAGGGTGCCGCAATGGGGATCACGAGGGAAGATACATGGGCAACCCAAGCATTTGACGGACCTATACGAGGTAATATGTCAAGGAAGAACCTACTCAGATGAAAGTGGTAAAATTCGAAGTATTCAATTTCCATGCATTCGATATTTTGCTTACTTCATCACGAGGTGTGTACTTGCTAGGAAGACTGCAAATAAATTATCCATTCCTGATTTAGCTTTCCTAGCAGCAGCCTTGCAACATGATAAGAGTTATAATTTGGGTGCCTTGATAGCTTTCGCATTGCTGCCAATCGCGAGAAAGGTGGATTTTGTGGAGGACTCATTGCTTCTCGTTTATTAGCTATGCATGGTGTAGTAGCTCTCCCTAATGATTTGCAGCTTTCTTTAGAGAGGCTCGATTTTGCTTCCATGGGGAGGCATGGCTTTGTTACTAGTTGGTCTACTTTGAATAATCTATCTTATGAGGTGCCTTTTGCCAAGAAGGTGAGGTGGAAAATGGTTAAATCTGAGCGAATAGTCGCTTTGCCTGCACCACGTTTGTTTGATCTTGGTTTCAGGAATGTTTGGTCAGTCACCGAGGATGAATTCGATGCATACTTGAGGGAACATGCCCTGCACACAGAGGATGATGGAGAATGGGCGGACGAGGACTCCACTCAGTTTTCCGGGACTGGGGGCTCGCGCCCCTATCCTGGGGATGCTGGACCCTCTGCCTCATCTTCCTCAGCGGAGCCGGATGTTGAGCACGCCCAGTATGACCCGCCGGCTTGGAGTTCCTACCCGCGTTATTATTAGCCTCCACTTAGGCCAAAAGCCTAAGCTTGGGGGGAGGTATATCGACATCTCACTCATTTACATATCATATCTTGTCGATACTTTGTATATCCATGTTGCAGTTTTCTTTCTTTCTTTTTAATTGTTTACCTTTTATTGCTGCATTCCAAAACACAAAAAGACCAAAAATATTTCTGTTGTTTCTCTTCATTTGTTTCTTTAAGTTTCAGTATTAGTTTGCTTAGTTTTAAAATTCGGTTTGTTATTCAAAAATCCAAAAATATTTTGCTTTATTGTTTGTTTCTTTTTGCTCTTGTTTCAAAAACTCGAAAACCCAAAAATATTTGTTGTTTCTTTTTGGTTTTGTATAGTGTTTTCAGAGTTGGACAGCCATCCGTGACTCCGATGGAGCTTGGTTTTCATTCTTATCATTCGAAGCAACACAAGTGAAAAAGCAATAAGGATGATCTACAACAACTCGAGTTGGGGTGAGAGGCTGGTATGAACTCTATTTGTTTTCATTTTTGTACATATACTCATCTATGTGAGCATGCTTAGTTGGTTCATGTGAGGTATATGTCATTTAGTGGATGCTTAGTAGTTCTTGTTCTCTCATGATCGGTCCCAATTTATTAATAGTGGTAGCATGTTATGTTGATGTTTGCTTGCATTGTTCTATTCATAGAGGGTATGACATTGTGGTATCCTCCTCTGAATAATTCATTCGAATTGACTTGGCACATGCTCATGCATGCGTATGACTGAAAAACAAAAGTCAATTAAGCCTTGATGATTTATTTTGACTCAGAGTTCTTGTATCACTTTTATGCTCAATTAATTTCATTTTGTCGCAAGCATGATTATGACGGTTATTGCTCTCTTGATTGTCGCTTCCCAGTCTATTGCTAGCCTTCACTTGTACTGAGCGGGAATGCTGCTCGTGCTTCCAAAACCATGAAAACCAAGTTATTCCAAAGTGTCCACCATAAATACCTATGCATGGCATTTCGAACCATTCAAGTAAATTTTCATGTGCTACCTTTAAAACCTTCAAAGTACTTCTCAATTTGTGTCAATGTTTTATAGCTCATGAGGAAGTATGTGGTGTTTTATCTTTCAATCTTGTCATTCAGACTTTCACCAATGGACTAGTGGCATATACATCCGCTTATCCAATAATTTTGCAAAAAGAGCTGGCAACGGGGTGCCCAGTCCCAATTAATTATAACTTTCATCAATAATTCTCTTCACATGTTTTGCCCTGATTTATCAGTAAGCAACTTAATTTGCAAATAGACACTCCTCCATGGTATGTGAATGTTGGAAGGCACCCGAGGATTCGGTTAGCCATGGCTTGTGCAAGCAAAGGTTGGGGGGAGTGTCACCCATAATGAAACTAAAATACATGTGTAAACAAAAGAGAAGAGGGATGATCTACCTTGCTGGTAGAAATAACATCCTTCATGGGAGCCGCTCTTGAAAGTCTGGTTGACAAGGGGGTTAGAGTACCCACTACCATTCGTTGACAACAACAAACACTTCCCAAAACAATTTTGCTTCTGTTTTAAAAATAAAAAGCTCTAGCACATGATAATCCCTGCTTCCCTCTGCGAAGGGCCAATCTTTTACTTTCATGTTGAGTCACCATCCTTTCTTTGAGCACTTTCTCGAGAGCATAGTTGTCATTCTTAGTGTAATGTGCTTGTCCCAGAATGTGGTTAACTGTGATATAACTTTGATGCTTTTATCTTTGATATCTTTGATTCTAGTCTTCCCATGAACTTCAGAGGTGCCTGGGCATTTATGTTTTGCTGTACAAAAACGGGCAAGCGAGATACCATCTTATCATATCCTATTATGAGCATTACAATCTTGTGAATTAATATGTTTCATGTTTGTCGCTATTAGTATGTTGGTATCTTTTCATAGTTTACATGCCTATTGAGTGACATTATTTGCATTTGCCTCATCTTGAATTGCCTAAGCATTTGTTCATATAGTGAGAATATATGCATCATATGAAGCAAATGTGTTCGTGAAAGTCTTTTATCGCACTCAGTTGTTAACTGAATTGCTTGAGGACAAGCAATAAGCTAAGCTTGGGGGGAGTTGATACGTCCAAAACGTATCTACTTTCCCGAACACTTTTGCTATTGTTTTACCTCTAACTTGTGTGTTTTGAATACAACTAATGCGGACTAACGCTGTTTTCAGCAGAATTGCCCTGGTGTCTTGTTTTTGTGCAGAAAGTCAACTTTCGGGAAAAACACCAGAAAAGATCGCAAACCTCCTATTTTACCAGAAGACTCACGGAGCCAGAAGGGGAGTCAGAGATGGGCCACGAGTGGCCCAAACCACATGGTGGCGCGGCCGGGGCCCACCGCGCCAGCCACTGAGGAGGGCGACTCGGCACCTCCCCGAGTCCCCCTTTCGACTACTTAACCCTCTCTGACCTAAAACGCGAGGGGGTCGTCCACTTCATCCAGAAACATCACCGTACGCCGCCGCCATCGCGAAACCTATTTCGGGGACCAGAAACTCCGTTCTGGCACTCCGCCGGGACGGGGAATTGGAGGAGATCATCGCCATCATCATCACCGACGCTTCTCCATCGACCATCCATGTTTCCCCCATCCATGTGTGAGTAATTCCCTGCTGTAGGCTGAGGGGGATGGTAGGGATTGGATGAGATTGTTCATGTAATAAGTTATAAGATCATTAGGGCATGGTGCCTAGTATCCGTTGTTAGTACTTATTGATGTTGTTGCAACTTGTTGAGCTTAATGCTTGTCACTAGGGCCCGAGTGCCATGATTTCAGATCTGAACATGTTATTGTTTCATAATGATATGCACTGTTTATTGATCATACCTGCAAGTTGTATACACATATTGTTGTCCGGAACCCGCGGTCCCAAAGTGACAATAATTGGGACAGCCGAGGGGAATGGCTGCGATGTGAGGATCACATGTGTTCACGGCGTGTTAATGCTTTGCTCCGGTACTTTATTAAAAGGAGTACCTTAATTACCAGTAGATTCCCTTGAGGCCCGGCTGCCACCGGCTGGTAGGACAGAAGATGTTGTACAAGTTTCTCATTGCGAGCACGTACGACTATATACGGAACACATGCCTATGTTTACTTAGTACTTGGATGCTTTATCATTATTATCTGCAATGCCTATGTCTTGATTATTATATGAGCTATCTTATCCATGCAGCGCCCGTTCATCCATCCCTATGCCTACAGTGTTTTAATCCTACTGTTTACTGCAATCACTACTGCTGTCTCTATTTACTGCTGCTATTATTTCACCGCTACTACTGCTATAAAACTGTTGCTACTGATAATCTGTGTCGAGCAAGACTATTCACAGGTGCAGCTGAATTGACAACTCCGCTGTTAAGGCTCCAAGTATTCTTTGGCTCCCCTTGTGTCGAATCAATAAATTGGGTTTTACTTCCCTCGAAGACTGTTGCGATCCCCTATACTTGTGGGTCATCAAGACTATTTTCTGGCGCCGTTGCCGGGGAGCATAGCTTTATTTGTGAGTTCACTTGTGATCTATATTGCTCGCTGAAATTTATTCATCATGGGTAAAGCTCGTGATGAGAGGGTCCGTGTATTGCCATCCACTACAAGAAAAGGTACGACACTTAGTACCTCTGCTGCTCTTGACTCACCATCTGTATTGAGTCAACTTGTTACACCACCACAATCTTCACGTGTTGGTACTACTGCTGAATCTGAAATTGCCTCTGATAATGTTGATGATGCTTCTACTGTGATTGATGAGAATATTTCATTAGGTCCACTTTTAGATGCTGCTATTGCTAGGTCTAAACAAGTTGAAAATACTAGAACACCTAATAGAAGTCCTACTACTCCTGTTTATTCACCTGAGTTAAGGGATTATACTTGTGATGATGATCCTGATGAAACTTATGTGGAACTTGATGATGATTTTATTGATAAATGTAATGCTACTACTGGTGCAAGTAATATTAGAAATTTTCTTGCACAACATGCTGTTAAATACAAGTTGTCACCTGATCCTAAGTTTGCCACTTCTCCTATAAACATTAAAGATAAGGATTATGATTTTTCTCTTGATTTATCTCATATATCTATTGTTGAGAAAACTCCTTTTTGTGGCACTAAGAGTGAAAGTGCTGTAGAGCACGTGAATGAGCTCTCTACTTTGAGTGGCTTATTTTCTGATGATATTAAGAAGCGTAGCTATTTTGTTGCTAAGATTTTTCCTTTCTCATTAAAAGATGATGCTAAAGCTTGGTATAACAACTTGCCTCCTGGTTCTATTACTAGTCCTACTGGTTTGCTTAATGCTTTCTTTCAGAAATATTTCCCTGCTAGTGCTCAACATGATGCTTTGCAGAGAATCTATAACTTTGACCAGGAAGATGAAGAGAAACTTCCAGAGGCATGGACAAGGTTTTGCTCTCTTATCAGAGCTCGGCCTGGACATGATTTGGAAAAGCATGATCTACTTGATATATTTTACAGTGGACTAACTATTGAATCTAGAGCATATCTGGATAGTTGTGCTAGTTGTGTTTTCAGGAAAAGAACCCCTGAAGAAGCTGAAGAATTATTGGCTAAAATCAGCCAGAATTATGATGATTGGACTCTACCTGCGCCGACCCCCACACCTACACCGACACCAATATCAAAGAAGAGGGGAGGTATAATTGAATTGAATGATGAAACAATGAGGGAAGCCAAGAAGACTCTCATTGAGAAGGGTATTAAATCTGAAGATGTGAAGAACCTCCCACCTATTGAAGATTTGTGTAAGCCAATTCCTCATCCATCCATAATTGAGGTTCACTCTCTCCATAGGTTCAGAAGTTCAGACTAGCCTCGGATTGCTCTAATGCAATTCTGAACCTGAAGGGAGGTGGCATGGGGACCTACGGACATATTGTCAAGGAAATTCAGGCTAGGAATGAGGGTTTCAGTGCAGCTGAGTTCATCCATGAGAGGAGAACAACAAATGTTGATACACATTGAAGGGGATCGCATGCAGAAAACAATTTTTTTCTAACAACGATAACCTAAATAGCCAAGATCTATTACTATGCAGATGTAGAGTAACGGAGGAGATCGATGTACATACCCTTGTAGACCGAAAAGCGGGGATTACGCTCCCACACAAACATTGTTGATGAGGCCGACGAAGCGACCTCAAGGTCGAGTAGATGAACTCCTCCAAGTGCCGCAAGTGCAGCACCTCATAGCTCTACACACGTACGGTGTAGACAGCGACCCCCGGGCTCCAGTTCCAGCGAAGCAGCGGAAGCAGAAGACTTGGACCCAGTAGCACGGCGGTGTGCGTATGGTGGAGAGAACTCCTCAACCCATGCGCAGCTCCAATTGCGGAGTCACGTCTTAAACGGATGAGAGAAAGAGAGGAAGGATGTGTTTTCCAAAGGCAATGGACACCGCTATATAAAGGCGGAGGAGGGCTGCCAACCTTGGTGGCTTGGCCATGTGGGACTATTCCCACATGGCCAGCCGCACCAGGTGGTGCGCCGGCCATAGGTGGGCCCCTTGTGGCCCACCCAGGCCGGCCGGCCTTCCTCCCCTTTGCGGGGTGCGGTCCCCCCCCCCCCCCCCCCCCCCCCAAATGGGCATTTGACCTCCGGTCAAAGCCCATTTAGATGGGCTTCCTTTAAAAGTCAAAATAAATAAAAATATAAAAATATATTTAATCATTAATTACATAAATTAATATTAAATACACATTATCTAATTTATTTGACCTCTGAAACATCTTTCGTTGACCTCCGAACTTCATCAAATATATCCCGGAACCATTCCGGAACCCTTCTCAATTTTCTCTTCGATATCCAATCTAATTTAAACTGTCGTCTACCCTTAAGTGTGCCACCCAACGGTTTGAGATTACTCCAGACATGATCGAGACATATCTCCGACCAATGACTAACAGCGGGATCTGGAAACCCATGATAGCTCATGTGCGTCCACGAATATCTTTTCATCGTTTGAACCTTAAACGTCAAGTCCCATACCTTTTGCCTGGCGATACTTAGTTTGTCCGAGACTCATTCTATGGTTTCCTGATACCTAGCTTGATCTCGTTATTGAAAATACTATCTTTACTCGTCTGTGATATTACATCCTCGTGACCTAGTCACATGCTTGCATGCTCATTGATGTAATCTCATCGAGTGGGCCCAGAGTATCTATCCTGCTATGTGGATTGGCAAATTCCGCTCTTGATCCTATGCCTCAACCTATTCCTTCAGATACCTGATATGCGACAACTTTATTGTCAACCTGTTTAAAGTATGCCGTTTGATGCAATCAAGTCACCCTCCAGAGATAGTGATTAAATAGATCTCACGGTCGAAGGTTTGAGTACTACGTTCTCCTATATATTGGGTGTGCGTCCATCACATCATTCTTCTAATGATATGACTTCATTATCAATTGACATTCATCTCCATGATCAGGAAACCTTGATCATCCGTTGATCTCAATGGACTAGTAAACAAGCTACTAGGGACCTGGTTGTTTACATACACACGTGTATTAATGTTTCCGCTCAATACAGTTATAGCATGGTATAAAACATATTATGAATAATCGAGATATGACAAATAAAATATCTTTATTAATTGGCTCTAGGGCATATCTCCAACACACATAACCTTGCCAGGAGCTCGATCTACCTTCAGATTGGTAGGCATGTGTGGTTTGGTACTCCACCCGATGGGGTTTGTAATAACTATATAATAGTGATCAATAAACGGGTGCGTATCTCTCAAAAAAAACATAAGAGAAAGGACATGGCTATGTTATCTTCCGCGCCGATGAATCTCGATCTTCCAACAAATTTGTGATAACGACACATCGAAATTTGTTTAGAAAATAAGTTAGGATAAAACATGTCAGTCGAATTAGAAGATGAAGCCGACAAAATCATTCTTCCGTAGTTAGAACCTACTTATCTCAGTCTGTCAGCCAGGTGCAACAAGTATTTGTCTTAGCTTTATCTTATTAATATGTAGAATCCCTATTAGACTATTTTAGTTGGTTTTCACTTTTGTTAGAAAAAAATGTTTCTTACTAGAAAAATGCACCAGTGAATAAACATGTCGGCCAATTTTAAGAAAGAATCAGTCAAACGATCTCTACGGCGAGTATGTCTCTTTGTCGTCACAAGAAGTGAATCAAAGGTGGCGCAACCGGAAATGGGGCGATATGGGACATTTTCTACTTCCAACATCTACTCCAGCGATATCCAGCTAACGAGATGTTGTCAGCTGGTGGAGGGATTTACGACACAGATAACTTCAGCGACAAATATAGTACACTCCGGTGGAAACACAAGATTTATTATCAGATAATGTCTGAACACACATGCGCCGTGCATAGCGCTGGAAACGAGTCGAGTTCGAGCGAGTTAGACTAGACTCAACTCAGCACATACTAAAATTTGAGCGAGTTTGACCAAGTTGAGTTAAACGTCGAGCCATAAAAAACTAGTTTTGAGCTTAGCAAGACAATTAAAAATCCTATATTCAAAGGCACTTTTTTCATCCAGATAGACCACGTAAACTTCATAACACTGTATATATTTTACAATCAAAAGAATGATGATATAAATTTCTTCAAAATATTTTGGTTCGTTATCTTTCAGTAGAAAAGTTTGGCCAAACTTTGGGTGGGAAAACAGGAAACAAGTAAAAGGCATAGAGTCATACCACGTACCATGTTGGAGCCTAAATTTCCTCTGCGCTTAATTAACGTTGGCTCAAAATCAACACGTTTTCTAAGCTATATAACACACTTATAGTCGCATCATTTTATTTTCGAATCGATCTTGAGTCGGACTTGTTTAAGATTTTATCTGAGATGTAACAGGGATCTTGGGACATGTTTAAGCTTTATATATGTTATTTGACTTTTTTGGGATAAACCCTATGAGTTAGCCAGAGGTCGATAGATCCATTTTTTTGTCTTACTCAGTCTTGCTGTTATTAACCTTACAACTTGGTGAACCAATCCCAGCCCGGTTTTTCTCATGAGCATATGCGATAGATTTTCTTCTCTATTTATGTATATAATATTATTTTATGACCTTGTACCTCAACCATCACCTCCCCGAGGAGACGAGCGGCTGATATGTCATGTATTTATACTATAGTGTTTCTAATGTTATTTACTCGTTTTTTTAGTACTTGGACTAAAATTAACTTCAAATGGGTGAATATTATTTTGCTAATTTAATTACTTCAGGAACCACTGACCTCATAAAATTCCCAGAAATTTCAGGAGGTTTTTCTGCAGGGACCAACCATGAGCTAAAACGTTCTGGGCAGATGGGTCACTGGGGTCGACACATGGCAGTAACCTGGTGATGTGTGGCCTAGGCGTGTGATTACCATGAAGGTCTTTGAACTTCAATGATGTCCCCCGATTGTGCACTCTTGTTGTCCTGATTACGAGAGCCCTAATTCTTCAAGACCATATCAGGTGGTGGCAGACCGTTAGGTCTCCTAATCCGGAAAGGGGTAGATCCCACCCTCCGCTGCCTACAAGAGTGGAACATTTCATCCATCATCGAAAACATGACTCCTCGACGCGAGTAACATCTTATCATCTCTACCAACATCACGACCTCCATCTTCATCATTGACTTTGTCGATTCCCTCACAATTTGTATACATTGGAACACTGAGTAACATTCAATGTTGTGTGCATGATATTACTTGATGAAGTTAAGATTTCACACTATCTTCTATATCATATGGCTCTGATCATGGCCATATTTTCCATTGTGAGTAATTCATTATATTACTGAGGGCATAAAATCGCTAGTCATGGTTTTATATGATTCGGCAATGAGATTGTTGTCATGTTTTTTAAAGTTGTAATTATATGATGGAAGTATATGAACATCAAATGCACACTACTTCACCATTTATGTGATCGTAGGTTACATTGCCTTGCAAGGCAAAGGAGGAGGGGGAAGCTGGGGATGACAAAATTTGTTTTCTAAATCCAGATTTGTAATGTGGGGTGTCAACCAGGACCCTAGAACTTAATGATGTGGATAGGTTTTTTCCAATATCTCTCTTAAATTGCGCATGGATATAGGTGCCCTTAGCATTAGCTCTAACACATCAAAGGAACTCTCGATCTCAGACTGCATCTTCATCCAACAGTGGGGGGGGGGGGGGGGGGGGGGGGGGGGGGGGTGGTGGGGGGGTGGGTGGGGGGGAGAGGGGGTTGTCCTGACACTCGCCGGTCTACTTCAGGATAGTGTGCTATCTTGGCGACCACCTGGTCTCCAGGTTTTCTAAATGGTTGGCTATTGTCTCCCACTTCAGTGTCAAGGCCGAGTATCACGTTGTTGATCATGTTGTTTTGAGTGTTGTTAGCTTCAACAACTTCTCAAGAGCTTCATCGACCCCTTTGCTCCACCATTGTTGGCTTCAACAACTTCTCAAGTGCAGTCTACATGGTGTCCAATCCAATCCAACAACGCCCCACCAAGCATATAAAGTAGACATTGATTCGTACGAGAGAAGGTATGTGTTGAGTATTACATGTGTCATGCCCTAAAAAATTCATTGTTGTAATGACCAAAGGTTTTCGGTCACTACTCTTCTTGGACTTTCGAGAATATCACCCCAAAGGTGTGGTGTTTTACTCAATCTCTCCCGTTCGCACGGAGAACCTTTTTCGATGTCGGTGTGTTGTCGGGGATGGTGGTAGTCATTTCTGCTCGTTGCTACATGCCATTGTGTTTTACTCTTCATTTCCTTTTTTTCTTTTTTATAAGTTGGCTATGTGCATCCTCCATGTCGGGACTAGCTGTTGACATTGTGTTGTATAGAGGTTATATGTACTCGGTGTAAATCTTGATCGTAGTGTATCCTTTTTATATCGAAAGAATATCCCGGCAGCTTGTTCTTTTTTAGTATTGTTATGCGTCGCGAGTTGTCAGATGGACGGGTTGTCCTTGACCGTTAGATTCCTGATTTAATCGAATGGCCCAAAACACTCTCTTTAGCAGGAGTCACTAGCTAGTCTTTTTCAAGTTTATGATCAGAAACATACAGTAGCGTATGGGCAACCCAGCCGTGCATGTTGGCCGGCCAGGTTGAGTGTCTATATAAGGGTGCGCTTGTCGAGCTCGCATGACAACTCACCAAGCAGGCAGGCAAGCAGGCAGGCGTACCAGGCCATCGGTGCTTGATCCATATAGACAGTCTGAGTCGAGGTAGTTAGTTGGAGCTTGAGAGGGTCACATGGAACTCGCCGGGAGATGGAGGAAGGTGATGCCTTACCTGGCCATGATCTTCCTACAGTTCGGCTTCGCCGGCCTCTTCCTCATCTCCGTCGCCTCGCTGCGACATGGCATGAGCCACTACGTCCTCGTCGTCTACCGGAATGCCGTCGCCGCCGTCGTCATGGCGCCCTTCGCGCTGTGGTTTGAGAGGTTGTTATATGTTATCGCTGTTGCTGATCCGTGCATCATCGATCATCCGGCCTTAGAGCTAGCTTCTCACTGACTACCGTGTATCATTTGAAGACGTTAATTAGATGCGTCTGTTTGATCGTCTCTATTCTAGCTTACTTTCACGCGGATAGCATGTGTTTGCAGTTATTGGTGTGCATCCATTCCATGGTGGTGCTTAACTATGCATGGTCAAGTTAGTCACTCGAGTAGTACCATATACTTCGTAGGACTTCGTTTTTCGATCGATTCGAAAGTGGTACACGGTTGTGTTTAGTGTGCGGGAAATATATGTCGGATTGTAATTTAGGCACACAAACATGTCCAAAAAATAGGATAAGTTCTAGGCTTAGGATTAGCTTATACTGCTTTATTCTTCGTTTTCATCAATCTAATGGGAGCAACACTAAGATTCCTAGCAGATCATTACATACCACTACATTGTTCATTCTATCAGGGCATCCTTCTATCAGTTAGCAGTAGTAGCACTTCTGACCTTTCAGAAGCAGCTAAAAGAACGCTAGCAGTTCCCTGTGTCCATCATTGTCGACTTTTCCGTGATAAATCAAGTAAAGAGAGCGACTTGTTGTCCCTTAACAGCATGTCTACTCTTCTTTTGGCGTGACAGGAAAACAAGGCCCAAAATGACCCTCTCAGTGTTCTGCAAGATCCTCGCCCTGGCTTTACTTGAGTAATGATCGACTGCCATGTAATGCATTTTTTGTTGGTGGTTCTTTTCCTTTGATTCATTCTCATACTTAAATTTTCTCCCCAATTGTTCAAGGCCTGTGCTTGACCAGAATTTCTTCTACATGGGAGCCAATAATACGTCGGCGAGCTTCTCGTCGGCGCTCACCAACGTACTGCCTGCCGTAACATTTGTAAATGCCATCCTGCTAAGGTGAACCACAAGGCGACTGTTCTAGTTATTTTCAAGAACATGTCTGTTCTAGTTATGGTTTCTCCGCTTTATAAAACCTTCTGCTCAAGTTTGTAAAGAAATTTTTGGCCAATATGTTAAATTCAATTTAGGATTGAGAGAATAAACATCAAGGGCGGCGGAGCCAGGCAAAGATCGCCGGCACGCTGGTCACTGTCGGGGGAGCGCTGCTCATGATACTCTTCAGCGGCCCTGTCGTGAGCTTCCCATGGACCAAGCACTCGGCCAGCCACGCCGTCGCGGACAGCGCCAGCCACAGCAGTGGCCGCTGGCTCATGGGCATCTTCATGATCCTGCTGAGCTGCTTCTGCTGGTCCGCCTTCTTCATACTCCAGTCAAGTCACACACGCTTCTCTTGCCTTCTGTTTCAGCAGTACATAGTGTATTGCAACTGCAGTCTGCAGAGATATATCTATTGGTGCTGAGAAATTACTAACGATCGATTTGGTTTGTGATTTTCAGTCACACACGTTGAGGAGTTACCCGTCGGAGCTCTCCTGACGACGCTGATATGCGCCCTGGGCGTCATGCAGAGCGGCGCGGTGGCGCTGGTGATGGAGCGTGACGTGAAGGCATGGGCCATCGGCTTCGACATGAGGCTCTTCACGGCCGTCTACTCTGTAAGTTGCAACCAAGCTAGCTGAAACGACGACTTACTTGTGTGGATGGTGAATAATGGTTGAGCTGCAGGGCATAATGTGTTCTGGGGTCGCTTACTATGTGCAAGGGATAGTGATCCAGGAGAGGGTCCGGTGTTTGTCACTGCGTTTAGCCCTCTCTGCATGATCATAGTCACCGTGCTTGGCTCTTTCATTCTTTCCGAGGTGATCACACAGGGAAGGTATGTACGTGTTTCACACTCGAATATATATCCATGCTCTGTTTTTATAGATATATATAAAGGATTAATTATGCTTTGCGGTATCTGCATCAGATTGACGCACACGACGTTTGGTTATTCATCCATTCACTATTCTGTTTCCATGTAGGATTATTGGTGCTATGGTAATTGTTGTTGGTGTCTATGCTCTCATCTGGGGCAAGAGCAACGATCATGTTGTGAATCAGCAGGTCGAGCGAGAGGACAATGTTGAGAAGCACAAAACTTTTGAGTTACCGTTTACTACGGACAACATTACCAAAGTTAGTAACCTCGATCGCATATGACGGATTTTGGAAGCGTCGATGTTTTACTGCTTCGTTTCCTTGCACGACTTATTGAGTTGATGTAACTTTAGCTTGTCACTCATTCTACATATATCCACGGAGCAGTAAATAAAAGACGTGTGTGTTTTGTCGGCGCTACTAATCACGCACGTGCAGTGCACCTAAGTTCCAACAAATTTGTACAGTAGTTTGTACTGTATCATACCATAACTATATGTTGATATTTTCTCACTTGTACATGCTGCATATGTACATACATATAACAATCACTTGTCGTCATACATTCCTCTATTATAACATTTTGCTATTCGACGTTTCTTTTTTCCGTTTCCAGACGGCATTTTGAGAACCGAAATTAGCTGACATTTTTTGGTGACCGAAAATTTCGGGTACCTAGAATTTCGGTTGTCACGACCGAATCGTACTATATCACTGCATCCTTGCTGGACTGCTCACAATCGCAACCTGTTGAGCGTCCTCGTTGATGCGCTGTACATACCGGCATGTAACCCATGCGCCGTCGGATCCTAAATCGCCGCCGGCCTGTAGCAGTAGCCTGCAGTCCCGCGCATCAGCCTGTAGGTGAAGTCTGCAGTCTAGCAGCAGATGGCGGCCTCACGGGAAGCGGCGCGGCGACAAAAGGTGTTGGTGGGCAGCGGAAGTTACCGGGTGGTGGCGCGACGGCGGAAGGTGGCCGGTGGCGGCGCTGTCGCAAGTAGGAGTAGGTGCCGGGAAGAGGAACTGCAAAACTGATCGATTGGGGTAGGTCGGGGTCTCGGGCTCGACACGAGAATAGGCCTAGAGGCAGATAGACAGTACTGGGCCGATGGGCCTGGCTGTGAGCGAGTGGGGATGCCAGACAAAGCTGCACGCACGGCATTTTCGGTCTCTTCGGTCCGTTCGGATACCAGAAAGTGAAGCCCGAATTGACAGTAATAATTTCGGTCTTTTAACATTTACTAGTTGAATACCCGTGCGTTGCTACGGATGCTCAATTACTTTGTCCGCCAACCGAGGGAAAGAGCATGTCAATTCATCGAAAACGTTATAATTTGATTCCATAATTAAAAAATGGAACACACAAGAAAACGACAATCTCCGTCAGGGAAGCACAAACAATAATATAGAAGTTCATACCTTAGAAGGGGCAGGATTGAGGTTATCGATTTTGACCAACCATAACAAGTTAAACGTGTAAGCCATTAAGGTCGATTAGCAGACGATCTCAAACTAAAACTTGGCTCGGCTAGTTAGTATCCAAGTCATGAGTTTTGTATTTAGTTCCGAGTCTTATTTTCACCCTAGTCATTTTGCTCGCTCGCTTCCTAAGCCTCTTATGAGGTGATGCTCTAGCTTTTCTCCATCTCATAAAACATGCTAGAATATGATAAACAGAAGTTGTAACCATACATAGAAGTATCAAAATAATTGGACGCATTTGTCGATGCTATATTGTTATATTTGTAAGTACATTTGAGCATAGCAAATTTCGCATCATTTAAAAGCCAGACTTTGTATCCATGTGTAGAAAAGGAGAAGCAATTTTTCACTAAGCTAGTACCATTAATAGTGAAGTCCATGTATTTTTAGCAGAATGGAGTAAGTGATAACATTTATTGCTTCCATTATGCTACAATCAACAAAATGAGCACCAGGACACACGGATTAATTTGTAGCAAAAAGTTAGATTTCATATGCTAAATGTATCACCTCAAAATGGCTGGAGTTATTGAAGACAATTCAAATCTAGTGCAAAGTAACATTTGAAAGATATATGCAGAACTATCTAGTACACTGCCTCAATTTGCTGTTTGTATCGCCTCAAGAAAAGAGCAGAATCTAGTAAATCTCCACTATAGCTTAAGATGGTCAACCTATACATGATTATCAAGTTATCAATTATAGCAAAAATCAGAGAGCAGCACATCATCTGTCCGTGATGCTAAATTCAAGTACACGTCAAAGGCGAGGCATTCCTTCCTTTTATCTTACTTCTCTAAACTCTGTGGTTATGGAGGCCACTGCAGAAACGGCATAATCAATTGTCCACGTGAAGCTGTGTCACTGCTTTGTAAGAACAACTTGCATGAGCAAAGAAGGTTTATCCAATTAAAAATGATATCGACTAAGAATTTAAAATACCTCTAATAATATGGATAAACCTCAACCGAACCCATCAAGTGAACATAATTACTCATCCATAGTGTATGTTTGGTTGTGCATGCCAATTGAAAATCTAAAGGTTTTATTAGGTACAAATATATCATCTTGATTCGAAAGATTAAATGCTGAATGTAAACTCGGAATTGTCTGTGAGCGGTGAGCAGAGCACTGTTGTCTCCGTGTTCAGCTGAGCACTTCACTTTATATTGAGGCCCACAAACCTCCACCTATAATCCTATATACTTTTCATGCCTTCCAATAAATACATCTCAGTTTTTCTTTTGCTTGCGGAGATGCCAACAAAATTACACTTTTAAGAAAATAAGGTACAAAGAGACGAAGATAGCTACAGCTAGAGCTTAATGGCTTGAAAAGTAACACTATGCTTAATTATCTCTTGGATTCCTTCAATAATTATCAGATGAGGAGGTTAATCAGAGATCCATCTTCTAGGAGGAACTCGCTGTCTTATGCTAGCATGTAAACGTGACAGAACCAAAATCATGACAGACCCTCTGGCTTCATGGTGAGCATGACGAAGGATATCTCTGTACCGTGAAAAGCCAGGTGAGCCGATGGTGATGCACTGTGGTCGTTGCTCCTCCACCTCCCTGCTGCCTGCTCGCTTCCGCTTATTTCCGCCGCGATTAGATCGAGAAGGAGAGAAAGGAACAGGACCGGGGTGGAGGCGCACGGGAGAGACAGAGGGGTCGCGAGGAAGTTCCACATGGGGGTGGGGAGCACGGGTCGAGTGGTCGCCGCCGCTCCTACCTGCTTCATCGCCGCCTCCGCCGTGAATAGATAGAGAGCGAGAAAAGGGATCTGCTTCCGGCGTGGCTGCCGCGGCCGGGGACGCGCCGAAGCAAACATGTCAGAGACGTCGGCAGGGAAGATGCGGCGGCCGTGGTGCAGCCTCAGCCACCACCGCAATCGCCGGTGGGGGAGGCACTGCGCAAGCAGCGGAAACGGCGGCCGTACGAGGTCCAGCAGCAGAAACGGCGGCCGTACGTCCTTCTTTGCGCGGCTGGTGCAGCGGCTCATGGAGCACCACCGCCAGTTCCTTGACGCCATGGATCGCCGGGAGTGCGAGCGCGCGGCCCGGGACGAGGCGTGGCGCCGGCAGGATGGCGAGAAGTTCTCGCGCGAGGCCGCCGCGCGCGCAGGAGCGCGCCAATGCCGCCGCCCGGGATCAGGCCATCGTGGCCTACCTCGAGAAGTTCTCCGACGCGGCCATCGTGCTCCCGCCGCATCCGTCCGCCGATGACGCGACGATCCATGAAGCCATCGGGAGCGAGCTTGTGCCTTACGACGGTGGCGACACGTCGATGCCGCTGATGAGCTCGTCGTTGCGGTAGCCGAAGCACGAGGTGGAGGCGCTGATCCGGGTGCGGTCGGGGCTGGACGGCCGGTTCCAGGAGCCGGGCTGAAGGGCCCGCTGTGGGAGGGGTGAGCGCGCGCATGGCGGCGGCGGGGTACGGCGGCCGGAGCGCCAAGCGGTGCAAGGCTAAGTGGATGAAGAGGTGCGATGAGATGTATACGGGTTAGGGTAGATATTTGTTTTGGTTGTTAGAGATAATCACGATGGTCGTTGTAGTTGTGCGTGCGCGAGGAGAGAGTTAGCGGTGGCATATGTGTAAATTAGTGGAGATATGACCCTCTTTTAAGTGTGACACCATACCACGGATTGACCTTTAATAGTAAAGATACTAACCATTTTTTAGTCGATCTTTTGGTTTCGGCCTTTTTAGTTTCGGTCTCGGTCTTCTCGGTTTCGGTTTTCGGTCTTTGGTTTTCTGCCCACCCCTATATGATATGGCCTGGCCCTCCATATTTCACTGGGGGCCCACCCCTGATTTTCTCACCTAACTCTGTAAGTTCCAACGCATTGTATTGTATCATTCCATAACAATATATTGATATTTTCTCAGATGTGCATTCTCCAATGTACTCTTTCTTGGAGGTACCACGTACAAATATTAATCATTTGACGTCATACAGTCCTCCATTAAAGCATTTTGCTATTTAACATTTAAATTTTCTGCCGCCAAAGGATAGAAATAAGCCTAGAGAGTATTTATATGATACTGCCTGCTAAGACAGATGTTGGACAGGTGACAGGCTGGCGCAACGAGGACTTCCTCAACAAACGACGTAAGGGAACCTTGTCGGTTATCATGCTCACATCCTAGTGGATCTCAAAGCATCACAACGCAGACGTCTTCGACAACGCTTGACCATCCGTGCCCGCCCTACTTGACACGATCAAAGCTGAGGTGTATGTTGTGGTATTGTCCTTCTTTCGGACATGTAAAAAATATATTCTTTTCTATCAATGTATTGAAACGCAAAGCTTTTTTATTAAAAATAGATTATATGATACTACTCTCATGATGCACTACCTGACGTGCCCTCGTTGGGAAGATCAGTTAATGGCCATGTGATGCCCGATAGACCACTTCTTTCCCTTTCTACCCACTAAACATGTGTTTCGCCAAAGTCTCAGCAGGGCTTAAGTTGAATGTATGCGAATGCGGGAAAATTTCTATCTACACGAAAACTTAAGAGGCTAACTAGAGATCGTAACATTATTGTCATGGACATAGCAATAAGCATTCAATAAAAAATAGCGTAGCACAATTGTTCAGACGAACTTAGGAAGCCGCAAAAGCAGGCCCAACACATTACATTTCAAATTAAAGATAAATTCAGCTAGCATGCAAAGGAACAATCCATCATATTCTACTACTTAATCGCATAATTCCTTCGGCCTTCCCTCCTTAATGGAGCAAGAACAACGACACAATATAGTGTTAGGAACACCAGAGCTCCATGCCGGTGGTGCCTTGCGGTCCAACCAGCCTCATTTTCGTATTCGTGCCTGTACCATAATTGGTATGTATCTCTGATGATCCCGAAGAGCAAGTCTTGATGCCTGCACAAATAAACGGGATTAGGTTGAGACTCCAAGTGCGTTTCCCCACGAGGGGTGACTCGAGGGTTTAATATCGAACTCTCGGGGAATCTGAAGTGGTAGATTTATCTTCTTATCCTTCTTTTGGTTACCTACAAAACAAGGTTAGATGTTTTGGTCCTCAACCTCACCTGTGGTTGTCAAGCACAAGGTGTAAGAATGATATCAGGATAGTTATGCAATGCAAACAAGAAATAAATATGCAATGATGGTGGATGCAATGATAAATGATATTTTTGGGTTTTTGAATGATGTATGCAAGATGAAAAGTATTTTTGTATTTTCGGATTTAATGATGGCTGAAAATAGAAAAGTGGTATATGGTGTTGGAAAGGTGTTTCTTATGATTAAAAATGGACTGGGGTTCATGGTTTCACAAATGCACTCTCTCTTTATAAAGTGGTAGACAATGGAACACACACAGTTAACATATGAGATTGCAACACAGGGTTTGATAACAAGTTACTTAGATATATGGGCATCACGTCCTAACATAGAGATCTTTTGGTTATTAACCTCTCTTATACTCCACCAAGATGCGAACTAAATCATAACACCTCAGTAATTAAGATAACTCAGAGTATAGCATTAAGTATCATGACATGAAGTGAAAATAAGAACATGCTAGATCTAGTCATGGAGTAGTGGCAATGGTCACGCCCACATCCCCGGTAGCATGGTATTTTAGTTTATCCCTAGTGAGGTAACAAAGTAAGGTAAAGATACCAAAGTGGATCGCAGAACTTTCTCTCACGTTCACTGCACTAGCCACCCCCCGTTACTCCAACTAATGCACACGTTCCCCCACACACGCTCTCATAAACATGCTTGATCAAAACAAGTAGACAAGAACGGGGTACATAATATGCATCTATACTCATAACTGAAACAAACATTGCAATCTCAAACATATATTAACTCATAAAGATCCACCACAAAGGTATTACAACGGTGACCGTAATCATGTTCAGCAGCTCATACGGTGCTAATTAGTGAAGCTCAAGAGAGGAGAGATACATAAGTTACTTCCACAAACCCATAGTCCAGAGGTGGACTACTCCCTCTTCATCATGGAGACGGTGGAGAAGTCGATGGAGAAGATGGAGACCACGCCGGCAGCGCCCCGCCGGAGTTTTCCCCCTCCAATCTGCAGCTCCTGATCTCCGTTTCGGTGTTTCTGTGTTTGTGCGGCGCTCCTTCCAGAGAACGTCGGGGGACCTTTTTTATAGGCGTTTTTAGGTCAAGACGATGTCGGTGGAGCGAAGATCGACGGCAACGGAGCCACGAGGCCCAAACGGGTGGGTCCCACGCGGCCAGTACTGGCCGCGTGGGCCCCTCGTTTGGCCCTCGGGCCTCCGTTTGCTCGCTTCCTTTTTCGTAGTCCTTCTTCCTTCCAAATATTGACGCCCGTAAATTTCCAGGTGATTTCGTTGACGTTTGGGTCCCTGAAACATTAAAATAAAAACTAGGGTTTTCTGCCTGTGCAGGGTTAATTCCATAAAAATAGGAAATCATGAGATATTCCCAAAATCATGATAAAACATTGATATAACCCTTATATGATGCAAATATGATTGGAATATAAGCAATTAAAGTGCAAAGTTCATGTATGCATTTTACATGCATCAACATCCCCAAGCTTAATCCATGCTCGTCCTCGAGTATGAAGATGATAAAACTAACATGGACTTTGCAATTTAATACTTAACAATGGATATCAAAGATGATTACTATTGCTACATATAGTCAAATGATTCATTCTTCAAAGGAGTAGCAATATGCAAATAGTTTATGAAGTGATATCAAGTATTCAAGACAAGGATGTTCATTGATAGTTCACAAAGTGTAACATGGTAGCAAGTAATATGGAACACATGTATGCATAATGATAAGTAGAACATCCTACAATGGTCATAGAGTGTAGATGAAAATCTGAATATGATAGGTGTACACTTTGGAAAGATGTATATGTGAGTAGAGGTAAAGCATGCATAAGTTTCATCCAACTTCCAAACTCTTCTACTTAAGTTAATGATTGCAATAAGGTATTCATTGGTGTCAAGCTCTCATTGCCCCTATCATAGCATCTTGAATGATTAAGGTTAAAGTGAAAGCAAATATGAGTAGTGTGCTTGATAAAGAATGGGTTGAATGTCTCATGCCCCTTGAATACAAGTACTTACACCATGTGTTACTCAACTTGGGAAACAAAGCAAGTTCAATTAAATATCATTGTAAGCATAATAGTATCATCAAGAGCGTCAACTGGGGTACCTCTTGTCCCAAGATATGGAACAAGCCCATATCAAAATGACAAGACAAACAAACAAAATGAACAATCTCAACACCCTTTTTATTTACCATTTGGAATAGTTTTTTATTGCAAGGTGTATCACAGAAGGTTCACCATAGTATGTAAGTAAATTTCCACCATGAATGATGCATGGCTTAGATTAGCGGCCCAGGCGTCTCTCTAACCATTTACACAAACTCATTTAAACTCACTTATTTCCACATTTATTTCAACATGATAAGCATCCATAGACAAAAGCACATGATATCAACTAAATGAGATGAAGAGCGTGTTGAAAGCTTGCCATGTGACAGCACATATGGGCTAACTTCCAACCCAAAACATTCATCAAGCCACAAACATCATAATCTTAATCACAATGGGTCAAGTTTTATTATGCAAATAAAAGAACATTGTGCATCAAGTTCGTGAGAGCTATATAACCAATTTTTTCCATTGCAATCAATAACATAAACATTTTCATTCAGAGGTAAGATAACACAAACAACATGTTAAACATACTCGGAATAGCATAAAGCCAATAGGTAGATATGGTGGACTCACTGGAATAACTTTGGTTGAAGGTGTTGGAAACAAGTTTTTGCTTGTTGGAGTTTTTGGGCTAGCAAAAGGGAGAAAGTTGACCATCTAGATGCATGCATGAGTGTCCATAGAACTAACTAATCCATGTTAAACCAAGTAAAATAACAATCAGCACCAAAACATGAATAAGTGATAGCTCTACAAAAAGAATTTGCAAACTATTACTCATAAACAAGCTCATGAATCATGCAACTATATGTATCATTAAAAATCAAGTCAAACATCCCTTTTCCCAATCTTATAAAAGCATCCAACATATTTCAACCCATATTTCCAGTAGCTCTCTCATATATAATTGATAGTGTGGTGGTCTCTCAAGACTCAAACAAAAACAAAAACGACGCTCCAAGTTTATGCGATAAAGTGTTTCGATCGAAAAACAGAAGTTGGACGTGTGCAAACCGAGAGTGTGTAGGTCCAGCGGGGTTGTCTTCACATCCCCAAGCTTATGGTCTTCACCATCCTTGGATAGCTCTTGGTGCATCTCCTCCAATCCCTGTGAAAAAACTTCAAAACACCGTTTCTCCCATCTCTTTTCTGTGGGGTGCATTAATAGTGATAAACAAATAGGTTCCTTGCTGCATATAATCCTTGAACAAAAATTCATATGACATGTCCAGAAAGTATATAATGTTGTATGCCTACTCATAAACTCAATTGGATCAAAAAGATTCAACTTAAAAGCTCAAAGCATGCATCAAACAAAATGGGACAGAATCTGTCCAGAAAAACAGCAGCAGCAAAACGTATTTTTCTACCCTACCAAACTTTCTCGAAAAATTCCGAAAAAATTCATGCATACAGAGGATGAAAAGTTGCAACTACAGTTCAAATATGAGCTCATTCGGAGTTACAGAATAAGAATTAAAAATCATACCGTGCACTGACTCGTGCAGGAATAAAATCTCCGAACGCTATAAGCAACTTTTTCAAACCAAAAAGGGTAAAACTTGGCACTTTATTAAAAACTCCAGAACCTAACTAGACACAAAATCTCTTGTTACAGCAAGAGGACACAAAGAAAAATCACACAAAAATAACCGGGTTGCCTCCCGCAAAGCGCTTTCTTTATAGCCATATAGCTAGGCTTCTTACTTGTTGTTTTATTGTGGACGAAGCTCATGAGGGAGCTTGAACTTTGGTGGTTCCCTCTTCCTTGGAAAGTGTTCCATGCACTTCTTGTGTGGAAACTGAAACTTTACATTCCCTTCCTTTGAATCAATGATAGCACCTGTGGTACGAAGAAAAGGTCTTCCAAGAATAATAGGACTAGAGGTTTTATTCCCCATATCCATGATTAGAAAATCCACAGGCACAAAAGTCATATGTAACTCTACCATAACATCACTTACTTTTCCCAAAGCATGTTTAATAGAGTCATCAGCAAGTGCTAGTTCAATAGAGCATTTTTCAAGATTTTTCAATTCAAGCACTTCATATAGTTCTTTAGATAAAACAGAGACACTAGATCCTAGATCAAGTATGGCATGGTGTGTCTCTTTTCCAATAGTTACTAGTACCTTAGGTATCCACATATCCCCAAGCTTAGGTGGTATCATAGCCTCTTGGTTGTACCTAGCAATCTTTTCTTTCAAGACATGATTAGCAATATAAGAACCAAAACCTGCTTGGTTAGTGTTGATGGAAGGATCACTTGCAAATTTTTGTAAGATAGATATTAATTCATGCAAGCTACAATTTTCTAAGTCAAGCAAAGGATCCTTGACTTCATTAAGCATTTTAACTTCCTCAACTTTCTTTTCCAACTCAATCAGCATAAGAGATTCATCATGTTCAGTTTCTTTAGCTTCTTCTTTTAAACTACCAAGTTGAGACATGAGTGGCAACAAATATTCAGGGTAGTTCAATAATTCATCAAGAGTTTCCTCCAAAGTAAGAGGAACATTTTCAGCAATGTTAACAGAATTCATTCCAACCACAGGTGATGCTTGTGGTTTCCCTGCAGACATACTCAATAAAGTGGCTTGATTATCAGCTAGTTTAGACAAAGCTTTGTCTAGTCCTGCAGCTTGGAGTTGTAAGCCTTTAATATCAGAACTAATAGAAGCAACAGACTTATTCAACTCTTGTATCATGGTATTATGACTAGCAACTTGTTCCATGAGAATTTTGTTAGCCTCAGAATTATCATTGCGTGATAACATAGGCTTCCAATTATTATCATTAGCATTAGGATATGGAACAAAAGGACGATTGTTGGGAACATATGGGGGTTTATTATAAGAGTTATAATTGTTGTTACCATACCCATTATTACCATAGTTCCTAATGAAGTTGACATCAATATTTTCAGAATTGTTTCCAACTAGTTCTTGCAAAGGAACATTTTCAACACTAGGTTTATTAAGCAAAGCAAGAATAGTATCCATTTTAGATGACAAATCATTAGTTTCTTCAATAGAGTTCACTTTCTTAGAAGGATTAGGTGCCCTATCAGTATGCCATTGACTATAGTTTTGTAAAATGCTTTCCAATATATTTTTAGCTTCTACTATAGTCTTACTCATAAAAGCACCTCCAGCAGCAGAATCAAGTATGTTTCTAGACATGTAGTTTAAACCATTGTAGAAAGAGTGTAATATGGTCCATTCATTAACTCCATGTGAGGGACAAGTTCTAAGCATAAGTTTTATCCTATCCCAAGCCATAGCAACATGTTCATTTTCATTTTGCCTAAAAGAAAGGATGTTGTTTCTATTTTGCAAAATTTTAACAGGGGGATAATATTTCTTAATGAAAGCTTCTTTTAGATCATCCCAAGAATTAATACTACCAGATGGCAAGGAATGCAACCACTCTTTAGCTTTTCCTCTAAGTGAAAAAGGAAATAACTTCAGTTTTAGGATATCACTTTCCACATTTTTAAACTTTTGCATGTCACATATTTCAACAAAGTCATGAAGATGCATAGAGGCATCCTCCATAGCACTACCACCAAATTGTTCCCTAGTTATCAAGTTCAACAAACTAGGACTTACTTCATAACTCTCAGCATTTATCTTAGGTGTGGCAATAGCTCTCGTGATAAATTGATCATTAGGAGTGTTTGTGTAGTCACACAACTTAGTTCTTTCTCCCATTTTAGCAAGTTTTTTTTGGTATTTTTAATTTTTTATGCAAAACTGAAATAAATATGATATGATATGCAATGACACTAACAAAACAAATAAATTGCTTTGTAAGTAAAGATGGATAAGATGGTGCTCACGTAGGTGCAACCTCCCCAAGCTTAGGTGTTAGCACAAGTTGGTGACGTTGACTTTGTTGTGAGATGAATGCGATGATGCACACCCTTGGATAAATCTCTCAGCTACGATTCCCCGGCAACGGCGCCAGAAAACGTCTTGATGATCCCGAAGAGCAAGTCTTGATGCCTGCACAAATAAACGGGATTAGGTTGAGACTCCAAGTGCAGAGTGTATAGTAAGTGGAAGACAGTTTTCCCCACGAGGGGTGACTCGAGGGTTTAATATCGAACTCTCGGGGAATCTGAAGTGGTAGATTTATCTTCTTATCCTTCTTTTGGTTACCTACAAAACAAGGTTAGATGTTTTGGTCCTCAACCTCACCTGTGGTTGTCAAGCACAAGGTGTAAGAATGATATCAGGATAGTTATGCAATGCAAACAAGAAATAAATATGCAATGATGGTGGATGCAATGATAAATGATATTTTTGGGTTTTTGAATGATGTATGCAAGATGAAAAGTATTTTTGTATTTTCGGATTTAATGATGGCTGAAAATAGAAAAGTGGTATATGGTGTTGGAAAGGTGTTTCTTATGATTAAAAATGGACTGGGGTTCATGGTTTCACAAATGCACTCTCTCTTTATAAAGTGGTAGACAATGGAACACACACAGTTAACATATGAGATTGCAACACAGGGTTTGATAACAAGTTACTTAGATATATGGGCATCACGTCCTAACATAGAGATCTTTTGGTTATTAACCTCTCTTATACTCCACCAAGATGCGAACTAAATCATAACACCTCAGTAATTAAGATAACTCAGAGTATAGCATTAAGTATCATGACATGAAGTGAAAATAAGAACATGCTAGATCTAGTCATGGAGTAGTGGCAATGGTCACGCCCACATCCCCGGTAGCATGGTATTTTAGTTTATCCCTAGTGAGGTAACAAAGTAAGGTAAAGATACCAAAGTGGATCGCAGAACTTTCTCTCACGTTCACTGCACTAGCCACCCCCGTTACTCCAACTAATGCACACGTTCCCCCACACACGCTCTCATAAACATGCTTGATCAAAACAAGTAGACAAGAACGGGGTACATAATATGCATCTATACTCATAACTGAAACAAACATTGCAATCTCAAACATATATTAACTCATAAAGATCCACCACAAAGGTATTACAACGGTGACCGTAATCATGTTCAGCAGCTCATACGGTGCTAATTAGTGAAGCTCAAGAGAGGAGAGATACATAAGTTACTTCCACAAACCCATAGTCCAGAGGTGGACTACTCCCTCTTCATCATGGAGACGGTGGAGAAGTCGATGGAGAAGATGGAGACCACGCCGGCAGCGCCCCGCCGGAGTTTTCCCCCTCCAATCTGCAGCTCCTGATCTCCGTTTCGGTGTTTCTGTGTTTGTGCGGCGCTCCTTCCAGAGAACGTCGGGGGACCTTTTTTATAGGCGTTTTTAGGTCAAGACGATGTCGGTGGAGAAGATCGAGGCAACGGAGCCACGAGGCCCAAATGGGTGGGTCCCACGCGGCCTGGTACTGGCCGCGTGGGCCCCCTCGTTTGGCCCTCGGGCCTCCGTTTGCTCGCTTCCTTTTTCCGTAGTCCTTCTTCCTTCCAAATATTGACGCCCGTAAATTTCCAGGTGATTTCGTTGACGTTTGGGTCCCTGAAACATTAAAATACAAAACTAGGGTTTTCTGCCTGTGCAGGGTTAATTCCATAAAAATAGGAAATCATTGAGATATTCCAAAATCATGATAAAACATTGATATAACCCTTATATGATGCAAATATGATTGGAATATAAGCAATTAAAGTGCAAAGTTCATGTATGCATTTTACATGCATCAATCTCTTTGTGACAATATGTGTTTCTGTAGTTTTATATTCGTTTCCGCATCCAAAAATATGAACACAAATGTGGCAACACTCAACTTTGTTGATTTCCTTCATGCCTTGAGGAGGATAAATTGCAGAGTGAGGATGTCTCGCGAAAAAAAATCTACACTCATGTAGTCCACTTTCGTGGTAATGGAAAACCAGAAAAAAAAAATCTGGTAAAGAAATTTCCGCACTAAAGGCGGGCCTCTCCTAATTGACCAACCCCTAGGACAGATCCTCTATTGTCCAAATAAAGATATTTTCTCACCATCCATATACTCAATAAGTTTTAGGGGATAATCAGTTACTGAAAATAGTGTTTTAGGCTTCTCTACCCCGGGCTCAGGATGGGAATGGGCCGAGTCGACCCGTTGGGTCAGTGACCCGACCCATAAAATCGAGGCCAATGGGCCACCTGGGTCGGCCTCAAAAGATTTGGGCCAGTAGTGCCGGCCCCAAGCGGCCCGCTGGGTCAGCGGGGTCGGCCCATCTCATTCTCCTACCTAACAGCACCGAAGATGTAATCTTCGCCCCCATCTCCTCTCGCGCCGGCAGCTGTCGGCCCTCTCTCTGCTTCCTCCGCCTCCCATCATTCCTCTCGCGCAACCCCATCGTTCCTCTCGCACAAAAAAGAGAAATGAATTTTCTCTTTCTTGTCAGTTCCTACCTTGGAAGCGGCGGCGGCGGAGGATCTGTCTCGTCCGCGTGACATTTCAACACAACATAGTTGAGCCGAGAGGAGCGCTGCAGCCAAGGAGGTAATGGAGATCCATGCTAGCGCTTCTTTGTTTCCCGTACAGAGATCTTATTAGCCCTTTGCTCCACATCTGGGCTCTGTAATCGCTGCTCCAGACATTGGTTGTTCGCTCCTTTTTTTTCTGGGTGCCATTGATTTTGTTGGGGCGTTTGATCATAGATGAGATTATAGTAATGAAAAAATCATTACTTCGTTTAACTATGTGACTACGTTTTATGCGTGACAAGCGTCAGCACATTAGAAAGTAATTTGTCCTTCAATCTGGGTCGCATTTCTCATGTAGTGTATATCTCATCGGCAGATGCAAAATAATATTGGTCGGCCCCAAATACCCATCGGGCCAGCGAGTCCACTGGCTATTTTAAAATGGGTCAGCCCGTGGCCTCTTAAATCGGCCTTAAGGCCAACGAGGCCGGGTCTAAGGCCAGGTCCGGGTCGGCCCATTCCCATCCTGACCCCGGGCCATGGGCCTGGAACAGAAACCTGAGCCCAGAACCTTTCGGGTCATCCTGATCCAACCTGACCTGATAACTGATAATGCACTATACAATAATAATGGCGGGCACAACCCGACAGCAAACCCTGTCCAGCGCATCTGTCCAGAATTCCAGCGCACAGCGGCGCCGCTCTGTTTACACGGAAAAAATCAACATTAAGGACCACCAAGCAATCTCAGCCGTCCATCGCAGCCGACAACGTTGCCCGTCCGACCGCTCTGTGGGCCCACACGTCCACCTAAGCAACTCGCCTCTCGTCCCCTCGTCCTGTTCCTCTTGAATCTCCAACCTTCTCTTCTCGCACGACGAAAAAAAATCCAGGATTAATCAATCGGCAGGTCAGTCTCCATCTCTCTCTCTCAATTCCCCATCTCCACCCCCGCTTCCGATCGCCGCGCGCAATTCGCTCCAATACGATCCGATTCCATTGAATTTCCTGTACGCAATCCTGAAATCCGATTCCATTCGCTCCTGTACGTTTTTTGTTGTTGTCTGGGGTTTGATCAGATTGTTCCGAGATGGCGGCGTGCCGGGGCTTCTTCGAGTGCCTGCTCAGGCTGCTCAACTTCGTCCTCACCGTCGCGGGCCTTGCCATGGTCGGGTACGGGGTCTACCTGCTGGTGGAGTGGATGAGGATCTCTGGAGGCGGCGGCGGCGGGGCACCGCCGTCCCGGCCCCGCCGGCGGAGTTGCTCCTGTTCGGACGCCCGATGCTCACGGCCGTTGCCCTCGGCGATGGCGCTAGTTTCTTGGACAAGCTACCCAAAGCATGGTGAGCCGATTTTGCTTTATCCATTGTTTATTTCTATATTATCTTCCTATAGTGCCTGTTTCTGTTGACTAGATAATGGTTGACATTGAGCGAAATTGGAAGATTTGTTTAGCAATAAAGGCATAGCTAGGATTAGAAGAAATCTTCATCTGACCATAGGAAAATTTCATGATCACCAAATTCGTGACCCCGAACCCTAGCGCCATGAGTTAGTGGTGGATCAGGGGATTAGTACCTTTAGTTTGACTCTGGCATAGGCTCTGTTAAGTTGCAGTATCAATTTTCTTGTTTAGTTTTTCGATCGATAAAGAATTTGTGCTTTCCCGGCAGGTTCATCTATTTGTTCATTGGTGTTGGTGCTGCTGTCTTCATCATCTCTCTGTTTGGCTGCATTGGAGCAGGGACAAGGAATACTTGTTGCTTGTGTTGTGTATCCTGATTATCTGTCTTCCAATTATCACTGTTCTCCTTATTTCAAGATGATCACTGAATGCATAAGAGAAGAAATTATCTGCTATATTAGTGGTGTCAATTTGGTGCATTGTTGAACTCTTAACATTTTCAAAAGGATGTGCTTTCGAATCTGCTGTGATGACATTAAAAAGGCATACAAGATACTATGTCCTTCTATATGAACATGAGCATCCCAAAATGTAATTGCATAGCATATGATGTGATTGGTATATTTCTAGATTGATCTCAAATTGCATAGAATTTAATTTTATTGATCTGTAAAAGGTTCTTAAAGAATGGTGGTCAAAGTGCAACCTTGTAGACTGTCAGATTGTAAATGTATTATATTTCTATTGATCATAAGATAAAAAAAGGTAGATAAGTAGTAAGATTAGTTGTTTCTGAGATCCTAGATATTTCATGGAAGACACTTACTTGCTCATGTTTAGTGATCCCATTCCATAAATTTGTTTCCTTTGACGTTATAAGTATTCTTTCTTGGTCATATTGTTGATCCTTGTTGAGGCTGGAGCTGCTGCATTCATATTCTTCGACCATAGCTGGAAAGATGTGAGGCTTCTGTTTAGTGCTAATTTGGAAATTAAGTTATAGCTTCATCCTTTTATTAAATCATCATACCTCTGTGTATTTTTTCCAGGTACTTCCAGTGGATAAGACACAGAATTTTGATGAAATGTATGCCTTTCTGAAAAATAACTGGGAGATTGCAAGATGGGTTGCTCTTGGTGTTGTTGTTTTTGAGGTAAGAGCAAACTCAAGCATATTCTTTTTGTGCCTTTTCTTTTCAATAGCACTACGTCTTCCTACACACTGAATAATTCATTAATCCTTTCCTGAATATGTAGCTGTTACCAGCTATATTCTTTTTATCGATTACTGTGAATAAGTTATAGCTGATTTGACAAATCCCATGGTACTAGGTGAGGCGAGAGCGAGTAAAGAAATTGCTGATGGTTTAGTTGTAGACAAACAGATGCAGTACTTGTCTCTTTTTGCTATATATAGTTGGTTTAGCATAGGTAGACTGGTATACTAATGTTGACCGATATGCAGGTATTGCTTTTCTTGGTAGCTCTGATTGTCAGGGCAATGAACAAACCTGCTCAGTATGACAGTGATGATGAAATCATTGGAACTGGCATCCGTCAGCCTCTTGTCCATTCCCAGAATGCTCCGGCTACTGGTGTTCCTGTCCCAACGCTTGATCAACGTGCAAGCAGAACCGATGCGTGGAGCCAAAGGATGCGAGAGAAGGTACATACATGATAGACCGGTTTCAACATCCTTGATCATTATCATATTATTTTTTCATTGATCATAGTTATTATTTATTTCATTACAAAACAATATGTTGAAATATTTTTCCTGGTGCAGTATGGTCTGGACACGACACAGTTTACATACAACCCATCAGATGGAACCAGGCAAAATGGGGCACCTCCAGCTGAAGAAAGGAGCCGTTGCACCATTATGTGAAAAATCCATCGCGCTGTTGTCCAAATTGATGATTCTTCTTGAACAGTTTATCTCAGCTTGCACAGTTTGGTTGTACCATGTTGTTCAGAGTGGTGTATGGAGTATAGGTATTGTACCTTAGTGCTTATTATCTTACCTGCCGTCTTCTGAACAAATGCTCCATGCACCTGTAATTTCTTTGTGAATTTGGACTGTCCATCAACTTGTTATTATATCCTGCGCTTATCGGATGTTCTTTTTTTTTGAAATTATATTTTGCCCTGTTATCCCTTTCAAATTATATTATGAACATTGAACATTTATGTTTATTTTGACATTGTAATCATGTTTGCAGTTCTTTTGCTAAGATTAGTGTGGCGGCATGCTCTGTTCTGTTTGAAAATCAAGTAACGATTGTATTGAAACTGAATTTCATCTTACTCTTAAGAATAGTATCAATTGCGAAGCGTTTCATACTCTCCTAAACGGCTAGAGGAGTTAAAGCATCCAGCTTACGTTTATTTGCAGAGTCTCACTGGAATTAGATGATATACACCTAGAGAATTGCCTTAAAGTTTTGGTATGGGATGCTGGGAATCCAAGCAAAAGCACCCGCCCAAGCTCAACACTTCATAGGTGCATCCGGTGTTCTCCGATATGCAATCCGGGTATCGTCACTCCTTAATATCTATAGGGAGTCCGCATAGGAAAGCTATGTGGAATCAACCATGTACACAAATCCACTAAAATGCATCCTAATTGCGTTGATCAATCTAAGATGTATCTGGTTTGGTGACCCGGATAATCCAGACGCGTCAGATCCAGATACTATTCCGTGGGTACAATCCTGAGAGGGCAGGAGTGTGGAATCTCTCGGCGCCTCCGTAGGCAGGAGTGTGGAAACTCTCGGCGCCTCCGTACATTTTTCTAGATCACGTCACCATGTGTTTCCGGATAATTCGGCTTCGGCCCAGATAATCTTGTAGCCTGGTTCATCTGACGGCCAAGTTTCGTTCGGGACAAGACGATTCTTAGAGCCGCGTTCGGGACAAGACGTTTCTTAGAGCCGCGCGAAGATGCATACTCCCGGATATCCCTAAAACTTCGTGCATACTCTCAGATATCCCTAAAACTTGACCCGAATGTCGACCGGATATTATATGGACCCCTGCTATGACCCGGATTATCTAGATAGATCATTTCTGTAGTATAACGGTTGGATTTTGAGGACTCTTATACAAAGAATCCCTTTTCCCACCAGAAAGGGACGACTTTGCATCTCTCTCCTCCATTGTTCTGCGGTTGAAATCTCCTAGATCTCACAATCTATTGATCCAACTTGTTACTATTGGGATCTTGCTTCTAATTCCTTGGGGATCTTGTTACTCTTGGGTTCACTGAAATCATATACGGAAGTAGTGTCTTGCAGTTTGGCCATGGTGGTGATCTTCTCCATGATATAGTTGGGAGCCTCCAGTTAAGTTGTGGAGATTACCCAAAATCTTGTTTGTAAGGTTTTAGTTGTCGCCTTCAATGGAACTATATAGTGTATTAAGACACTCCGCATTGATAGATCCTCGTGGAAGTAAGGTTAGTCATTGGGCTATTGGGGACTTGACATCTCCACACCTCTACAACGGAGGTTAGCTGACATTGGAAAGTGAGCTCCAGGATAAACTGCCACATCCATTGTTGGCTATCTCTCAACTCCTTACTTGTATCTAGAACTGCTTGCTTGTTTTCCTTGTATGGTAGTGTGTATCCTTGTCGTCATATAGATTGCGCATCTACTTGCATGATCTAAATAAACTAGATTTGAGTTATCCCCTAATTTGCTAAGAAAGAAAGAGTAAAATATGTAATCGTCTATTTACACCCCTCTAGTCGACCTTTCAATCCTTTAAAATCTTACAGAAGGTCGAGTTGTAACAAATAAATCTTTAAGTAAGGGAAAACTATATGAATAGGAGACTATAATTTTTTTAACCGCGTATGGGCTCTTTGTATGACAGATCCAACATCGGACTTATATCTCGTTTACTGATAAATCTCCACCATTAAGATAGCATAACTTAGAATTAACAATCTCCACTGTTTCATAATATGATAGCTATAACATATCCAAGAAGTTGGATATAATACTTGTTTATGTTACTGCAAATACACCAAACGGTACGGTACAATTGTCAATGTAAGGAGCTGATTTACGGTCCATCACAAGCTTTTAGTAGCATTGTTTCTGGAAGGTCACTTTGCCTTCCAAGTTCTTGTGATCCCTATATTTTAAACAATTCAAAAGTATATTTATAAGTTTAGAAAATTTTGAAGAAAAATCCTGTATGTAGTCAAAGATGCATCCTACTAGCATGTGAAATCCCAATGTGAAATTCTTTATATTACGAGGTAAGAGAAAAATGAAAAAACCTTATACATTCTAAAGATTTGAAAGTGTGTACTCAGATCCACACATTTGTTATTTTTGTATAGCTTATACTATAAAGTATTTTAAACTAAAACTTTGCACGTTAATGGGATACATCATTAACAACATGCTTATTTTTTAAAAAAGAACTTATAACTTATAAGCATAATTTACAAAAAAAAATATTAAGGGAGCACTTAGAGCCCAGGAGCCGGAATCTCCACTCAGTTTCCCATGACATAACAAAACTGTTGAGTGTTATTATAGATAGTTATCCTAAATTGTGATATTTATGAACGTAGGGAGTATATACGCCAGTCTTGAGAAACTTCTGAAACCAGAGAAACAAGCAAGTTGGACAAAGTTCAGAAAGTGTTTTCTGATCCCGAGCACCAGTGTTGTCTCATAATTAGAAAATTCGAAAATCATATTTTGTGAATTTTAGAAAAATCTGGAAAAAAAAATTCATGAGGTAGCCAATGATGTATCCCACAAACGTGTAAAATTTGAATTGAGATACTTTATATTATCGGCTACACAAAAATAACAAATTTGATAAAACTTAGAGATTTGAAATATGCAAACCGAGATCTACATATTTTTATTTTTTGTGTAGCTCAGAATGCAAAGTTTTTGAAGTTGATATTTTTCACGTTAGTGGGATATATCATTGGCTACACTCGGATTTTTTTTTCAGAATTTTGTGATACTTATAAATATGATTTTCGAATTTTTTAAACAGGAGGGAGCACTGGTGCCCAGAGCAAAAAATCTCAGTCGACAAAGTTCCTTTGCTGTTTCCACTTTCTAGTTTTCTTCATGGCGTCAAATCCTCGACTTTTTCTATACTACTATAAAAGAGCAAACATGTGTTGATACATTAAATCACTACCGTTCAATATTTGATAAACGCTCCAGATCGCTCCAATGTTTGACAAATCAACACACCTTTTTGTTTTGATTGTAATTTACAAGAATTGCCACCGGTAAAAAAAGAAACGGTTCGTTTCGGTGCAAGACGCCGCTGCTGCCCCAATCCCCACGCCACCGACGTCGCGCCTCCACTCCGGCCCTGCATCTGCCCTTGTTTGCAAGTTCTTCACCGGCGTCCGCCAGAGGCCTCCCCACCGGCGTCTGCTCCGCCAGGCCGCCGCCGCTCCATGTCCGCCTGCCGACGAACCGCCAGGCCGCCTCCGCACGACGCCTGTGAAAGGACAAGGATGTCGCCTAGAGAGGGGGGGGTGAATAGGCGATTAAAACTTTTCCGGATTAGGCTTGATAATTGCGGAATAAAACTAGGTGTTTAAATTAACAAGCCAACAACCTAAATAAACTAGGCTCACCTATGTGCACCAACAACTTATGCTAAGCAAGACAAGTAACAAGGTGATAGCAATATAGAATACTTCAAGCACGAAGGCTATCACAATGTAAAGTGCATAAGTAAAGAGCTCGGGTATAGAAATAACCGAGGCACGCGGAGACGAGGATGTATTCCCGAGTTCCTCCTTTTTAGGGGAGTACGTCTCGTTGGAGAGGTGTGAACCAACACAATGGTTCGAAAACCACAAAGGTTTCACCTTCTTCTCCGATGAACCGCACCACAAAGGTTTGGTTCACCTTCCACTATCGGAATCCTTCGAGGCGGAAATCCGGAGCCTTTCAACAACGATCCGGGCACAACCCACAACGGGATTGGAGGCTCCCGAACAGCTACAAGTGACCACACAAGGGTCTCAACCACCACACGGGCGTCTAGGGTCCAAAGACCCAAGAGTAACAAGTTCACAAGCTTTCAACTTCCACGAATCCTCGTGGAGAGCACAAACCGATGCAACGAAGCAATGGCAAGAGCACAAGTGCTCAAAACCTTCACTCTCAAATCCCACTAAAAGCAACTAATGCTTATGGGGGGAGAAGAGAGGAAGAACAAGGAAGAACACCAAATCCCTCCAAGATCTAGATGCAAAAGCTTCCCCTCACTTAGAGGAGAGATTGATTGGTAGAACAGTGGATCTAGATCTCCTCTCTCTTTTCCCTCTAATTGGAGGCAAGAATCATGGAGGAATAGAGAGATAGCAAGCTTGTGGAGGTCAACAATGGAGGTCAAAACTTGCTCTAAAGGTTGGGGAACCATTGGGGAAGAAGGCCCCTTAAATAGGTCACCCAAAGATCCAACCGTTGGGTGCAGATTCGCGCCGGGGCGGTACTACCGCTGCAAACGGCGGTACTACCGCCCCCCGGGGAACCAAGGAAGTCAAACAGGCTGAATACAGGCCCCAGACAGCGGTACTACCTCCCCGGGCAGCGGTAGTACCGCCCCGGGCGGTAGTACCGCCAAAATGGCTTTTGGAAGCGATGAGCGGTACTGCGGGCGGTACTACCGCCGGGAAAAAGACTGCACGCCACGCGGTACGAAAACTTCAATAACTTTTGCATCCGGACTCCGATTTCGATGATATTGGGCTCGTTGGAATCGTAACGAAGAGCTTTACAAGATCATGCAGAGAAACATCATAGTCCAACATGGGAGGATAAAACCAAATGGGGAAAGTTAGACCTCTCGATAAAAGAACAACCAGTAAAACCTCCAATATCAAAAACACAATAAGTTTTTCATCCGGACTCCGTTTTCTATGATCTTGGGCTTGTTTCGAAGATAATCACAAGCTCTACAAGATCATGCATATACACATCATAGTCCATCATGTGAGGAGGAGAACACAAGAGGAGAGTTTGACCTCTCTACAAGAGACGAACCGGTAAAACCTCCAACAACAAAAACACCACAAGATATTCAAATGAAATCCGTTTTGATGAACTAGAGCTTGGTATGGAGATGAACACAAGCTCTAAGTTCTCACATGGATAAAAGCCAAATAAGAACCACGAAAGATGATATGCCAAGTATGCAAAGGTTTGAGCTCTCCACAAATATGCGATCAAGTTACTCACTTGAGAGCCCCTCTTGATAGTACGCCGTCTATCCTATAACCCGGTCTTCCACTAACACCACGAGACCGGTAAAATAGAAACCCTATCAAGATCATACCTTTGCCTTGCGCATTCCACTTGAGCTAGATGATGACGATCTTGACTCTCTCAAGTGGACCACCTTTCTTGATTGCGCTTGCTAGCACATGCTTGATGAAGACTTCTCCAAATACTCCCCCATACACCATTATGGGAGAGCCTCGCTTAGCTCCGTCTTCATGTATCCACTTGCGCTTCATATTCTTCTCTTGATATAGATGATGGCTTGGAGATAAACATGAAGTTCACTCAATCTTCTTTTCCAAGCCATGCTTGCAATAAGCTCAACTCTTCACATGACCATTCTTCATATAAACCCTTGGATGGAACCTTGGTCATCATGTAATCTGTCGCAACAGTGGAACATGGGGTTCCCCTAGTACTGCCAAAGTGGGTCCACCCCATGTGGGCCCAAGATGAAGATGGACAAGACCAAGACTCAAGTCAAGCTGGCGGGTTCACCGTCAAGACACGCATGGCCTACGTCGACTAAGGGCTCCGGTCCTGGGGACCTTCCGGGTCCCCGAATCAAGCAAGAAGGCCAGGAAGGACCCGAGAGCCCGAGTTCCCGGCAGGAGGCCAGGCTCCCTCTCGGGTACTTCCTACGTTCCTGTGGATAAGCACTCCACCTCACCACGGAAGACTTGGGAAGCAAGGCGAAGGCAGCGCGGGCGGGAAGCACGTCCCGTGGTGGTGTCAGCTCCTGTCCACCCCAAGGCGGACGCTCCCACCTAACCCAGAGAGACGCTAGGCTGAGGAGAGGCCACGTCTCCCCCTAAACTAGATGAGGAGGGTCCTTCACCCCGAAGGTCCCTCATGCCCCTCACGTGACCCTGTGGCAACCCCTTAGCCTATAAAAGGAGGACCAAGGCACGGGAGGAGGGAGGAAGAAGAGGTCGAACAAGGACGAACACAAGCTAGAACCAGAGCAAGACTAGACTAGGGCTGCGAGGTAGAGAGGAAGGTGATCTCCTCCGGGTCAGGATCTGTCCTTCTTCTACCTCGAGCCAAAACCCTTCCGGGTACCCTGTCCGGGAGGTTCCATTGTAAGCCACACTATGAAGAACTCATCAATCCAGACATGCAGGAGTAGGGCTTTTAGCCTCCGGGCGGCCTGAACCTGGGTAGCTCCTTGTGTCCCTTTGGTTGCATGCTTTGATCGTGGAGAGGAGAGCTTGATCTAGACTCCGCCCAAGAAGACGATTCTCAGCCTCCTTCGCGCCCCGTGCCGAACCTAAAAGGGGGTATCCTATACTCCCGGTGTCCGTGCAACGAGACACGACATCTGGCGCGCCAGGTAGGGGGCGCAAGTGCTGGATTCATCTTCATCAAGTTCATCGGCAAGTTCTTCGTCAAGCATGCCTCCAAGGAAGAAGGGAGATCCTGCGGCGTCCAAGCCGGTCTCTCCCTCACGCACCAAGCTTCAGCTGAACGTCGTGCTGCTGGCGCACGGCGGAGCGCCTCTCCGTCCCCGCCTCCCATGGAGAGGGTGGCGCCGGACGAAGTGGACGGTCGCGACAAGGACAACGGCCCTGGCGGAGCGGCGGCTCCAAAGGGCACCACCATGCCTCCTCCTCGCTCAGGGGAGAAGAGCGTCTGCAACGGCACCGGCAAGGAGCCCACCGCTGGAGGAGGGAACCACGGCGTTCGCCCCAGCGGGGATCCACGAGCATCCAAGAGCAAGACCTCCGCGCACTCGCCTTCGGACGTGCAAGCTCGCCATGATGCTCTAGTCGCTGCCAAGGCACTGATGCAGTTCCCTCCAAGCAGCGGCGACCCCAAGGTCTACCAAGAATGGAGGACTCGCGTCGAGAGGCTCCTCGACTTCGCCGATGGTGGTCCGTGGGTCGAACCCACTCAAGCTCCCACCGTCGACAACCCGGAGCAGCACAAGACAAAACACGTGATCCGCGAGGCCAGCCTCGTGGTGAACGTCAAGCCAAGACGGCGCCTCCTCGCACCGCGCCACCGATGGCTGATCGGCTAAACCGCGATCACGGCGAGGCCATCTCCATCGGGTCGTCTACCTCGCGCAACCCAGATCTTCGTGACGAGCTCAACAGCCGTCAGAACGAGGATATGCGCACCCGCATCGAGCGTCGCCGAGAACGTCACCGCCGGGAAGATCGGGGCATCGACCTCGCCGAAGGCTGCCTCGCCCTCGCTCCCGAGTTCCGCCACTTCAACTGGCCCAAGAAATTCAAGATCGACGTTCTCCGCTACGACGGCACCACGAACCCCCGGGACTTTCTGCAGATCTACTCTCTTGCTGCGATGGTTGCCGGGGCCGACGAGGTCATGATGGCCAACTGGTTCCCGTTGGCCCTGAAGGGAGATGCCCAGACTTGGCTTCTCAACCTTCCCAAGTGCTCCATCCGTTCCTGGCGGGCACTGAAGGAGCAGTTTCTGGGGGCTTTCCAAGGCGGGTACGAGCGCCCGGGGGCTCCCAGTGATCTCCACGACTTCAAGCAGTTGCCGGGTGAAACTCTCCGCAAGTTCATCCAGCGCTTCACCCAGAAGATGAACACCATCCCGTGCATCAAGGAGGAGTTGGTGATCCAGTCCTTCCACGCCAACGTCCGCAACCCCAAGATGCGCGAGAAGCTGAGCATCCATCGCGTCGAGTCTGCTCGTAAGCTCTGGGAGCTTGCAGACGGTGCGCTCGAGCTGAAGAAGGAGCCAAGTTCCCCGGGGAGGATGAACCCGAGGACAAGGTCGCTCCAGCTAAGAACAAGAAGCGGGACCCTGGACCCGACAAGCGGATCTTCGTCACCGAGCCTCTTCCGAAGAAGACCAAGCCCGCGCCGACTTCCGAGGAAGAAGGTGAAGGTGATCCCTGGTGCCACATCCATCCAGAAGGCAACCACTTGCTCAAGGACTGCCGCATGCTCAAGAACCTCGCCGTCCGGGAGCAACGCCGAGCTGATGGGGTCAGTCAAGACGGTTGCTACAACTGCGGCACTGCCGGGCACATCGCTCGTGACTGTCCCACGGGTCGCCAAGGCGGAGGCGGCCGTGGATGGTACCGAGGCGGTGGCCGCGGGGGCCGTGGAGGAGGACGCGGCGGTCAAGGTGGTCGCGGGTACAACACTCCGGAGGCCGCCCACGTCGGCAACGGGGAAGCTCCGGCTCCCCAAGGAGGCAACGGCGGCAAGTATCAAGAAGTCACGGGAGTTGTCGGGTGCATCCACGGAGGGTCTTCTCTGCCTCCCTCCAACGGCGCCTGCAAGAGACTTGTCCGGGAGCTGAACGCGGTTGCTTCTGCTCCGTCCAAGCCCCTGGACTGGTCTAGCCAAGTCATCACCTTCGACCCAGAAGACCACCCTGCAACACTGCCGGGGTCGGGACCCTGCCGCTGATCGTGTCGCCCGTCATCCACAACTACAAGGTCACCAAGATGCTGGTCGACGGAGGCTCCAGCCTCAACTGCTGACGGCGAAGGTCCTGGCTATCCTTCAAATCCCCCTGTCTCGCCTGCAAGACACCGGGGTTCCAAGGCGTGAACGGAAGTGTTACTCGACCCCTCGGGAAGATCACCCTTCCGGTCACCTTCGGCGACTCCAAGAACTTCCGCACCGAGGAAATCGTCTTCGACATCGCCGACACTCCGCTACCGTACAACGGCATACTTGGCAGACCTGCTCTGGCCAAGTTCATGGCCGTCTCCCACTTCGCCTACAACATGCTGAAGATTCCGGCGCCGTGGGGCGTGATCAAGGTCAAGGCCGACATCGACGATGCTATCTACTGCGTTCACCAGCTGAACCAGACGGTGGCAACCACGGCGGATATCCCTCAAGGTGTACAGGAGGATGATGGGGCTCTCCCCGGGGGCGAAGGGCACCCCGGGGGCTCCACATCTACTCCCCCAAGAAGGCGCCATTCCATGGCGATCCGCAGCTGACCAAGAAGGTGGCGCTAACCAGCGACGGAGTTCGCTCCATCACCATCGGCGCCCGCCTCACCGACAAATAGGAAAGCGCGCTCGTCGCCTTCCTTCGGGAAAACTCTGACGTCTTCGCGTGGGAGGCATCAGGTTTACCCGGCGTACCAAGGGAGGTGATCGAGCACAAATTGGCGGTCAATCCGGGGGCTCGCCCCGTGAAGCAGGTTCTCCGGAACCAAAGCAAGGAAAAGCTGGAATTCATCATCGCCGAGGTGGACAAGTTGATAGAAGCTGGTGTCATCCGGTCGGTTCCCCACCCAAGCTGGGTGGCCAACCCCGTGGTGGTACCGAAACCCATGACCTTCAAGTGGAGACTCTGCATCGACTTCACAGACCTGAATAAGGCCTGTCCCAAGGACCCTTTCCCCCTGCCGCGGATCGACATGATCGTGGATTCCACGGCCGGGTGCGAGCTGCTGTGTTTCTTGGATGCCTTTTCCGGGTACCACCAGATCATGATGTCACTCGAGGACCAAGAGAAGACGGCCTTCATCACTCCCAAGGGCTGCTACTGCTACACCCGGATGCCTTTTGGCCTCCGAAACGCCGGCGCTACCTTCCAGCGCGCAATGCAAGCATGCCTTGGGTCGCAGCTGGGCCGCAACGTCGAAGCGTACATCGACGACATCGTGGTCAAGACCCGGTACAAGGACTCCCTCATCCAAGACCTGCACGAGACCTTCGAGAACCTCCGCCGGGTCAACTTCAAGCTCAACCCCGACAAGTGCGTGTTCGGGGTCCCCTCCGGCAAGCTGCTGGGTTTCCTGGTCTCTCACCGAGGGATCGAGGCGAATCCGGACAAAATCAAGGCAATCGAGCGCATGGAGGCGCCCCGGCGGGTCAAGGACGTACAGCGCCTCAACGGGTGCATCACTGCACTCGGGCGCTTCATCTCAAGGCTTGGGGAGCGGGCCTTACCGTTCTTCAGGCTGCTCAAGAAGTCAGGCCCCGTGGAGTGGACCTCCGAGGCCGAGGAAGCCCTGCAGTCCCTCAAGCGCTACCTCGCCTCGCCACCAATCCTCGTGGCACCAGAAGAGAAGGAGCCCCTACTACTGTACATTGCTGCCACCAACCAGGTGATCAGCGCTGTGCTCGTGGTAGAGCGTGACGCTCCTCCGAAGAAGTCAAGCAAGATCAAGGGCAAGCGACCCGGGAACTCTCTCCGGGCAACCGTGCAAGAAAAGGCTGCCGGGTGACCAGGGGTCTCATGATCCTGGCGTCACTGCAACCTCACCAGCGACGCGGAGCCCGTCGGGAATGGAGAATCTCCCTCCGACGAGACTTCGCCGGGGGCTACATCGTCCCCACCCCAAGACGACGACGTGGAGGAAGCCGAGCCCTCTCAGGACTCGGCGACCCGCAAGGTGCAGCACCCGGTCTACTTCGTCAGCGCAGTGCTGCGCGACGCCCGGGAGCGGTACCCCATGATGCAGAAGCTGCTGCTGGCAATCCTCATTGCCTCCCGCAAGATGAGGCCGTACTTCCAAAGCCATCCCATCACGGTGGTGTCCAAGTACAACCTAAGAAGCCCCCTGGAGAACCCACTTGCCACTGGTCGCATATCATGGTGGGCCATGGAGCTTCAAGGTTTCGGTCTCAAGTTCGAGCACACGGACAACATCAAGAGTCAGGCGCTGGCGGATTTCACGGCCGAGTGGACCGAGACGGCGTTCGACGACCCGGAAGAGGAAACCTGCCTCCCCGGGAAGGAAGATCCTAGCGCCTGGACATGCACTTCGACGGCTCCTACACCAAGGGGAAAGGAGGTGCTGGGGTTGTCCTAACCTCACCAACCGGGGACCGGCTGAAGTACGTCGTCCAGATGCACTACCAAGGGAACATCTCCAACAACACGGCGGAGTACGAGGGCCTGCTCGCAGGACTTCGTGCTGCCATCGGCCTCGGCATCAACAAGATCGTCGTCAAGGGTGACTCTCAGTTAGTCATCAAACAAGTGAACAAGGAGTACGCGTGCCCTCAGATGGCACCATACGTTGAAGAGGTCTGGAAGCTGCAGCGGCGCTTCGACAACTTCCGGGCTGTGTACGTCCCACGGGGAGAAAACACGGCCGCGGATGAGCTATCGCAGGTGGCGTCCAAGCAAGAACCAGTGCCTCCCGGGATCTACATCGAGGTCCTCAGGCGACCTTCGATCCCGCCCGAGAGGCTCGCGACAAGATCTGCGCCGGGGGCTGGCGACCCTTCTACCTCGACAACACGGGTAGCCAGCCCAGAAGCTCAAGACCCGGCAGCCCCTCCAGCGGAGGAAGCTATGCTTTCTTTCCGTCGGATGGTGCTACCGGTGGAAGGAGCCCACCCACCCTGGGCCCGGGACATCGTCAAGTACATCATGGAGCACGCCCTCCCGGAGGACGATCACGACGCCGAGCGGGTGGCTCGTCAAGCCAAGCTCTACGTCATGATCGACGGCGAGCTCTACCGGCGACGGGACAACGGAGTCAAGCTCCGCTGCATCCCTCAAGAACAAGGCCAAGTACTGCTACGGGACATCCACGAAGGCACATGTTCAAGTCATGTGGCATCAAGATCACTGGCGGGTAAAGTTTTTCGTCACGGGTTCTACTGGCCAACAGTCCTCAGTGATGCGGAGCAGCTAGTCAAGACCTGTGAAGCCTGCCAGTACTATGCGAAGAACATACATCAGCCGGCGCAAGCTCTGCAGCCAATTCCAATCTCCTGGCCGTTCGCGGTCTGGGGGCTGGACATCGTGGGAAAGATACCGAAGTCTGTCGGGGGCCATGAATACCTTTTCGTGGCCATCGACAAGTTCACAAAGTGGGTGGAAGTGATGCCAGTACCAAGACAGACAGCTCAAGCAGCCATCAAGTTCATTGAAGGGATCGTGTACCGCTTCGGAGTACCCAACAGAATCATAACGGACAATGGCTCTCAGTTCACAAGCCGATCCTTCCTCAACTTCTGTGAAGAGCTGGGAATCAAGGTGTGTTTTGCCTCGGTGTCCTACCCAAGGTGCAATGGGCAAGTGAGCGAGCCAATGCGGAGGTCCTAAAGGGTTTGAAGACCAAGGCCTTTGACAAGTTAGAAGACAAGGGCAAGAACTGGATTGAGCATCTACCAAGTGTCTTGTGGTCCCTCAGAACCACACCAAGCAGTGATGTAGCCCAACCTAGGACCATCACCATGTCAAGCACTCCAACACTCCACAAGTCACCATGGACATCAAAGGTGAACTCATTCCTCTTCGAGAACTCACTTCCGACCCTTTTGAATGGTATACTACTTGACCATCGTTCCCTTTACACTTCTAGGTGTGTCACCACGGTTACGAGTCCACGGAAGATGGCCAAGGCGTAAGAGGAATGGAGTCAAACAAGACGGTGGCTTGGAAACGGAGAAGGAAGAGGAGCCAAGGAGAAGAAGAGGAGCTGTTGAAGTCCCAGGCGGCGGTACTACCGCCAGGGGCAGCGGTACTACCGCCAGGCTCTAGCCAGCGGTACTACCGCCAGTGCTACCGCCCAAGACAGCCCTCTGGAGGACCCAGCGGCAGCTCCAGCGGCACCGCAGCGGTACTACCGCCATCCAGCGGTACTACCGCCAGGCGCAGCGGTACCACCGCTGCGGGACGCCAGGCGCTTCAGGAAGCCCCCAGCGGTACTACCGCTGCGGAGCCAGGCCAGCTCGGGGTGGAGGCCCTTATCCTCTCCCACCTACCCCCCCTTTTGGGTCAACACTATAAATAGGCACCTACCCCCTCTAGATCTAGATAGACTATGTTTTGAGATTAGAGTAGAGCTAGACTCCTTCTTCTCAAAGGTCTCCTTCCTCCCCTTGTGGTGATGGTTCCTCCCCTAGTGGAGAAGATCCCTGCGTGGATTCAAGACCTCTACTTGTAGTTTGACTACTTGAGAATCTTTCATCTTCGGGTGACTTTATTGGAGCGGTTCGGTTGACCGTTGGAGAAACAACCATCCAAGATCCCTTCTTGTATCTACTTGCCGATCTCCCACCTTCGTGTGGATTCTATTGGGCCGGTTGGACCGACAGGTAAGGGAAACGGTTCTTGTATCTTGTGCGTGTTCTTGTGTTCTTGGTGTTCTTCCTCGTGTTCTTCGTGTTCGTGAGTGAGTTCGTCCATTCCCGCCGTCAATCCGTGAAGATCGGGCCACCCTAGAGGACTTTTCCTCATCATATGGTATCAGAGCATGGTTGCCACGGATTTGACTTTGTTTCCCCCACAAATCCCCCAAATTTTTCTTTGATTTTGAGAAATTCGAAAATTTCCACCAAAAATAGCCCCAAATTGCTTTTGGATCGATCTGAGATTTGAGTGCGTTTTTGCAAGTTTTGATCCGTGGATCTATTGCTATACTAGTTGATCTTGCTTCCTTTGCGTTCCCATGGCCTAATTCCATCGATTTCCCCTCCGATTTGGCCATTTTCGGGTCTTTTTCCACCCAAAATCGCGAAAATTCGCGTTCTCGGGCAAAATCTCCGTCCCGTAGCGGTACTACCGCCCCCCTAGCGGTACTACCGCCCCTACCAGCACTACCGCCAGCGGTACCGCCAAAAATCGCTTTCTGTTGCTCCCAGCGGTACCTCCAGCGGTACTACCGCCCCTCCCAGCGGTACCTGCAGAAAACTGAAAATTTCAGAAAATTGTTTTGGCCATATCTTTGATTCCGGACTCCGTTTTTGTGTTCTTCGGGTCGTTTCGAAGCTACGATCAAGGCCTTCGCCACCATTGCGGAAGATCCATCATCCACCACCACCAAAATTCGTGGGCAAGCACGAAGCTTCTACATCAAAGGGTGAAGAACGTCGATGAAAGGTATAACATCGCCAACCTTTACCCCTTGCCATTCCGTTGAAAGCCACACTATATCTTTGCGATTACCATGTCCTATTGAGGCTAGCTCTTGATGATTGCTTGGGCTTTGCACATTTGCACCGTGTAGTTTCCGAGCAAATGTTGTGCGCTAGTTCATATATCATATATCTTGTTGTTGGCATAAAAAAAAAGTGGGTGTGTAAAATAGAAAAGAGTCAAAAGAGAAAAGACTCAAAAAGAGAAAAGAAGCAAAAAGTGCAAGAAAAAGAAAAGAAAAGAAAGAAACACCACTTGCCTTATCTTGTAGGAAGCGCGCAAGCTCGATGAACATCTAGTAGGTGGTGCATTGTTGTGCAAATCTTGTAGCCCACCAAATAAATTGCAATCGAGCTAGTAGCTCTCCTTGTACTTGTGCAACACGAGCTTATAGTCTTCGGTAGGATCATATGGTTCGTTAGCTCACTTCTTGGTTGCACGAGTCCCATTTATCTCTCCGCGCGTGTGTTTCCTATCTTTGAGATTGACTTGTATTTGCTTTGTGATCATCGTGGTTCTCTACTTGCTTTGACAATATCTTGGTTTCCGGTTGGTTCAATTTGCTTTCCACCTACCATACCTTCCTACCAACTTTTAAGCCGTGTGTGTTTTGGAGTTTGCTTAGGATACTTGAACACAAGCATTTTACTTGGTGATCGTTTCCCTTGGTTGTCCACGACGTCCAATACTAGCTACAAGGTGAGAGGTTGTGTTCTAGTTCCTTTCCACTCCACATATATACACTTGTCTTGTGAGTTGACATGTCTAGAGAGAGCGAATGCAACTATGGAGCCTATGAGGAGGACTACACGATGAGCCACAACAACTATGATGCCTCAAACTTTGAGGACATGGGGGACTACTACGACTACTACACCGACAACGACCCCCATGACATGATGGATCATCACCAAGACTTCCGCTACAACTACTCCGACTACGACTCCGAAGATTGCTCAAGCTTCACTGACATGGAGAACTACTACGACTACAACTCCAAGTACTCCGACGAGAACTTTGGCTCTACCATGGTGTAGAGCGGCACCACCAAGCGTCATGTCACAACCTACTTCTATGGTTCAAGCTCAAGACGGTGCTCCGACAAGAAGACCACCATGAGTTCATCTTATGGAGCTCCATCTACTTCCAAGAGTGCCAAGCTTCGCCATTCGCCATCAACTTCAAGAAGGTGCCACGAGAAGGACAACGCAGAGAGTGCCAAGCCTCGACACTCTACGTCGACAACATGGCGGCGCCCAAGAAGTGCATCGACAAGGGCAAGCCAAGTCAAGGCACATCTAGCTCATCAAGGCGCCACAAGAAAGATGCCACGGTGGACCACAACATGTCTCCAAGCTCTAGTGGAAGCTCCAAGACAAGTGTCGGAGACTAGTCCCAGGAACTAGGTGTCTCTCAGAAGCCAGGAAACGAGTAAGGGGCTGAACACAACGTCAAACAAATCCTCAACAACCTCGGCGACGGTGCTCGTCGAGCTCGGTGAGGACATCACGACAGAGAGGAAACACGAGCCGCTACCCAGGTTCAGGCCCACCGTGAGGTGTAAAAGCCCTACGTCCTGCTAAGATGTATTGCACTGCTTGGAGAGGTTCACAGTACAAAAGGTGCTTGCCGAGGGCACAGCTATGGCTATGGTGGACTATGGTGGAATGAGCTCCGTCTTCTTCCTCAGACGTAGCACCTTGGTTGTGGAATGAGTTGGTGAATGCGGGATCCCCCTCCTAGGTCGTACACTGGCTCCTTATATACTGGGCTTGGTCCTCTTCCCAGAAAATCTCCGGCGGAAGGGATACCACAATGCCGCCGAGTTGGAGCACAGCGCACAGCGTCGGGGGTGTCCATGGACGCGGTCCATGGCAGAGGGCACGTCGTCTTGGCAGAAAAATCCACCGTCCAACCAGGACGGTGGGCCGGCGCTGCAGAGCTTTGGGGCGTGCCCCACGGTGACGTCGCAGTTGGAGCGTAGCGGCGGCCGGCCGCTTTATCACCAATTTGGCAAGTCTCGGAGTCCGCTTTGCTTGCCGCAGCTCCTTTGACCACTTTATACACGAGAATGGCAAGTGCGGCGTCTTCGTCATCGCGCGCAGGCGCACGTCACTCTGCGGCGGGCGCAGAGCCCAGGTGCGCTCTGCAGCGGTGCAGGAGCTTGCTTCCACTTGAAGGAACCCCGCGAGGGCCTGAAGCCTCGCCGAGGTTTTGTAGCCGTTGACTTCTCGCGAGGGAAAACCTTCCGAGGGGGCGCGGAGACGCGCCAGGGCCTGAAGATCTTCTAGGAGAGGCCTTCCTGAGGCAGAGTTCCTCTCGAGGCCTCCCAGGCCGATCGTCTGGTCCTTAGCAGAAATGCTCGGTCGAGCAAAGAAGCCCTCGCGAGGGAAAATGCCTCGCGAGGCTCGTCAGGCTGAAAGCCTGGTCCTTAGTAGAATTTCCTGCGGAGCGTTTGAGGGCTGTGGCAGGCCGGCCCATGATACCCAGTTTTCACTGGGCCGACAGTAGCCCCCAGGCCCACGATGGGCACGCTGGAGCTCCTCAGGCGGAGGCGAATCGTCGTGGGCCCAAAGAAGCCTGCGAAGCCCGAGACACGTGGAGCGTCACGGCCGGACACGATCCCACAATCTCCTCTGAAGTAACGGGCGTGGTGGTGGGTCCCGCCACGTCCTGGTAACGGCTCGATGAGCCGATAAAGGCGAAGAGCTCGGCGCAGGCGGCCTTTACTCCACTCGTTCCCCTTTCGCCTCCTTCTTCCCAGCGCTCAATCCCCAAACTCCTCCTTCGCGACCTTGCTGCAATGGCGCCCGAGAAGGCCACCGCTGCTACGAAGGGCAAGGCCGTGGTGTAGGGCGGCGAGCCCGCTGAGATGCAGCGGGATGGTGACTTCGAGCCGGCTCTGAGCGGCTCCCGCTTCGAGATGGAGGCACAGCTGGACAAGGTGCGCCACATGGCGGCCTCGAAGACCAACGAGCACGTCGCCACGGCGCTCAAGCGTGCGGGCAACTCCCACGGCAGCTTCTACCCCATCTTCATGCACACTCTCTTCGCCGGCTTGTTCCTGCCTTCTCCGATTTCTTCCTGGCGGTACTGGAGCGCTACCAGATCCAGGTTCTTCATCTCCACCCCAACTCCATCCTCGTCCTCGCCATCTTCGCCTACCTCTGCGAGGCGTACATCGGCATTCCGCCTTCGGTGGACCTCTTCCGCAGCTTCTACGCGCTCCGGTTCACGGCGAACGAGGAGCGGTCGGGGTGCGTGTCCTTCCGCATCACCGACGGCATGAAAGGCGTCTACATCCCCATCGCGCGGAACGGCGAGAACATCGTGACCACGTGACGAAGAAGGTGGAGGACTTCCGCAAGCGCTGGTTCCTCATGCAGTTCGGGAGCCAGAGCGCCTTCTTCGAGCTGCCTGAAGCGCCTCCGACAATGAGGGCGAGCTGGTCCTCCAAGGGGCTCAAGGGCGCGACGCTTGGCCCTGTGGTGAGGCGCTTGAGGGACCTCCGCGAGGCCGGCCTCACCGGGCAGATGGTGGCCAAGGACTTCGTGAGGCGCCGCATTGCGCCGCTCCAGAAGCACGCGGACGCGATGTGGCTGTACTCCAACCAGAGGGACAAGATGCGCCTGAGCGCTACCCTCTACACGAAGGAGGAGTTGCACGCCCTCATGGAGACCCTCATCACGTCTCCAGATATCCCTGCGCCTACTAACCAGACTGTGCCGCTCCATCGGATCGATCTCGGGCGTCGCGTCTCGCACGTGCAGACGATGCCGAAGTTCGACCAGTGGGGCCTGGTGCCTAAGGGGCACGCTGGGCCTCGCGAGGACCCGGAGTCTGCGGCGCAGGGGGCGCCAGTTGAGGGCGACGAGGAGACGACGAGACGCCCGCGAGTCTGATGCGGGCGCAAACCGGCGCCTCGGGAGGCGCCGGTTCCTCGGCGGAGAACTCGAGCGCCTCGAAGAGTGCGGCGCCTGAGGCTGAGATCCATGAGATCTCCTCGGGCAGCGGCGACGAGTTCGTGGTTGCCCCCTCGAAGCGTGTCGAGGGGGAGGAGGAGAGCGACGACGACGATGCTTCGTCGGGCCACTGCGAGCCCCGCTCCAAGGCGATCCACGACAGGAACGCCGGAGCCCAGGAGGAAACAGAGGCACGGACGAGCGCGGAGCCCAGCGCTCCGCCCGTGCGGCGGAAGAAGAGGAAGTGGGTCGACACCGCGGCGTAAGTTTTGCACTCCTTTTCCTGTTCGATGTTGTTCTTGTGTAGGCCTCTCGAGGGTTTTTGAGTCCTTTCCTCTCCAGGCGCACTGAGGAGCCAAAGAGGCGGAGGCTCCGGAGGCTTGGAGAGATCTCCAGCTCTGCCGCGGCGTCCGCGACGCCTACGACTGAAGAGGTGCACCCCGAGGCCATTGCTTCCTCTCCCGAGGCTGCGACGCCACCTCCTGGGGCGGAGGAGCGCCACGAGGAGAAGGAGGAGGAGGCAGAGGTGACGACGCCGCCGCCTTCGCGGCCTGACGCTTCTCCCGCGCGGCAGGAGAAGACGCCGGAGGAGGATGCGGCCAGGACCACAACCGCCGGCGAAGGAGGGCGCGGAGGAGGCAGCTGCGTCTGCAAAGGCGCACGCTGACGTCGAAATGGAGGACACCACCGTGCCGTCGCCTCCACCGAGCTCGGGCCTTGGAGGGCCTACAGCGGGCACTGAGGCTGGCGCGGGGACGGCCTCAGCAGAGAAGGCAAACCCTGCTCCTGGGGGAGAGGAGAGTCCTCCCCAGGGGCAGAAAGATGGTGAAGCTGATGGTGGGGCGCCCCGAGCCCCAGAAGGCTCCCAGCGCTGAAGGTGAGGGGGGCTCTCGCCAGAGCCCCCAGAAGGCCCCTTGCACGGAGGAAGAGGGAGGCTCCCAGCAGAACCCCCAGGTGCGCCTCGAGGACACCCAGAGCCCAAGGCGCGATGCTCCTGAGTCCTCGGCAGGCGCTGGCGCTTCCAGGCCCTCTGGAGAGTCGTGGGCCCTAGCCTTGCTAGGTCGGCGCCCTGTTGCAGCTCGCCGAGAAGCTGTCCTTCGCTCGGCGAGGGAGGTGCTCGATGGCCTCGAGGCCCAGCTCGCTGAGGAAGACCGCACCAGGCGAGGAGGTCGCCGAGCTTGCGCGGGGCTGGGCTTGCCTCCAGGAGACCGTGGAGCGCTGCCGCCGGAAGGATGAGGCAGCCCAGGCGCAACGCGAGGCGGCGCTGCGCTCTGCTGAAGAGATCCGCATTAGCGTGGTCCGCGAGGTCGAGGAGACCCTTGCGGACCTGAGTGCTAGGCGCGAGGCTCTCGAGGCGGAGACGGAGGCCAAGCATCAGGAGCTGGCGGCGCGCGAGGTGGTGGTCTCCACCAAGCACAAGGAGCTCCTGGACCGCGAGGCGGGGATCATCGCCGAGTCGAGACCGTGCGGCAAGGCCTGGAGAAGCTCCGCGAGGACCTGCGTGTCCGCGAGAACCAGATGATGCAGCGCGGGGCAGAACTTGATTCCCGCGAGACCGAGCTACGCAAGCGCGAGGAACAGGTCGAACAGATCGAGAAGGATCAATCTACGCAGCGGGAGCACCTGGAGTCTCGCGAGAGCAAGGTTAGTCAAGACGAGGTGTTGTACCGAAAGCGCCTTGTGCTGACCAACGAGAACCTCCGCAAGAAGGAGGAGCAGCTGCTGGAGGAGTCCGCGACCAAGGAGAAGCTCTTCCGTGACAGCTGTAGGAAGGAGTACGCGGAGAAGGCCAAGAAGCAGGAGGAACGCTTCACGAAGAGGCGCCACGAGCTTGAGGCTCGCATCAGGAGCTTGAGGCTCAAAAAAGCGATTCGACTCCCGCCTTCATGACGCTGTGGAGGCTCGGAAGCATGCGGAGCAGGACCTTGTCTCCTTGACGCAGGACATGAACGAGATGCACCAGCAGTGGGGCCTGTGTGGAGCTCGTCGAGGAAGCCCGGCGAGCGCTCTGACTGCGCAGGTCTTGTCGCGCCAGCGGGAGCGCATGTTTTGCTTCCTTGGTGAGGCGCGCGGCCGTTGCGAGCCGCCTGGGACCGAAGCCCCCAAGCTCTCTGTCGAGGGGAACTCCGACGTCGCCACCTACCTCGGCTTCTTTGAGCAGCTTCTCACCAAGCTTGAAGAGGTCGTGACGAACCTCGACGCCTGGTCGACACCGAGAGCCGCGAGCTCCTTGGCGTCGCGGTTGGCCAAGTCTTCGCCAACCTCGCACACCTCCACCCCGCTTCGACTTCGTGTCTGTGATGGAGCCTCTGGAGAAGGAACTCGCCTCGAAGCTGGACGCCTCGGTGTGGGACGACGTGGAGAAGTACACTCAACGCTTCAAGAGGGTCGAGGTCGAGGAGAGCGACGACGAGGCTGGCGCTGAGGAGGTGGATGACGAGGACATCGACGGCGACGACGACAACCCCGCTGCTTAGGTTGCCCCTGTAGAGAGATGTGCCAAGGGCACTAGTTATCTTAAGACTTGTTGCTTTTATTTTGCGCTGGTTTGTAAAGACACTTTTATTTTGTGCAAGTGTGAGTGTCCCTCGGGAGGCCTTTTGTCTGTTCCCTCATGTCTTTTTCGCTCTACGTCGTTAGGGCCCTGCTCTTAGCGCAAATGGCACCGCCGCTTCGGTATGCCGGAGTCAGGGCTCGACAAGGCCGGGGGGTGCGTAAGGCTTAGAGAGTTAAGAGCCCTCGAGGCGCGATGCTCAGTTGCTCCCCTTTGACGTGCAAGCAGCCCATGAGGCGTAAGAGAGAAAAGAGAGGCTCGAGGGGTGACAAAACCAGCGAGAGGGAAAAAGAGCTCATGAGGCGTAAGCTCTGGACTTAGCTCTGGCGAGACGCCTGATTTGTAGAGGGTGTTGTGTTCCTGGTGAGGTGTTCTCCCTCTCGAGGCTGCCTGAGGCTGGTTTGGAGCTTTTAGAGCCCTGCAAGGCGTCTTGTTCCCTGCGTTGGAGAGAGAGGCGAACCCACAAGCAAAGCATAGTTGTACAACTCATGCGCGCTCATAGATTTCTTCATGGGTACCTCACGAGGAGAATAAGCACCAAGATCCTTGGTGAGGTGACGTGCATGGGAGCTATCCCACGAGTCAGAGCTCTTTGGTGAGATAACGGTCGTGGGCGGAGAGCCACGAGTTAGAGCTCGGATCTTTTGGATTTTACGATGCTGCTGGGATGCTCCCGAGACACAGGCACCGTGCTCAGCCCCCGCTCGCGAGGTGCGCATGGGGAAAAATGTGAGCGCGAATGAAATGTAAGAAAACAAACTCACCAAGCAATATTACATAACGGCGCCGAAGCGCAATAGGTTCATGATGACCTGAAATTGTTCATTACACTTGGCGAGGCCAAGACAAAGTCCGCCATGTCTGGGCATGGGGTTCCACATGGAGTGGCCGAGGCTTCCCGCGGCCCGTGGCGACGCGTTGTAGGAAACTCTCAGTGGAGATGGCCCTCGTGAAGGGAAAGCTTGGTGAAGCTGGGAGGTGAAGACGCGTGCTTCCCTCTTGAGACAAAAAATGCCTGCCGCGACGTGATCACGGGTAGAACTTGCATAGGTGCTCGATGTTCCATGGATTTTTGATTGGATCGCCGTCTTCCGTCTCGAGCCGCACCGCGCCAGGCCTGGCGATGTGCGCGACCCTGTAGGGGCCTTCCCACATGGGTGAGAGCTTGTGGAGGCCCCTCTGGAGAGGATCCTCCTGAGGACGAGATCGCCTGTCTCGAGGGTGCACGGCCGTATGTGGCGGCTATGGTAGCGGCGTAGGTCTTGTTGGTATTTTGCAGCTCGGAGCGCGGCCCGGCGACGTAGTCAATCGAGCAGCAGCAAGTCGTCGTTGTGGAACTGTCGGAGATGACTCCCACGAAACAGGGATGGTCAAGCTCACGAAGAGAGTTCGCGTAAGGGGCTGAACACGTTGGTCAAACAACCCTCAACCTGCACGCGACGGTGCTCGTCGAGCAAGTGGAGGGACATCACGACAGAGATGAACACCAGCCCGTACCCAGGTTCACGGCCCTCGTGTGGAGGTAACACCGCTACTCCTGCTTGTCTGTATTGCACTGCTAGTCGAGGTACAGTACAATGAGCTTGCCGAGGGCTCTCTTTTGGCAATAGTGTACCCGAGGAAGGGAAGCTGTGGTCTTCTTCTTCCTTGCGCGTAGGTGCTAAGCTGGAATGAGAATGCGATCCCTTGCTACGGTGCCGCTCGTCCTCCTTTTATAGGCGCGCCGTGCTCCCTCCCTGCGCTTGCACTGTGGTAGGGCTGTCACGTGGCGCAGAAGGTAGAGCGTGGTGCACCGCAGCCCGGTTGTCCACGGACGTGGTCCATGGGCGTAAAGCTGACTCCTGTAGCAGAGGAACCACCATCCATGCAGGACGGCCAGCTGGGCCGCAGAGGAACGTGGGGGTGCCCACGGTGACGTTGGCCATGGAGTGTAGCGCCGGCCGGGTCCCCTTCACCAAGAGGAAACCCTTGTAGTCTGGTGCGGATGGCGCAGCTTTGTTGACCCCTTTAATCACCAAAATGGCAACTGTGGCGACGTCGTCACCGCGCGCAGGGGCGCGCGTCACTCTGCGGCCACTGCAGAGCCCATGTGCGCTCTTCAGAGGTTGCTTTGCAGCGAAGCGATCCACGAGGGTTTGGGTGCCCTGTAGAAATTCGGCATTGACCTCTCTCCAGGGGAGACTTCCTTGAAGAGGGCAGCAGTGGAGAGGGCCTCCGCAGGCCTCTGCTGCCTCAAAAGCCCTCGCGAGGCAATTCGCCTCGTGAGGCTCTCCAAGCCGTAGTCTTGATCCTTAGCGAAACTTGCTACCAAGTGTCGAGGGCCGTAGAGGACAGGCCCAGCACACCCCTGGATTTTACTGGGCCGACAGTAGCCCCCGGGCCCCATGATGGGCACGATGTAGTCCAATGGACGCAGGCGAATCGTCATGGCCCAAAGTGTCCGGCCGGCCTGAGACACGTGTAGGGCATTACGCCGCGACGAACACGTTCTCCTCTCGGAGAAGATGGGCGTATGTTGGGGGGACCCACCACGTCTCGGTAACTGCTCTGAGGGGAATTAAAGCCTGCAGCGCAGGTTCAGGCAGCAGTTACTGCATCATTTGCGCGCCCGTCTCCTCGCTCTTGACTCCGCGCTCCTGTGTCTCCGGCACTCTTCCTCCTTCGCAATCCCGCGGCAATGGCGCCCAAGAAAGCCTTCCGCGGCCTCGAAATGGCAAGGCCGTGGCGCAGGGCCGCGAGCCTGCCGCGACGCAGCAGGTCGGAGACGTCGAGCCGCTCTGACCGGCTTCCGCTTCAAGAAGAAAGCGCAGCTGGAGAAGGTGCGCCACATGGCTGCTTCAGCGACCAACGAGCACGCGCCACGGTGCTCAAGACGGCGGACAACTCCTTCGCGCGGCTTCTACCCCATCTCCTCCAGCACGTCCTATTCGCCGGGCTCGTGCCTCCTTTTTCCGACTTCTTCCTGGCGTTCTGGAGCGCTAACCAGATCCAGGTTCTTCATCTCCATCCTAATTCCATCCTCATCCTCGCCATCTTCGCCTACCTCTGCGAGGCATACATCGGCGTTCCAACCCTCGGTGGACCTCTTCCACAGCTTCTATGCGCTCCGGTTCACGAGCGAACAAGGAGCGGTCGTGGGTGCGTGTCCTTCCGCATCACCGATGGCATGAAAGGCACGTACATCCCCATCGCACGGAGCGGCGAGGACATTGTGACCCAATGTGACGAAGAAGGTGGAGGACTTCCGCAATCGCTGGTTCCTCATGAAGTTCGGAAGCCGGAGCGCCTTCTTCGACCTGCCCGAGGCGCCTCCGACGAGGGAGAGGGAGCTGGTCTTCTAAGGCGCTCAAGGGAGCCGCACTCGGCCCCGTGGTGAGGCGCTTGAAGGACTCCGTGAGGCAGGCCTCACTGGGTAGATGTGGCCAAGGACTTCGTGAGGCGCCGCATTGCCTCCTCTCCAGAGGCACGCGGACGCGATGTGGCTGTAATTCCAACCAGAGGGACAAAATGCGCCTGAGCGCAACCCTCCACGCCGCAGGAGGAGCGCACCATCATAGAGACTCTCTTCACGAGGAATTCTACCAGAAGCGCCTTGTGCAGACCAACGAGAACCTTCGCAAAAAGGAGGAGAAGATGGCGGAGGAGTCTGCGACGAAGGAGAAACTCTTTCGCGACAGCTGTAGAAAAGACTTCGCGGATAAGGCCAAGAAGCAAGAGGATCGCTTCACGAAGAGACGCAAAGAGCTTGAGGCTCGCGTCAGGACCTTGAGGCCCAGAAGAAGCGATTCGACTCTCGCCTCCAGGCTGCCGCGGAGGCTCGGGCGCGCGCGGAGCAGAACTTTGCCTCTTGATGGCTGACATGAAGGAGTTGACCGCTCAGGTGGGCCCTGTCGTGGAGCGCGCTGAAGAGGCTGAGCATCGCGTGCAGGCGGCACAGGTCTTGACGCAGCAGCGGGAGCGCATGTTCCAATCCTTGGTGACCCGGGGGAACACTCTCGCGGGGCAGCTAGGAGTGGATGCCCTGTGTTCCCGTCCATGGGAACGCTGACGCCGCCACATACTCGCCTACTTCGATCAGCTCTTCACTGCGCTCGAGGGCCCTGTGGCGGAACTTGGCGATGTTGTTGATGAGGAGTGCCGCAAGCTCTTGACCGTGGCGATCGATCGCGTCTTCGCCAACCTCCAGCGCCTTCACCCCGGCTTCGACTACGAGTCAGTGACCGAGCCCATCGAGGGGACCAGCCTGGGAGCTCTCCAACTTGGTTCGAGAAGAAGTCAACGATTACGTCGACCGCTTCAAGAGGGTTGAGGCGGAGCAGGCCGCTGAGGAGGATGAAGGCGCCGAAGAAGAGAAGGCTGAAGAGGACGGCGATGGTGAACCCTCTGCCTAGGCCACTCCTGCAACAAGATGCGCTTGGCGCAATTATCTTTGTTTTAAGACTTGTTTTAAACCTTCTGGCTTGTAAGATACTTTGATCGTATGCAAACATGTGTGTGTGCCCCTCGAAGGGCCTTTTATCCCTGTTCCATGTCTTTCTTCGCTCTACGTCGTCAGGACCCATCTCTTTGCGCTATGACACCGCCGCTGCGGTATGCCGGAGCGTGACTCGGCAAGGCCGGGGGGTGTTTAAGGCTTGGAGAGGTAAGGGCTCTCGAGTCGCGGTGCTCGAGGGCTCCCCTTTGACGCACAAGCAGTCCATGGAGTGTGAGAGAGAAAAAACCGCTCGAGGGACGACAGGTGCCGTGAGAGGGAGAAAAACTCTGAGGGGCGCGAGCGCTAGACTTAGCTTGGCGAGACTTTGGCCTCGTAGAGGGCGTTGGCTTCCCTGATGGTGCGCTCCCTCTAGGGGTCGGAGCGTGACTTCTCGACCTTGGGGAGGACTCTTGTTCCCTGTATTGGTTAGAGAGGCAACCCAAAGCAGGCACATGGTAGTAAACACTCATGCGCGCTTATAGGCTTCCTCATGGTATCTCGCGAGGAGAGTAAGTACCAAGGTCCTTTGGTGAGGTGGCGTGTTTTGGGAGCAAGCCCATGGGCCAGAGCTCTTTGGGGAGGTAACAGGCGTGAGAGCGTGCTCACGTGTAGAGCTCGGATCCTTTGGATTTTGCGGTGCTGTTGGGGTGCTCTTGAGGCACAGTCACCGTACTCAGCCCCCGCTCGCGAGGTGCGCATGGGGAAGAATATGAGCGCGAAATGAACTAAGATGATGAAAAGTAAAACTCACCACCAAAATATTACATAGCGGCGCCTCAGCGCAATGTTTCATTGAGAAACGAATTGGTTCATTACACTTGGTGTGACCAAGATAAAGTTTTCCATGTCGAGGCATGGGGACCACATTCAGTGGCTGAGACTCTTCACGGCCTGCGGCGGCACGTAATCAGGAGAGCTCAGAGGGGCTGGCCCTCGGGAGGAGAAGCTTTTGTGAAGCTTGGAGGTGAAGTTGTGTGCTTCCCTCTAGAGACAAAAAATGTCTGGCGTGACTATGATCACGGGTAGAACTTGCGTAGATGCGCGATGTTCCATGGATTCTTGACCGGAATGCCGTCCTCCGTTTCGAGGCGTACCGCGCCAGGCCTGGCGATGTGTGAGACCCTGTAGGGGCCTTCCCACATTGGCGAGAGCTTGTGGAGACCTTCCCTGGAGAGGATTCTCCTGAGGACGAGGTCGCCTGTCTCGAGAGTGCGCGGACGTATGTGGCGGCTGTGGTAGCGTCGCAGGTCTTGCTGGTACTTGGCTGCCCTGAGGGCGGCACGGCGGCGCAACCCGTCAAGGAGCAGCAGGTCGTCGCTGTGGAGGTCTGCTTGATCGTCCTCGTTGAAGGCAAGGACCCGTGCGGATCCATGCTTGATCTCTGTGGGGAGGACTGCTTCAGCTCCATACACGAGGGCAAATGGCGTCTCACCAGTGGGCTTCGTGGGGTTCGTGCGGATGGACCAGAGCACGGACGGGAGTTCGTCTATCCAGCCCTTGCCGTAGCCCTTCAGGCGATTGAAGCTTCTTGTCTTGAGGCCCTTGAGGACCTCAGCATTTGCTCGCTCGGCTTGGCCGTTGCTCTGTGGGTGAGCCACCGAGGCGAAGCAGAGCTTGGTGCCGAGGCTCTCGCAGTAGGCCCTGAAGATGCCGCTGGTGAATTGTGAGCCATTGTCGGTGATGATGCGATTAGGCACACCAAAGCGGCAGACCAGGCCTCTGATGAATTTTACTGCTGCCCTGGCCGGTATGCTGCGCACTGCTTCAACCTCTGCCCACTTGGTGAACTTGTCGACTGCCACGAAGAGGAAGCGGTAGCCCCCTTGTGATCTCGGGAAGGGTCCCAGATGTCAAGGCCCCAGACCGCGAAAGGCCACGAGAGCGGGATGGTTTGGAGTCCCAGTGCAGGCTGATGACTTGCTTGGCGTGGAATGGCACGCATCGCAAGACTGGACGATGGTGGTGGCATCTTGAAGCACTTGGGGCCAGTAGAAACCGCTCCTGAAGACCTTGCCTGCCAGGGTGCGTGCAGAGGAATGGTGGCCACACTCTCCACTGTGAATGTCTCTGATCAGCATGCGGCCTTCCTCGGGGGGGACGCACTTGAGTGCAATTCCATTTGGGCGCTTGCGGTACAGGTCTCCCTCGAGGATGTAGTATGACTTGGCTTGTCGAGCCACTCGTTCTGCCTCCGCGTCTTCTTCAGGAGGACTCCCTTCAGCAGGTAGTCTTTGAGTTCGTCAACCCAGCCTGTCTCTTGATGCACCATAGCCAGCAGCAGACGCTCCCCTGAGGATGGACCGCAGTTGGGTGCCCCACCTACAGGAGGTGGTGGGAGTACTTCGTCTGTGCTTGCGGCTGCTGCTTCTTGTGGCTGCTTTATGGACGCCTTGGAGAGTCTCTCTTCAAAGACGCCGGCCGGCTGGGCCTGCCTTCGTGATGCTCGCTTGGCGATGTCATCTGCCTCTGGTTCTCCTTTCGCGGGATGTGCATGAGCTCCATGCCCCTGAAGTGCTTCTCGAGCTTGCGGACCTCTTCAAGGTAGGCGGCCATGTGGTCGTCTTTAGGCGTGTAGCTCTTGTTGGAGAAGTTAACCAGGAGCTGGGAATCACCCTTTATGAGTAAGTGCTTGACGCCAAGGGCGATTGCGGCTCTGAGCCCGGCGAGGAGGCCCTCGTACTCGGCGATGTTGTTGGAGATCTTGTCTATTGTGAAGCACAGCTGGATGGCGTAGTAGAGCTTGTCACCTTTTGGTGAGGTTAAGACAACGCCAGCCCCACCATTGCGGCAGGCGAAAGCTCCATCGAAGTGCATGGTCCAGTGGCTTGGCATTGTATCTCCCGATGACGCGGTTTCTTCTTCGCGAGGCTCTTCAGGAGTTGGGTCTGTCCACTCGGCGACGAAATCCGCCAGCGCTCTCCCTTTTATGACTCTTGTGGTGTCGAAGCGCAAGTTGAATGGCTGCAGCTCAATGTTCCATCCTGCGACGCGGTCAGTAGCGTTGGGGTTGCGCAGGATCTGCTCCAGGGGGAAGGACGTGACCACCGTGATGGGGTGGCCCTGGAAGTAGTGGCGCAGCTTCCTGGAGGCGATGAGTAGCGCGAGGAGGAGCTTCTGCTGCACTGGGTACCGCTCGCGAGCATCTCGCAGTACAGTACTGACGAAGTAGACTGGATGCTCGACGAGGGTCGTTGATGGTGCGCAGCGTCGGCTCCCTCGAGAGGCTCCTCAGGACCTTTGGCGAGGTTTGCCTGTGGAGGAGCCTCGGCAGGGTGCTCGTGGGGACTCGACTTGAGGCTGTGGGCCTGGCACTGGGTCTGGAGAGACTGTTCCCTCGTCGGGAGGTTCTGGACTTGGTGTGGCAGTGCTTTTCTTGGGGAGAACTGGCTCTTCTCTTTCCACCACCAGGACGGCGCTTGCAGTTTGTGGAGTGGCTGCTAGGTACAGCTTCAGATGCTCGCCTGCCCTGGGGGCTACCATGACTGGTGAGCTAGCCAAGTATTTCTTCAAGTCCTCAAATGCTTTGTCGCCTCTGGAGTCCACTTGAAGGTGCCGGATTTCTTCATGATCTTGAAAAATGGCAAGGCTCTCTCGCCGAACTTGGAGATGAAGCGGCCTAAGCTGGCCATGCATCCTGCTAGGCGCTGCATGTCCTTGAGGCGGCGAGGTGGCTGCATGTCTTCTATAGCCTTGATCTTGTCAGGGTTTGCTTCTATGCCGCGGTGGGACACGAGGAACCCGAGGAGCTTGCCTGAAGGCACCCCGAAGACGCACTTGGCGGGGTTTAACTTGATGTTCACCTTGCGCAGGCTGGCGAAGGTTTCCTCGAGATCCTTCAAGAGAGTGTCTCCCTCGCGAGACTTGACCACGATGTCGTCGACATAAGCTTCTGCATTTCTTCCCATCTGAGCCCCCAAGGCGATCCTCATGAGCCTCTGGAAGGTGGCGCCGGCATTTTCAGGCCAAAGGGCATGCAAGTGTAGCAATACACACCACAAGGGGTGAGAAATGCTGTTTTCTCCTCGTCTTCCTTGGCCATTTTGATCTGGTGGTAGCCTGAGAAGGCATCCAGGAAACAGAGGAGATCACAGCCGGCGGTGGAGTCCACAATCTGGTCTATCCTTGGCATGGGGTATGGATCCTTGGGGCAGCCTTGTTTACGTCTGTGTAGTCGATGCAGAGCCGGCCTCCTCCATTGGGTTTTGGGACAACCACACCGTTGGAGAGCCAAGTGGGGTGGGCAACTTCTCGAATGATGTCTGCTGCTTTCAGCTTCTCTACTTCTTTGATGATGAACGCTTGCTTCTCGGGGGCTTGTTTCCGCGCTTTTGCTTTACAGGGCGTGCGTCTGGACACACGGCTAAGTGGTGCTCGATCACCTCCCTTGGTACACCGGACATTTCTGACGGAGTCCATGCGAACATGTCAGAATTTGCCCGAAGGAAGGCGACGAGCGCGCTTTCCTATTTGGGAGGCAAGCCAGCGCCTATGGTGACGCTAGCCCCCGAGCCCTCAGCCCCCGAGCCGCTGGTGCTCAGCGACACCTTCTTTGTAGATGCTTGCTCTTGAGTGAACAGTTGTTTCTTCTTCTTGGGCCTCTCGAGAGGCTCCATGTCCTCGTCAGCGGGGAATGCCATGGCAGCGGCCTTGTAGGCGATCTCGACAGCGCGCGTGGCGTCCTGTACGTGACCACGTATGGTGATGGTGCCACCGCTGCCAGGGATCTTGACCATGTTGTAGGCGTGGTGCGTGACGGCCATGAACTTCGCGAGGGCGGGGTAGCCGAGGATGGCGTTGTAGGGCAGGCCAATGTGCGCGACGTCGAAGTCAATTAGCTCGGTGCGGTAGTTCTCCTGCGTGCCAAAGTGACCGCGAGCCTCACTTGCCCCAGAGGCGAGATTGAGCCGCTGGTGACCCCGGTGAAGGGCCTGGAGGGCATGAGCCACTCGTAGGGCACTTGAAGCGTCTCGAAGGTCTCGACAGAGATGACGTTTAGGCCTGCACCCCCATCAATGAGCGTCTTGCCGACGGCGATGTTGTTGATGGTGGGGGTGCACACCAACGGGAGGGTGCCCACAGTCTTGTAGACTTGGGGTGATCTTTGGCGTCGAAGGCGATGGTGTACTGGGACCACTTGAGGGGGCGGGACGTCTCGACCCCGGGAAGCGCTGCGTTGAGCTCGCGAGCGAACTGCTTGAACTGGTTGTTCGACTTGGGCGCCTGGGATCCGCCGAGGATGCATGCCATGGCACCCTTGGGGGCCTGGTAGCCTCCAGGCTCTTCGTCGGGAGATTGTTGTTTTTCTCGGCGGCATTCGCCTGAGTTCCCTGGGCCTCTGGAAGTTGCCCTTGCGTCCACCTTTGCGGTAACCACGGCCTCTGCCGCGGCCACCGCTGCCTTCTTCTTGCTCAGCTGCTTGAGGTCATAGCAGTTCTCCGTCGCATGGCCGCGCCTGTTGTGGTAGATGCAGAACGGGCGGTTGTCCACCTTTTTCTCGCCAGCCTCTGGAGAGTCCTCGCGAACATGCTTGGCGTCGGGTTCAGCTGCCAGGACTGCGGTAGGCTTGCGCTTTCTCGTCACGCCTCTTCTGGGTCTTGGATCCCTCGACAGGGTCGTCTGTCGAGCCCACCTTGACGAAGAGGAGCCCTTCTTCTGCCTTGGCGCATTGTCTGCGATGTCGAAGAGCTTCACCACGGAGGAGAGGGTATCATGGATGCCGAGCTTCTCGAGCATCCTGTGGTTGGTGACGCCCTCTCTGAAGGCCGCAATGACGTGCGAGTCCGGGATGTTCGGGATCTTGTTGCGGACTTGGCTGAAGCGCTGGATGTACCTGCGGAGGGTCTCGCCAGGCTTCTGGCGCACAGCTCGCAGGTCGTTGTAGGTGAGGGCGCGCTCGTACGTGCCCTTGAAGTTCGCAACGAACTGCTGGCAGAGCTCCTCCCACGAGTCAATGGAGTCCTCGGGAAGGTTCAGGAGCCACGACAAGGCGGAATCCTTGAGAGCGTGGGAGAACCAGTTGGCCATGACCTTGTCGTCTCCCCCCGCAGCTTGGATGGAGGTGGTGTAGAGCTGCAAGAACTCGATGGGGTTGTTCGTGCCGTCGTAGCCCTTGGGTAGGTCAGGCCTGAACTTCTGTGGCCAGACGACGCGACGCAGGTTGCGGGTGAAGGCCGCGCAACCTGTGGCGTACGAGGCGATGCCACCCTGAAGAGCACGGCGGTTCTGTCGCCCTGCTGGCCGATTTCCTCGACGATGCGCTTCTGGAGGTCCTTCTGGCGCTCCATTTCCACCCGCGCGTCTGGGGGTGTCCGCTGCACGATTTGACAATCGCGCGGCGAAGACGCGTGGGATGCGGCCTTGTGCGCCGCGGCTGGAGGCGGACCTGGCGGAGGCGGCGGCGGAGGCGGCGGCGGAGGTGCGCCATGCGCGGTGGTTCCAGCGCGTCCGGAGTTGTGGTGCACCAGAGAGCGCGACGCCGCAGGAGCAGCGCGCGGTGCCGCCGCAATGTCGACGAGGTGCTGAGGCGGCCGAGCCAGTTGTCGTGCGCCTCAGCTGTGGGGCGGTAGCGGAAGAGTTCCGCGGCCATGAGCAGCGCGGTGTTTGGGCTGGGCGCTGGACGCCCAAGAGTGGAGGCGCTGTGGCGCTGGGACGGATGCGAGGACTCAGCGTCCTCGCCGTGCCCGTGGTCGACGTCGTCGTCGAAGCGGTCGTCGTGGTGGCCGTCGTCGTCCTCGGGGTGCTCCACCGCGGTTCAGCGGTGTTGCGCCCCGTGGCACGGCTGGCGCGGGGACGGCCGCGAGGGTTGGTGGTGTTGGCAGCGGGCTCGGTGGTTGCCCTGCCTGATGCCCGCCGGGTGGCGCGAGCTGCGCGAGTGTCCGCCATGGTGCAGAGGTCGGTGAAGGTTGAAGACGCGCCTCAGCCCCCTACCTGGCGCGCCAATTGTCGGAGAATGACTCCCACGAAACAGGGATAGTCAAGCTCACGAAGAGAGTTCGTGTAAGGGGCTGAACACGTTGGTCAAACAACCCTCAACCTGCACGGCGACGGTGCTCGTCGAGCAAGTGGAGGGACATCACGACAGAGATGAACACCAGCCCGTACCCAGGTTCACGGCCCTCGTGTGGAGGTAACACCGCTACTCCTGCTTGTCTGTATTGCACTGCTTGTAGAGGTTACAGTACAATGAGCTTGCCGAGGGCTCTCTTTTGGCAATGGTGTACAAGGAAGGGAAGCTGTGGTCTTCTTCTTCCTTGCGCGTAAGTGGCTATGCTGGAATGAGAATGCGATCCCTTGCTACGGTGCGCTCGTCCTCCTTTTATAGGCGCCCCGTGCTCCCTCCCTGCGCTTGCACTGTGGTAGGGCTGTCACGTGGCGCAGAAGGTAGAGCGTGGTGCACCGCAGCCCGGTTGTCCATGGACGCGGTCCATGGCGTAAAGCTGACTCCTGTAGCAGAGTACCACCGTCCATGCAGGACGGCCAGCTGGGGCCGCAGAGGAACGTGGGGGTGCCCACGGTGACGTTGGCCGTGGAGTGTAGCGCCGGCCGGTCCCCTTATCACCAAAGAGGAAACCCTTGTAGTCCGGTGCGGATGGCACAGCTTTGTTGACCCCTTTAATCACCAAAATGGCAACTGCGGCGTCGTCGTCACCGCGCGCAGGGGCGCGCGTCACTCTGCGGCCGCTGCAGAGCCCATGTGCGCTCTGCAGAGGTTGCTTTGCAGCGAAGCGATCTCCACGAGGGTTTGGTGCCCTGTAGAGAATTCGGCGTTGACCTCTCTCCAGGGGAGATTTCCTTGAAGAGGGGGCAGCAGTGGAGAGGGCCTCCGCAGGCCTCTGCTGCCTCAAAAGCCCTCGTGAGGCAATTCGCCTCGCGAGGCTCTCCAAGCCGTAGTCTTGGTCCTTAGCGGAAACTTGCTACCAAGTGTCGAGGGCCGTAGAGGACAGGCCCAGCACACCCTGGATTTTACTGGGCCGACAGGAGCTCCTCTGATTGTCCTCGTTGAAGGCAAGGACCCGTGGGGACCCATGCTTGATCTCGGTGGGGAGGACTGCTTCAGCGCCATAGACGAGAGCGAACGGCGTTTCTCCAGTGGGCTTCGTGGCGGTGGTGCGGATGGACCAGAGCACGGAGGGGAGCTCTTCGATCCAATTCTTGCCGTGGGCCTTGAGGCGATTGAAGCTTCTTGTCTTGAGGCCTTTGAGCACTTCCGCGTTCGCTCGCTCAGCCTGCCCGTTGCTTCGTGGATGAGCCACCGAGGCGAAGCAGAGCCGTGTGCCGAGGCTCTCGCAGTAGGCCCTGAAGATGCCGCTGGTGAACTGTGAGCCGTTGTCGGTGATGATGCGATTTGGCACGCCGAAGCGACAGGCCAGGCCTCTGATGAATTTCACCGCTGATCTCGCCGGGATGGTGCGCACCGCTTCAACCTCCGCCCATTTGGTGAACTTGTCGATGGCGACGTAGAGGTAGCGGTAGCCCCCGCTGGAGCGTGGGAAAGGTCCCAGGATGTCCAGCCCCCAGACCGCAAGGGCCAGGAGAGAGGGATGGTCTGGAGCCCCAGTGCGGGCTGGTGGACTTGCTTGGCGTGGAACTGGCATGCCTCGCAAGCCTGGACAACGGTGGTTGCATCTTGAAGCACTGAGGGCCAATAGAACCCTCCTGAAGACTTTCCCTGCAAGAGTGCGTGATGACGAGTGGTGGCCACATTCTCCACTGTGTATGTCCTTGATCAGCTGGCGGCCTTCTTCAGGGGGGACGCATTTTAGTGCAACTCCATTTGGACGCTTGCGGTACAGGTCTCCCTCGTGAAGGCAGTATGACTTGGCCTGGCGAGCAACTCTCTCTGCTTCTGCATCCTCTTCAGGGAGGACTCCGTCCCTGAGGTACTCCTTGAGCTCATCGATCCAGCCCGTCTCTTGATGCGTCATGGCCACAGCAGGCGTTCCCCTGTGGGTGGACCGCAGCTCGGCGCTCCAGATGTTGGTGGTGGTGGGAGCTCTTCGTCCGTGTTCATCTCGACCGCTTCTTTTGGCTGTTTCACCGATGCCTGGTGAGTCTCTCCTCGAACACGCCCGCCTGCTGGGCTTCTCTGCGTGATGCTCGCCTGGCGATGTCGTCGGCCTCCTGGTTCTCCCTTCGTGGGATGTGCCTGAGCTCCATCCCCTTGAAGTGTTTCTCGAGCTTGCGGACCTCCTCGAGGTAAGCGGCCATGTGGCCGTCCTTAGGTGTATAGCTCTTGTTGGAGAAGTTGACGAGGAGCTGGGAGTCGCCCTTGATGAGTAAGCGCTTGATGCCGAGGGCGATTGCGGCTCTGAGCCCGGCGAGGAGGCCCTCGTACTCGGCGATGTTGTTGGAGACCTTGTCTGTCGTGAAGCACAGCTGGACGGCGTAGTAGAGCTTGTCGCCCTTGGGTGAGGTCAGGACGACGCCAGCCCCAGCGTTCTGGCATGCGAATGCTCCGTCGAAGTGCATGGTCCAGTGGCTTGGCATGTGTCTCCAGTGGCGTGGTTTCTGCCTCATGAGGCTCTTCTTGCTGGGTGTCTGTCCACTCGGCGACGAAGTCAGCCAATGCTCTCCCCTTGATGACCCTGGTGGTGTCGAAGCGCAGGCCAAAAGGTTGCAGCTCAATGTTCCACCCTGCGACGCGATCAGTGGCGTTTGGATTGCGCAGGATCTGCTCCAGAGGGAATGATGTGACCACCGTGATGGGGTGGCCCTGGAAGTAGTGGCGCAGCTTCCTGGAAGCGATGAGGAGCGCGAGGAGGAGCTTCTGCTGCATAGTGTACCGCTCGCGAGCATCTCGCAGCACAGTGCTGACGAAGTAGACGGGATGCTCGACGAGGGTTGTCGATGGTGACGCAGCGCTGGGCTCCTCGGGAGCCTTGTCGAGCCTCTCTTGAGGTGGACCCTCGACGAGGGTGCCTTCTGGTTGTGCGGGCTCGGCATGGGGCTCAGGGCCTGAAGAGGATGTTTCCTTGTCGGGGGGATCTGGGCTTGGCGTGGCGGTGTCCTTCTTGGCGAGGACTGGCTCTTCCCTTTCTGCCACCAAGGCTGCGCTCACTGTTTGTGGAGTGGCTGATAGGTACAGCTTCAGATGCTCGCCAGGCCTTGGGGCAACCATGACAGGTGGGCTAGCCAAGTACTTCTTCAGGTCTTCAAATGCCTTGTCCGCCTCAGGCGTCCACTTGAACGTGCCAGACCGCTTCATGAGCTTGAAAAATGGCAGCGCCCTCTCGCCGAACTTGGAGATGAAACGGCCGAGGCTGGCCATGCATCCCGCGAGGCGCTGCATGTCCTTGAGGCGACGAGGTGGCTGCATCTCTTCTATGGCTTTGATCTTGTCAGGATTCGCTTCTATGCCGCGGTGAGACACTAGGAACCCGAGGAGTTTGCCTGACGGTACCCCGAAGACGCACTTGGCGGGGTTCAGCTTGATGTTTACTTTGCGCAGGCTGGCAAAGGTCTCCTCGAGGTCCTCCATGAGGGTGTGCTCTTCGCGAGTCTTGACCACGATGTCGTCGACGTAGGCTTCTGCGTTTCTTCCCATCTGAGCCCCCAAGGCCTTCCTCATGAGCCTCTGGAAGGTGGCGCCGGCGTTCTTCAAGCCAAAGGGCATGCAGACGTAGCAATACACACCACAAGGGGTGAGGAATGCTGTCTTCTCCTCATCCTCCTTCGCCATCTTGATCTGGTGGTAGCCTGAGAAGGCATCCAGAAAACAGAGGAGGTCGCAGCCGGCGGTGGAGTCCACGATCTGGTCTATCCGAGGCATGGGGTACGGGTCCTTGGGGCAGGCCTTGTTGAGGTCGGTGTAGTCGATGCAGAGCCTGCCGCCCCCGGTGTGCTTGGGAACGACCACCGTGTTGGAGAGCCATGTGGGGTGTGGAACTTCCCTGATGATGTGTGCTTCTTTCAACTTCTCTACTTCCTTGATGATGAACTCTTGCTTCTCTGGCGCCTGGCGCCGTGCTTTCTGCTTCACGGGGCGTGCGTTTGGACACACGGCTAAGTGGTGCTCGATCACCTCCCTCGGTACTCCGGACATCTCTGACGGTGTCCATGCGAACATGTCAGAGTTTGCCCTGAGGAAGGCGACGAGCGCGCTTTCCTATTTGGGAGGCAAGCCAGCGCCTATGGTGACGCTAGCCCCCGAGCCGCTGGCGTCCAATGACACCTTCTTCGTGGCTGCCTGCTCCTGTGAGAACAGCTGCTTCTTCTTCGCGGGCCTCTCGAGGGGCTCCATGTCCTCATCAGCGGGGAATGCCACGGCAGCGGCCTTGTAGGCGGTCTCGACAGAGCGCATTGCGTCCTGGACTTGACCGTGGATGGCGATGGTGCCGCCGCTGCCTGGAAGCTTGACGATGTTGTACGCATGGTGAGTGACGGCCATGAACTTCGCGAGGGCGGGGTAGCCGAGGATGGCGTTGTAGGGCAGGCCAATGTGCGCGACGTCGAAGTCGATCTGCTCGGTGCGGTAGTTCTGCGGCGTGCCGAAGGTGACCGCGAGCCTCACCTGCCCCAGAGGTGTGGTGGAGCCACTTGTCACCCCGTGAAGGGCCTAGAGGGCATAAGCCACTCGTAGGGCACTTGAAGCTGCTCGAAGGTCTCGACAGAGATGACGTTCAAGCCCGCACCCCCATCTATGAGTGTCTTGGCGACGGCGATGTTGTTGATGATGGGAGTGCACACCAGAGGATGGTGCCTACAGCCTTGGTCGACTTGGGGTGGTCCTTGGAGTCGAAGGCGATGGTGTACTGCGACCACTTGAGGGGCTGGGAAGCCTCAAGCCCTGGAAGCGCTGCGCTGACCTCGCGAGAGAATTGCTTGAAGTGGTTGTTGGACTTGGGCGCCTGGGACCCGCCGAGGATGCAGGCTATTGCCCCCTGAGGGGCCTGGTAGCCCCCAGGGTTCTCGTCGGGGAGGTTGCCGTTTTGCCCAGCGTTGTTCCCCCGAGCCCTGTGCTGGAAGTTGTGGCGTCCACCTCCGCGGCCACCACGGCCTCCGCCGCGGCCGCCGCGGCCCTGGTTCTTCTCGCGCTCCTTGCTGAGCTGCTTGAGCTCCCAGCAGTCTTCAGTGCGTGGTTGTGCCTGTTGTGGTAGATGCAGTATGGGCGATTGTCCGCCTTTTTCTCTTCAGCCGCCGGAGAGGCCTCGCGAGGCTGCTTTGCGTCAGGCTCTGCCGCGAGGATGGCGGTGGTCTTGCGCTTCTCGGCAGGCTTCTTCTTGCTCCTGGACCCCTCAGGAGGGTCATCCTCCACTTCCTTCTTGACGAAGAGGAGGCCCTCTTCAGCCTTGGCGCACTTGTCAGCCAGATCAAAGAGCTTCACCACAGAGGAGAGGGTGTCGTGGATGCCGAGCTTCTCGAGCATCCTGTGGTTCGTGACGCCCTCCCTGAAGGCGGAGATGACGTGCGAGTCCGGGATGTTCGGAATCTTGTTGCGGACCTGGCTGAAGCGCTGGATGTATCTGCGGAGGGTCTCGTCAGGCTTCTGGCGCACCGCGCGAAGGTCGTTGTAGGTGAGCGCGCGCTCGTAGGTGCCCTTGAAGTTGGCGACGAAGACCTTGCAGAGGTCCTCCCACGTGTCGATGGTGTTCTCGGGGAGGTTCATGAGCCACGAGAGCGCGGAGTCCTTGAGCGCCATGGAGAGCCAGTTGGCCATCACCTTGTCGTCGCCTCCTGCAGCCTGGATGGAGACGGTGTAGAGCTGCAGGAACTCCAGAGGGTTGGTCCTGCCGTCGTAGCGCGGAGGGAGGTCTGGCTTGAACTTCACGGGCCAGACGACGCGGCGCAGGTTGCGGGTGAAGGCGGTGCAGCCCGTGGCGTATGTCACGGCGCCACCAGCGAGTACGCCGCGGTTCTGGCGACCTGCAGCGGCAATCTCCTGCACGACGCGGTTGTGGCGGTCCCTCTGGCGCTCGATCTCCACGCGGGCATCCGCCGGAGTCCGCTGCACAATCTGGCAGTCGTGCGGCGAGGATGCGTGCGACGCGGCGCGGTGGTTTGCTGCCGGAGCTGCAGCTGGAGGAGGTGGCGGAGGCGGAGGGGGAGGAGGAGCGCCGTGCGCTATGTTCCCCTCGCGTCCGGAGTGGCGCACCAGCGAGCGAGAGGGTGCTGGTGCTGCAGTGGTGGCGGCAGGAACGGCGGCGGCGTTGATGAGCTCCTCGAGACGCCCAAGCCAGTTGTCGTGGCCCGCCTGCGTGGGACGGTAGCGCAGCAGCTCTTGCGCCATCAGTAGCGCGGTGGCTGGACTGGGCGCCGCTCGGCCCATCGTGGAGGCGCTCTCGCGCCTGGATGGGTGCAGGGAGGAAGCTCCCTCGTCCTCGCGTCGATGCCGCCGTCGTTGCCGCTGCCGTTGCCGCCGTCATCCTCAGGATGCTCGACGCGCGGCTCGGCGTTGCGCTCTGAAGCGCGGTTGGCGCGTGGGCGACCACGCGGGTTGTGGTTGGCGGCGGGCTCGGTGTTGGCCCTGCCGGACGTCCGTCGCGCAAGACGCGCAGCTCGCGTGTCAGTCATGGCGCGGAGAGGTTGAAGAAGTTGAAGACGCGCCTCAGCCCCCTACCTGGCGCGCCAAATGTCGGAGACTAGTCCCAGGAACTAGGGGTGTCTCTCAAAGCCAGGAAACGAGTAAGGGGCTGAACACAACGTCAAACAAATCCTCAACAACCTCGGCGACGGTGCTCGTCGAGCTCGGTGAGGAACATCACGACAGAGAGGAACACGAGCCGCTACCCAGGTTCAGGCCCACCGTGAGGTGTAAAAGCCCTACGTCCTGCTAAGATGTATTGCACTGCTTGGAGAGGTTCACAGTACAAGGTGCTTGCCGAGGGCACAGCTATGGCTATGGTGGACTATGGTGGAATGAGCTCCGTCTTCTTCCTCAGACGTAGCTCCTTGGTTGTGGAATGAGTTGGTGAATGCGGGATCCCCCTCCTAGGTCGTACACTGGCTCCTTATATACTGGGCTTGGTCCTCTTCCCCGAAAATCTCCGGCGGGAAGGGATACCACAATGCCGCCGAGTTGGAGCACAGCGCACAGCGTCGGGGGCGTCCATGGACGCGGTCCATGGCAGAGGCACGTCGTCTTGGCAGAAAAAGCCACCGTCCAACCAGGACGGTGGGCTGGCGCTGCAGAGCTTTGGGGCGTGCCCCACGGTGACGTCGCAGTTGGAGCGTAGCGGCGGCCGGCCGCTTTATCACCAATTTGGCAAGTCTTGGAGTCCGCTTTGCTTGCCGCAGCTCCTTTGACCACTTTATACACGAGAATGGCAACTGCGGCGTCTTCGTCATCGCGCGCAGGCGCGCGTCACTCTGCGGCGGGCGCAGAGCCCATGTGCGCTCTGCAGCGGTGCAGGAGCTTGCTTCCACTTGAAGGAACCCCGCGAGGGCCTGAAGCCTCGCCGAGGTTTGTAGCCGTTGACTTCTCGCGAGGGAAAACCTCCCGAGGGTGGCGCGGAGACGCGCCAGGGCCTGAAGATCTTCTAGGAGAGGCCTTCCTGAGGCAGAGGTTCCTCTCGAGGCCTCCCAGGCCGATCGTCTGGTCCTTAGCAGAAATGCTCGGTCGAGCAAAGAAGCCCTCGCGAGGGAAAATGCCTCGCGAGGCTCGTCAGGCTGAAAGCCTGGTCCTTAGTAGAATTTCCTGCGGAGCGTTTGAGGCTGTGGCAGGCCGGCCCATGATACCCCGGTTTTCACTGGGCCGACAGCAAGGTCACCAAAGCAACAAGCACGCCGACGCCAACATGAGGAGAAGCATCCGAATGACTTCCGGCGACACCCTACAACTCAAGAACGCCAACGTCGACACGAAAACAAGATGGCGACAAAGGCACATCCTATGGTGTCCCCTAGTGCTACCACTCCAAGTGCTTCAATAACAGACGAGATCATGGCCAACTTCGACATCTTCATCGAGCAACTCCAACGTCGACACCGGGAGAAGCATGGTCACACACGTGAGGCCACAACCAAGACGGCACCCTTCTCAAGCACTTTTCATGATATGACGTCTACACCAAGTGCCACCATCACATTGGCCCCCATATGGCACGATGAAGACCTCATTTGCGACAATTGCCAAGGCCAAGACCATGATCCACGAGAATGTCTCAATCTCTTGTGCCCACTATGCAATAGAAGAGGTCACATGATGTGGGAATGCCAAGTTGGTGAACAAGACGGTGACCAAGATGGTGAGAAGACGGTCGAGCATGGGATTTTCCCTTCGACCAAGGAGGCGAGCATGGAGAATGCTATCACCTTTGACCATGGGTCAAGTGATGATGATGCCGAGCATGGGATGTTCCCTTCGGCAATGGAGTCAAGTGATGAAGCGGAGCATGGGATTTTCCCTTCCGCAAAGGAGTCGAGTGAGGATGCCTACTCTATGGCATTGACCTTTGGAGGCGTGATGGTTAAGAAGGTTGAGCATGGGAGTTTCCCTTCAACCTTGGAGGCGTATGGAGATGAGGAAACCGAGCCTATCCCTATGAGCTTGAGTTATGAGATGGTACCAATCCCATGTGAGGATGAGAGCCACTTAGCCCACTTGAGTGAGAGTGAGAGTGAGTTGAGTGCCTCCACCATATGTGAGTTTGAGTGCTTTCACTTTGAGGGAATGAGTGATACACCACTTGAGTTGAGGGAGGTAGTTGATAGGTCTTGTGAGGCCATTTCGATTTCTAACAACTTAACCTCTACCTTTAGTGTGTTCTCTCATTGTGTGCTAGGTTCCATGGATGATGAGACGCCACTCCTCGACATGACGGTGCCTCAAATGGAGAAGATGTACATGGAGGATGATGATGATGCCACCCCATGTCTACTTCAAGATGAACAAGTCGGCTACATGAAAGCCCCTACTACTTCAACACCTACTTCACATGAGCGGGACTACAAAGGTATGGGTGTTGATGTGACCATGATCCCGTTAGTGGACATGATGAACTATGATTGCTTGCATGCTATGGATGATTCTATTGATGTCACATATGATTCGTTCTTATTCCCTTGTAATACTTTGTTTGAAACCAATGTTGATCAAGTGGAATCACCTATTTGTGATGATTTTGCCATGAGCATGCCTTGTTATGAGTGTTGCCACTTTTCTCCCATTGTTGCTTGCAACATGTTGAACAATTTCTCTTTCACATGTGTTGCTTGCACTAATGTTGAAATGCTTGATAATGAGATTGCCCCCATAGCTTTCTCACACTTTGGAGATGTTTCGTTTTCTCTTATGGACCTTGTTCCATCCTTCACTTTGCATAGTGACCATCCACATATGTCATATTTTCCAATTGATTTTTGTATGGTTGGTGATGTGCAAATGAAGAGACACTTCATGATTGATGATGTGTTCATATACCGTGCACATAATTTCTTCATATGGTGTCTTGTGTGTGCCGGTAGACGCATGATAATGTCAACCTCAATTGAGCATGAGTTGACAATACGAGCTCTTGAGAGCATACATGTGAGTAGTGGATTGAATCCAACTCTCAAATCTTTCTCATGTTTTGCATCAAACAAGTTGAACAATTTCTATTGCTTATGGTTTGTTTGCAATCATGATGGTGTTTTTGGTCTCTCCTATGACAAGCATGTTTACTTGATCTTTCACATGGATGATTTATGTGTTGCCACAAGTATGATGAACACTTGTTCTTTCCAATGGGTTGTTTGCAACCATAATGACATTTTGTGCATGTCTTGTCATGAGTTCATTTCGATAAATTGCTTGAACATTGACCTTGCATATGCGTTGACTTTCACATATTTGTGTTGTGCTAATGGTGTAATGAACATGAATGGACATGTCATTGATGATATGCTCCTCTCTCTTGCACACACATGGTTTGCTTGGTCTTTGATGTGTAGGTCGTACCTTTGGATGAGCCTCCATGAGTTGTTTCAACCACGCATTCCTATGACGGAAGTTCTTGCAAGAAGAGCACATCGGCATCTTGCTAAGGTGACTTCCTTCTACATAAGCGCTCATGCGATGACCTTCAAGAATTGGCTACTCTTTGAGTGTTGTTTCGTCTTTCTTGTGAGTCTTGTAGGTTACTTGAAAGGCGAAGGGACATTGAAGAAGTGCCACATCATTTCCATCGACTACATGGTGAAACACACGACAAGGTCTACACGTCTACCTCCTTGCCATGTTGATGAGCAAGAGTCGAGGACGACTCTTTTTAAAGGGGGGGAGATGATGTAGCCCAACCTAGGACCATCACCATGTCAAGCACTACAACACTCCACAAGTCACCATGGACATCAAAGGTGAACTCATTCCTCTTTGAGAACTCACTTCCGACCCTTTTGAATGGTATACTACTTGACCATCGTTCCCTTTACACTTCTAGGTGTGTCACCACGGTTATGAGTCCACGGGAAGATGGCCAAGGCGCAAGAGAAATGGAGTCCAACAAGACGGTGGCTTGGAAACGGAGAAGGAAGAGGAGCCAAGGAGAAGAAGAGGAGTTGTTGAAGTCCCAGGCGGCGGTACTACCGCCAGGGGCAGCGGTACTACCGCCAGGCTCCAGCCAGCGGTACTACCGCCAGTGCTACCGCCCAAGACAGCCCTCTGGAGGACCCAGCGGCAGCTCCAGCGGCACCGCAGCGGTACTACCGCCTACCGCTGCGGGACGCCAGGCGCTTTAGGAAGCCCCCAGCGGTACTACCGCCAGCAGTAGCGGTACTACCGCTGCGGAGCCAGGCCAGCTCGGGGTGGAGGCCCTTATCCTCTCCCACCTACCCCCCTTTTGGGTCAACACTATAAATAGGCACCTACCCCCTCCAGATCTAGATAGACTATGTTTTGAGATTAGAGTAGAGCTAGACTACTTCTTCTCAAATGTCTCCTTCCTCCCCTTGTGGGGATGGTTCCTCCCTAGTGGAGAAGATCCCTACGTGGATTCAAGACCTCTACTTGTAGTTTGACTACTTGCCAATCTTTCATCTTCGGGTGACTTTATTGGAGCGGTTCGGTTGACCGTTGGAGAAACAACCATCCAAGATCCCTTCTTGTATCTACTTGTCGATCTCCCACCTTCGTGTGGATTCTATTAGGCCGGTTGGACGACCGGTAAGGGAAACGGTTCTTGTATCTTGTGTGTGTTCTGGTGTTCTTGGTGTTCTTCCTCGTGTTCTTCGTGTTCTTGAGTGAGTTCGTCCATTCCCGCCGTCAATCCGTGAAGATCGGGCCACCCTAGAGGACTTTTCCTCATCAAGCAGAGCCACTCAAGAAACACCATTCTTCCTTGTCTATGGAGCAGAATCTGTCTTGCCAACAGAGCTCAGGCATGGATCCCCCGGGTACTTGCCTATGATGAAGACGCACAAGCTGAGAGGAGGATTGATGACATCAACTTCCTGGAAGAGGTGCGGTGCCGAGCTTCCTTACGATCTGCTCGATACCAGCAAGGGCTCCGCCGCTATCATGATCGCCATATCCGTTCACGGGTACTGGAACCCGGAGACCTGGTTCTCCGCAAGAAGCAGAAGCTTGATAACATGAACAAGCTGTCCTCCAAGTGGGAAGGACCTTATCGGGTGACGCATACCCTGAGACCCGGAGCTGTTTATCTGGAGGACGAGAAAGGCAGGCCGGAGGGCAACGCCTGGAACATCGAGAATCTCCGGAAATTCTACCCCTGAATACGAACATGAATCGCAGATAGTTCGAGTCAACTAAGCACGCCCAAGGGGCTAGTGTTCTGTATAAGGGTGTAAGAATCGTCGCCAAGGAATAAAAGATAAGTTTTTCAATTCCGTGAGCCTCTCTTGTTGTCGTGAAGTGTGTTATCCGTAACAACCCCCAAGCAGGGGGCTGACATGGTGCCGGTGGCTGACAGGTCGAGCGCGAGCAGCCTATCAGTAGGCGCTGCCACCTGATCGTGCCATACTGCCGCGGTAAGAAGTGGAACGGGCAGTGCTGTGTTTTAAAGAACCTAAACACAGAAATGCACATTCAACTTTGCTTGCGGGTTGCTCCGGATGAAACACTTTCACGACATGTAAGGGAGGGTCCATTCTTTTCCTACTGAAAGTGTGTTGTGTGTAGCGCCTCTCCCGGGACAGGAATGGATGCTGAAGAGCGGCTCAGGAGCTGGATACCCGAGAAGGACAGAGTAGATCAAGGGCACGGCAAAAACCAGCTAAGTCTTTGCATGTGCATCTGGCATTCTAGGCATAATATCTCGCTCGGAGTCAATATACCACCAACCTGCGCATGCTTGACAGTTGATGAGAACCTTTGCGGGGGTAATGCGTCCTCCCCGGCGAACGGTCAGATTTCCCTTCTGGTCTAGCACCCGTGGCTGTGGAGTGGACTCCCGGAAGGCATAGTGCTCTTAGGGGTGCTGCTACCGTGCGGGCGGTCAGAGCACTTGTCACCTAAGAGATCTCCTCAGAAAACTTGACGGCGTGTTAGTGCAAAGGGAGGTTTGGGAAATGACCCCGGGAGTTGAGCCCTAGGATTGCATTCATCTGAACTTACATTCTGAGTTTACAATTCTGAATTACATTCAGTCGAAGCTTTTCCTGGATACATATCTAGCCTATGCTACTAAGGCCAGCTCAGGGCTCCTGGCTGTGCAGCTCTGTCTTTCTATTTTGTTGCCTGCCGGGTGCACTCTTTTCTCCCGAGGACGCCTGGGTGAAAAGATGACACGCGTGCAGAACCTTGTCAGGCGCGTCGAAGAGCTCGACCCCCTTCTGCCGACCAAGGCGCTCCAGGGCCAAAGAGACGGAAGATTCCGTCCGCCAGTTCGCCTACGGACTGACTCTCGGCCTGCAAAAGTCCAGATCAAGATCAAGGTCATCCAAGAAGAAAAGGAGGAATCATGGAGAAGAGCAAGCAGTGAACCTGCTCAATGGCCTCGAGTTCAGCCACAACCAAGGACAGCTCCGGAATACCGGCAGTCCTTTCCTTCAGGATGGACCACAGGTGCGTCCTCCTTACTGCCCTAATCCGCGCCTCTTCTTGGGCAACAGGACCAGAGACGGCCGCCAGGCGAGCAACATTCTGGGCAGCAGAAGAACGGGACGCAACCTCGCCATCAGTGGCTCGGGCTCCAGCTTCGCTGGGTGCCTCCGCCGCTCCTCGAAAGACGGACTCCGCCGTCGACACATCGGACAAGGCCCTCTCTGCTTCACCGGACATTGTTCTGCGGGATGAGGGGAGGCAAAGGAAGAAGAGGAGCGGAGCAAGGCGAGAAGATGTGGCGAAGGGGTGGAGTCTGGGTGGTCTTTTATAGGCCTCCCCTGCTCCACCTACCCCTTGACGCTACGGCTGCTGCAGTAATGGGGGCGCGTTTTGCAAAAAACTCGTTCTCATTCACACGGACGCGACACGAAGACAAGGGGAAAACAAGATCTTCTTCATTTACAAGGACTACAAGGGGACGATCTTTTTTACAACAAAAAGGTTGGCTCCTGCCGAACAAGGAGCACCGCCGTACAATGGAAGACGCTACTTCCAGAAGTACGACGTCAAGGCCGGCAAGGAGGAGGTCAACGAGATCTCCATGGCGCCCGTCCGAAGCTCCTCGCCTTCAGGAAGATGAGCTCCCCTCGACCTTGATGTCAGATGAGTTTTCCTCATCTTCATCCTCGTCGTAGGAGCTCGAGCTGCCGCTGCTGCTCTCCATGCAGCACTCCACTCGTCCGCCATCGACACCGAAGATCTTCACGGAGAGCGTAGCATCTCCGTCGTACTGGAACACCAAGCACTGCCCCCTGGACAGGCGGCGGGCACGGGAGAACGACTTCCACCCCGGACCCAGAAGCATGGCGCCTTCAGTGGTGCGCTCCGCCATGGCCCAGGAGGGGCCATTGGGGCAGCCTTCCACCTGCAGCCAGAAGCCGGAGGGTCCGATGTCCTCCGTCGCCATCGCGAAGGAATCCGGCAGGAGAAGCCGGCTGCGAGGCCTGCGGTTCAGATCCACGGCGAACTCGAACGGCGTGAAGCTGGTATGAACCATGCTCCTAGGAAGAGGGGCAGCGGTGCCGAGGCCTCCACGGCCGCCGCGACCGCGAATCCCACGACCTCGCGGAACAGCTCGACCACGAGTGGAGGGGCCACTCTCCGCAGCAGCTGACGAAGTACGAGGGCGCCCAACTCCTCTCTTCGCTCTCGCCATTGGCGCTGGCAGCTTGTGGGGAGGCCTGGAGTTGGACCAAGGAAGAAGATGACCGAAAAGGCCAGGGGTGCGCCTCGCTTTTATAGCCACGGCGGTGCCTCTGCCAAGCGTCTCCTCGGTTCTTCCGTTAGTGGGAATCGAGGGGGCCCCCGCAGTTATTCCCCCGAGCGGAGTAACTCCAAGACCTTCAAGGCCATCAGTGAAACGGAGCTGAGAAGACCAGGTGCCCGGGACCCACTTTGACCTATCTTTAGGCCATGGCCCCGGCAGCTGGAGCAAGAGCCGCCGGGACCATGCCCGGGGGCTACTGTCGCAACAGTGGAACATGGGGTTCCCCTAGTACTGCCAAAGTGGGTCCACCCCATGTGGGCCCAAGATGAAGATGGACAAGACCAAGACTCAAGTCAAGCTGGCGGGTTCACCGTCAAGACACGCATGGCCTACGTCGACTAAGGGCTCCGGTCCTGGGGACCTTCCGGGTCCCCGAATCAGGCAAGAAGGCCAGGAAGGACCCGAGAGCCCGAGTTCCCGGCAGGAGGCCAGGCTCCCTCTCGGGTACTTCCTACGTTCCTGTGGATAAGCACTCCACCTCACCACAGAAGACTTGGGAAGCAAGGCGAAGGCAGCGCGGGCGGGAAGCACGTCCCGTGGTGGTGTCAGCTCCTGTCCACCCCCAAGGTGGACGCTCCCACCTAACCCAGAGGAGACGCTAGGCTGAGGAGAGGCCACGTCTCCCCTAAACTAGATGAGGAGGGTCCTTCACCCCGAAGGTCCCTCATGCCCCTCACGTGACCCTGTGGCAACCCCTTAGCCTATAAAAGGAGGACCAAGGCACGGGAGGAGGGAGGACAAGATAGAACGAGGTCGAACCAAGGACGAACACACGCTAGAACCAGAGCAAGACTAGAATAGGGCTGCGGAGGTAGAGAGGAAGGTGATCTCCTCCGGGTCAGGATCTGTCCTTCTTCTACCTCGAGCCAAAACCCTTCCGGGTACCCTGTCCGGGAGGTTCCATTGTAAGCCACACTATGAAGAACTCATCAATCCAGACATGCAGGAGTAGGGCTTTTAGCCTCCGGGCGGCCTGAACCTGGGTAGCTCCTTGTGTCCCTTTGGTTGCATGCTTTGATCGTGGAGAGGAGAGTTTGATCTAGACTCCGCCCGAGAAGACGATTCTCAGCCTCCTTCGCGCCCCGTGCCGAACCTAAAAGGGGGTATCCTATACTCCCGGTGTCCGTGCAACGAGACACGACATAATCTTCTAGAGTCCAACACATGAACTCCAATCTTTTTCTATGGACAAGATCTACAAGTATATCTCAATGCAAACATTAGTCCATAAGGATTATCATTAATTACCAAAACCACGCATGGGGCAACACATGCACTTTCAGCCTGCAAATCCCGTCCCGAACCATGCTGCAAATCCCGTCACCGAACCACGCCGCTGCCCTGCTGATGCGCTATCGTCCGGTGCACAGAGGCGATGGGGTCATGTGGGCAGAGTCCAGACGGACGGGCAGGGCGGCCACCGGCGACCAATCGTGTGGTGGGCTTGCGCTGTGGTCTGGGGTGCGGGCTGGGCTGGCTGGCGTGTGCGCCGCGGTTGTAGCAGGGAACGGACCGGCTGCTGCCTTGGAAGAAGAGGTCCGCTGCGCTCCACCCGCCAGCCCCTTAAATCCGACATGTTGTCTGTTGTGTCTTACACATTTCGGAGGAAAACATGTACTTATGGCAGGGTTGTTTGCTACCATGCTTGCACTGATTTTTTGATTTCTACTATACCCTAAAGGAACCTCCTGCTGTAGCACTACTTTGCACTAACCTGTAGATATAGCTTGCTCATGATCTGATTATTTTTTAAGTCACGGGTTCTCGGCTCATTGTTGTTTAAATTTTCGAAGATACACATTTACTTTCCATTTATGTTTCAGGTCCTAAGTGAGGATTGTATTTGTTGCAAAAGAAATATATTTCTCACGATATGCTGAAGACCTTCGAGGAGGTGGATGCCATGTGCATGCCCGGCGAGTTCGTCCCAGAGTCAGATGACCCCGATGATGTCAAGCCCGCATCAGAGCTTTGATCATTCCATGGGATATCTCTTGATCAATTTGTAAATTTACTCTGTAACATATGAAAGTGATGCATATTTAGAACTGTCTTGATGTTGCCATCTTTTATCAGAAATGCCGCTCAATTACATGTTGCAATGAATATTCGGAAAATTCGAATATCATGGACACATGTGCTCAAAATGAAGAGGGGAATTTGTTGAAACCCAGTTTGTTCAAACCCCCTTCTGCTTCATGTTCAGATAGTAGGGGTTTCATGTTTGTAGGTACAATACTGAATTCTTGCTATTAGGTTGCATGTATAAGACTGATTTTTTTTTGTCCGGTGCTTGTGGTGAGAATAAGAAGGTGGAAAATACATTGAAGTTATGCATTACTTTGGTGGATTATCTTCTTACTGGTGTTGACTTAGATCAATCCTTGCACTCTGTACGGTATGAGACTAAACTTTGTTGTTTGGTACTCTCTGTTTAGTTTGTTCCTAGTTTATCATGTGAAATATGTAAGTCTTTGCTAGAGTTGGATAATAACTTTGAATTTTCTTGCCCTTGGTTTTAATGTGCAATGTGTATATGAAAACTCCGTTCTCGGTGTGTTTTTAGTCGATGCCCGGAAAATTTGCCCAAAAAGAAAAGGCTTAAATTTTGAATTCACTCCACCAACAACAAAATAAGCATTTTCAATTGTCAATATTTATCTTTAAGATTTGCACGTGCACGGTACTAGTTTTAGAAGAAACAAATCATCAACTTGTCTAGTTCTCGGGATTTAGAACGAAAAAAAATACTGTACATCGGCTCGCATCAATCTGCTGGGCCGCCCATTCCGCCTGCGCGTCCGACCCCGTCCATGTCCATCCCCACGCCACCGCGTCCGACCAAGTCCACCTCCGCCTGTAAAACCATGGCCACGGCGCCTACCGTACCGCTGCTGAGAAACCAAACGGCCTCGCGCGCGCACGCACAAACATGGCCGCGCCGCGCTCGCTCCGGCGCCCTATCTCGGCGCCGTGCTTCCTCATCTGCTTCCTCCTCGGCTTCGTCGCCGGCATCTTCCCCTTCGTGCACCACCACATCCGCATCGACCCCCACCTCCCGCTGCCCTCCGCTCCAGCTCACCCGCTGCCGCCGCCGCCGCCGCCCGCGCCGACGGCTGTACAACCGAACCTGCTCCTGGTCGTGACGCCCACCCGCGCCCGCCCGCTTCAGGCCTACTACCTGCGCCGGCTCGCGCACACGCTCCGCCTCGCGCCGTCCCCGCTGCTCTGGCTCGTCGTCGAGGACGGCGCCGCTACGCCCGAGACGGCCGCCCTGCTCCGTGGCTGCGGGGTCATGTATCGCCACCTATCCTCCCCCGCCCCCGAACCGCCCCAGGAACCCCGGCGCCGGAGGCAGGAGCTCCCCGTGGACACCCGCGTGCGCCGGCGGAACGCGGCGCTCGACCATATCGAGCACCACCGCCTCCACGGCATCGTGTACTTCGCCGACGAGGGCAACGTCTACTCCCTTGACCTCTTCCACCATCTTCGCCAGATAAGGTAATATATCAATTCTGTCTCCACAGTTCCGACGATTTAGCTAGCATTCATCCTGGTTCCTGATTGAAATTATAGTCAGTATATGGTTGCGTGCAACAATTCCTTGTTGGGAATCCGGGACTCGGGCATGCTATTTGGCGAGCAATCTTGATTCGATTGTGCTGTTTAGGAGTTTCGGCACCTGGCCTGTCGCAATGCTTGCCCCGGGGAAGAGCAAGACGATACTGGAAGGGCCGGTGTGTGACGGGAGCCGAGTGGTGGGGTGGCATACGGACAAGAAGAACAGGAGGCTGCGTATGCGTAGGTTCCATGTGGAGATGTCAGGGTTTGCCTTCAGCAGTACGATGCTTTGGGACACCAAGAAGAGGGCTCACCAGGCCTGGAATTACATCCGGCTTCTGGACACGGTCAAGGAGGAGTTTCAAGTAAGCTGCTTCTGTCAAACTTCATTGCCTTGATTGAACTCCTCATCACGTTGCATTCATCTGATGTCAAGGTGTTGCATAGCTTTTGTAGTTAAATAGACATGAGGTTTTTTGAACAATAAAAATTGTACCTCTGCCGTTTATGTAAATTTTAGCAGTAACAGATACTTTTGGATTTTGGCCCTGCCCATAACCTTCACGTTGCTCTAAAAACTCATCGAGTACCAGCTAAGGGCATCTCTAAGGATGTTCCCTAAACCTTCCCCAAATCTTGTCCATATGGGAAGAAATGGGGAGGACAACTTTACCATGGTATCCAAGTGTACTCCCATTTGTCCATTTCATCTCTTTTCCTCTCTATGTAACAACATTTGACAATATTTTTTGATTGCTTTATCATCACAATATTTTTCGATAAATATTCCGCCACATAAAATTCATGAACATTTGGCTTATCGTCAAATGCCTCTGCACTTGGCTTGCCGTGCCATAATGGAATCCTGAACTTGGTAATGCTGTTTACTGATCTGATGGCATTGAAAATGAAAATTCTTACAGGAGACAACATTTATAGAACAGCTTGTGGAAGATGAAACTCATATGGAGGGCATACCACCTGGTTGTTCAAAAATCATGAACTTCCATCTTCATATGGAAGACAGAGATCTTTATATCCAAATGGTTGGCAAATCACGGAAAACCTGGATGTTATTATTCCTCTGAACCAAGAAGCAAGTACACGAGTGTAGCTCCTTGTTTACATTGCAGGTATGAACATGGTCATTTAAATACCTTATCCACGGTCTTTAATCTTGATCCTAGAACAGCTTTCATCTTTATGGAAATGTTATTTTGTATGCTAATATTGTGTAGTTTAGCTATCGTTCTCATGCCCATTCCTGATCTATACAAGAAAGAGAAAATGCATATAAACACAATAGACAAGTGCAGAAAGTTGTAGCACAATTTGATACCAAGTGATAATTGTTTCAATCAGTGTGTTCCTTTTGAGTGTAGTTCATCTCAGTTGTTTTATAGTGTCCTCCTTCTTTCTGAATTGCTTCAGTTTAATGTTAATTCCCTTTTCTGATGATTTGGAAGCTGTTACTGTATTAGCAACTAATCTTTCATTTGCCTAAAGCAGATAACCTTCAGCCAACAGACAGAAGGATGAATGTATATCGTCAAGCCATCGTAACACGACCTGCTTTGCACCTTGCGCTTTAAGCAAACCATGCCAGCGAGCCCGCAGAAATAGGAGTGGTTCTTTAGGCATGTAAAGTTGGAGAAAGTTGACTGGGGAACCCTTGTGGATTGGGTGTACATACAACATGCAAATGGAAACTTACACTTTTTTCACATCTTATATGCAAGATGCCGCTAACTTCTGATCTCAATTTTTATCTTTAGCCTATGTGCCTTGTAATGTAATCTCTATGTGCGGGCACACATGCCTGCGTCAACTAAACCATATTTTGAGTGCGATGAACCCTTGGAGCTTCACAACTTCAATGCAGTGAGAGTAAAATTGCATGGTGATTCATTGAACTTGTCGTGCAAGTTCGATGTAGTCATCGAACTCGTTTGATAGCCATTATTTTGAGCTGGAATCATGCAAATCATTTGTAATTTGATACTCACCTGTTTGGCTAGCATGGAATTGGACATGTCATTTCAGCAAATGCCTATTGTATGATATGCCAATTTCTATCCCTAACCCTATCATTTCACTTTCCAATAATTTCATTTCTGTGAAATGAAATGATGGATGTCAAATGAGCTCTAATTTAGGTCCTCAAACTTGCTTAGACACGGTCGTAACATGAACTGGCCGACGATGGGAGCGGACGCGTGCATGGCTTTTGTTTTGTGCTAAACCCAGGTCAGTTTGATAGGTCTCTCGCACGCAGATCAGTTGCAAATAGTCCTCATGTCCAGCCTCAAGGAAATGAGAGGACTCGATTCATTAGTACCTCGGCTCATATAGCTCGAACTTTTGAGGAGCCGAGCCACACACATCTTGATCTTAAGAATAGTGAGTCTACCGAACGAGTTAACGAGTTGCTCGTGAGACTCGATAAACTTGTAAAACTCTCTGCGCTAGGCTGAAACAACCAGCCAATACATCTGCATTCAATGAGAGCAAGATATGATTGACTTATTCTTATAGATACGGATCAGTCGCGCTCTCCACCCATACACACTCCACTCCTGCCACCTCCCCTCCCTGACATACACATCCGCCCGGAATCTCACATGGTCGGTGAGGCGCTGCAGCAGTTGGCCTCCCCCACCAGCCGGTCGGTAAATAACTTCGCGTGTGGCTTGCAGAAGGCATGTCGTGCCGACTCTTTCTCGCTGCCCCACTATGGCGAGGTCACCGGCGTTTCTGCATCTGATCTTCCGAGGAGGTGTGCATGGTTCAAGGCTAGATTTGCCTCTGCGCCAGCTTCTATTCGTCCTCTTGAAAGTCGTTAATTATACCACGCATAAGTATATTCATATTTGTATATGACATATCTCACGTGTTCGATCGCGTTTAGTATGGCCGGATTTGTTTGTATATTGATAGGGTGGTTCTGTTATATTTGTTTATGTCCCGTTTGTCGTCGTGGTTGGGAGAACGATTATTTCTGTCCCTTTGTCGTCGTAGTCTTGAGACCCCTCTACACCTGCTTGTTGATTGCCCTTGGTCCCGGCAAGTTTGGTCCAGCCTCGCTAATGGCCTGAAGACTCAAGCTCTGATGCCCAACACTTGGGTTGGTCTTGACTCTATCCCTATGTGGCTTCAGCACTGCAAACGTAGCTGCCCCAGGACATCAGGAAATGAGTGCAATCTCTATTACTCCTCACTGCTTGGGAAATCTGGCGTGAGCGAAATAGAAGAATTTTTGAGAAGAAACATATGCCTGTTGATGCCCTTGTTATTCGCATCAGGGATGAGGCGATCCTTTGGAACGCGGCAGGAGCTTCTATCCCTTTTGATCCGGGTTGAGTGCGTCTAGGTGTTTTTTACGCGAGTGACCGAGGGCTTTCGCTCTCTCTCTCGGTTTTTTCTCACTCGCCTTTTTGTAAAACTTTTTACCCTCTAATCAATAAATTTAGCAGCTCTCCTGCTAACTTTCACTTCATATTTGTTTATGCACTAGGCCGAATGTGTTATATTATTTTAATCCGAAATGTTAGGGTATCTTGTTAGTACCGATGTCTCCCAATATCTTGTTTAATAGGGTGATCTTGTTAGATCTTGTTTGTTAGGGTGATTTTGTTAGATCTTGTGACTATTTTAATTTTTGACCGGAAGGATTTGATAGACCATGTGTCGGAAATAAGTGGGTTTAGGTCATAATCATACGATGTATGGACCTGCACCACTTCTAGTTCACAATGTTTAAAGACTCCCACGATCAGGCGGTCCTCACTTAAAAGCTCCGCCGACCTAATCTGAAGTGTTACAAAAAAAGACTCATTGAAGATTCACTAAACCAGACGTACATTGAAAGAAATTTACAAGATCATCGTAACGTGCAAGACGTCGTGAATCCCGACATGCAAGATTGAGACTTCCACTAAAGCCTATATATACCAGAAGACGTCCAACCAGAAGGAGAACTTCATCTACGCCCAAGTCGAAGCCCTAGTCTTGGTAGTATTCGTAGTCATAAACCCTAGCTACATCAAACTCGCCGGGTGCGCCTATAAAGCCGACGAGATCCATCTTGTAAATCTTGTACGATCTTGTGATCACGCTTGAAGTAGGAGGGAACTTCATCATATCGTTGTCTTGATCCTCACTTGTTGACCCCTGCCCCCTAACGAACAAATAAAATCTCTTCCGATCACCGGAGGTGAGATTGTCGTGACATAAAAAAACCATCATTCGACAACATGTCAATCCATCTTTAGTTATGTTTTCATTTTATACTTGTGTAATGGGGATCTTATTTTTGTGACAATACAAGAAAAACAAGAGAATGAAGTTGTGTGATGTTGTGCATGTTTCTCGTTGTACCTATGTATACACCAGGCACCATCCTAGCAAGTCGACTAATCACGTGCTCCAAATCTCGTTGGTTTCGACTAGTCGTGCATGGAAGTTTGACTTTGTTTGTTTACATCATAGCATACCGTCACTAGTAGCCGCATCTGTTACACTTGGAGAAGAGTGCGCGCAGACTAGTTGCAGGGTTGGCTCGACGAGGTTCCCAGCATTCCATTGCCTTCTCTTGGCCAATCCGTACTTACTGGTAAGTGAATAATCATTTAAATTTGCAAAAAAAAAAACAATTCTATTTTAAGATTCTCACATCGATGAAAATTTTGAACAAAACATGTATTCCCTTTGAGAAATACTTGCAAGTACGGAAGTGCTACTCGTTCAACGAGTGGTGCCTACCATTAAAGTTTGAAGTGTTCTGGCTGCAGTGTGGTGCCCCTTTTGGCGTCTACCATTCGAAGAGTGGGCCGATATTGCACATGTGATCTCTTATGCAGCTTGGTGCAAAAGAAACATCATGTGCAGCGTGATGCACGACGATGGTAATGAAAGGGAGGTAGAGAAATGCTCCCCTCGGAACTTATGTTTCTCACGAGAACAAAAATGTAACCAAGAAAAGCACTATTTTCTTCTTTTGTGTATCTTTCACATTTATATAGCCAGTAATGATATTTTCTGTCGCAATGTATGAATACATTGTGTTTGAAATGTGTAATTAGTGAAATATAATTTATAGTTGCTACAGGATGAAATATTCTAGATATATGCATGGTTTGCAGGTGGGGCAACACCTACCAGCATGGTCCCACATATTCAAATGTCGTGCGGTGGTTCTTTAAAAACACACGACTGACTTTAATTAAAATGTTTGCAATAAACAACATACACAAGTGAGCTGTTATGTTAAGTGTGTGCGGTTTTGGCAGTACGCATACGGGTAAGGGTCCGAAAACTGTGTGTGATAGCTCCATCACCGCACACGATGTGTTACCAGCGATTGTATGCGATGTTGAGCTTCTTGTTGATGATCAATAGATCGGTTTCCCTTTTCGCAAAAGAAAAAAGATTACCCATCGCCCATCCACGCATGGTGATGATTTGATAAATCGTGTGCGATGGTCCATTTCAAATGTGTACGATTCATGTTCTGTATTAGTGGATGGATACCGGGTTCTATGTGTTTTGGTGTTCAGCATATAGGCCAGAGGTAGTTGGTGGCAGTTTGGTGGGGTCGGCCGTAACGTGTGTCTAACGGCATTTGGTCGTGGCCCTGTCTCGAGTATAAACTTTTCTCTTATTATTATTACATTGATACACAAGCTTTGTGTTTCTCGGGAAAAAACTACTACCAAAATTATCCATCAGACGCAAGAAAAAAAAAACAAAAAGAACATATGTTTTCCCACCTTAGTGTCCACTACTCCAGAAATATACTTAGAATGCGGTCATGTTAGTGACTGAACCACTGGTTGATCAAGCACTAGAGGACCAAGAAAACCTACTAGAGGAGTATTTGTAATGGAGTGTTGCATTAGTCCCCAAGTGAAAAGTGAAAATATTGTTGGAGTGTCTCGCGTGCTCCTCCTATAAATACGTAGAGACCACAAAGTTCCCATCGTACTCAAATACTCCATACACCTACCAAGAAGCTAGCAGAGCGCAACACGCAACAATGGCTCTGGAGAGGCACATCAGGATTCTCGTGGCAGTTCTCCTGTTCCTCACCCTCGCGAAAGGTACACAAGAATTAATACTTCCAATCCAGAATCATGTAGTCATTTAATTTCTCGAGCAACCAGTGCTTCAGTTCCTAACAGGATGGCCCTCTGTTCATGAATATATCTTTACCAGGGAGCAGCTGCAAGCCTGCAACAAGACATGCACCGTGGCCGCGGACCTGGAGATACGGCATATCCAGGTCGACAGCTACAAGCACGGCGACCGCACACAAGAGCAGCACATGAACTCCGCCGCCGTCGGCCGGAAGCTCAACCAGATGCCCATGATGGTGTCGGTGGGCGTGTTCAACCACTGCCCATGCATGGTGGACAACGTGGTGATCTATGCGCCCGACGGCTTCCCCACCATTTTCGACAACGTAACCGACGAGCGGACCTTCTCCAAGGTACGGGAGCACCTCTACCTCATCAACGAGGCGGCCCGCTCGAGCCTTCGGTGAGCTCCGGCTGCGCACTTCATCCCTCTCCGCTCGAGGCTTCAGGGAAGCATAATATATCTGGCGCTGGCCCGCTCGAGGCTTCGGTGAAGGATTCTATCTGCCCCTCGGCCTCGTTTTTTTATTTCTCGTACGAGCAGATCGAGCTGAAGCCTGCCTTCCTCGTGCCCCACTGCTAGCTTTTTTTTTTTAGATAAGGGGGTGTGGATCCCGGCCTCTACATCCAAAAGATGCACACAGCAATCCACAATTATTAAGCATTCAAGAGTACAAGTTTACAAATCATGGATCACTTAAAGTGGCTACAAAGATCAGCCACTCAAACATAAGCTTATTGAACATCTAAACGTCTAGGATGTAACCATCCAACCCGGCTGAAGATAGCCCGCACCACCGTCAGCAAACGGGTACATCCGGCATCCATAAGGCCACGCTGATCCGCAGGAAGCAGGAAAGACCATGAGTGGATCCAATAACACGCCTTGTGAATAACCTGCAAGTAGTGAGTAGAGTTTGATTTGTTAAAAACAATGTCGTTTCTACAATTCCACATAGCCCATAATATGGCCGCGACACCAATACGAATGCGGGCTTTACTGACTTTATCAATCCCACTCAACCAACCACCAAAAAGATTCGAGATGCTCGTGGGAGGATAAACATTGAAAGTGAAATGAACTAATCGCCAAATGTCACGCGCAAACGGACACTTAATGAATAAATACTCAACGGACTCATCTGCATCACAGAAGACACACTTCTTGCATCCTACCCACCGTCTTTTAGCCAAATTATCTTTTGTTAAAATTTCCTTTCTATTAAGAAACCATAAAAAGATCTTTATTTTTAACAGAATTTTTAACTTCCATAGATATTTACGCAAATATCTAGTATGACCATTTAATAAGTCCTCGTAATAAGACTTGACCGTAAATTTGCCATTAGAAGTAAGGGACCACCTAAATTTATCATCTTCATCAGTGAGAGTCACACGCATTAATCTCTCAACTAAACTGAACCATTTCGTTCGATTGTGTCCTATTAGTGCCCGTCGGAATGGGAGATTAATAGGTACAACCCGAAAAACATCAGCAACCGTAGCATGCTTGTTAGAAGCCATGTCATACAAGGAAGGATATTCAGCTTGTAAAGAACCAGGACCTAACGAGCTATCCTCCCAAAACTGAATTTGTTCCCCATTACCAACCGTAAATCTTCCACGCTTAAAGAAATCATCTTTCACCTTCATAATTCCTTTCCAAAAAGGTGAGTCCATAGGTTTAACTTGCACTTGGGATAACGGTTTACCCCCAAAGTACTTGTTCACGAAAATTTCTTTCCAAACACCCTCTTCGGTCAACAGTTTAAACAACCATTTACTCAAAAGACATTTATTTTGCTCTTCTAGAACCGAAATTCCCAATCCACCTTGATCCTTTGGTCTACAAACGAGGTTCCATTTTGTTAATCTATATTTCCTCTTAAGCTGGTCGCTTTGCCAAAATCCAATCTCTTGCGAACACCCTTTGGTATTTCGAAAAAGGACAGCAGAAACATAGGCAAACTTGTTAAAACTGAATTTATTAGTACAAGACGGTCTCCGTACGACAACATCTTGGCCACCCAAGCTGCCAGTTTCTTCTCAAAACGGTCCTCCACTATTTTCCACTCTTTGTTTAATAATTTTCTATGATGTATGGGTATGCCCAAATACCTAAAAGGCAATGGGCCAAGCTCACAGCCAAAAATACGACGATACTCCTCTTGATCATCTCTAGCCTTCCCAAAGCAGTACAATTCACTCTTATGAAAATTTATTTTCAGCCCGGAAAGTTGCTCAAACAAAGCTAAAATTAATTTCATATTCACGGCCTTCGCAATGTCGTGTTCAAGGAATAATATAGTGTCATCCGCATACTGAAGGATCGAACCCCCCCCCCCCCCCCTTCGACAAGGTGAGGAACTAAACCCCCCACTTGACCGTCTTCCTTTGCTCGAGCAATTAAAACAGCCAACATATCAACAACTAAATTAAACAGCAACGGGGACAACGGATCTCCTTGCCTTAAACCCTTGAGAATCTGGAAATAATGACAGATATCGTCATTAACACGGATTCCAACACTCCCCCCCTGTACAAACCGAGCTACCCAATCACACCATTGAGGTGTAAACCCCTTCATCCGTAAAGTTTGTTGTAAAAATGACCATTTAACTTTATCATACGCCTTTTCAAAATCGATTTTGAAAAGAACCCCATCCAACTTCTTCCTATGCATCTCGTGAATCGTCTCATGTAATACAACAACCCCCTCAAGAATATTTCTTCCAGGAATAAACGCCGTTTGAGTTGGGCGAACTACTCTATTCGCAATAGTAGTAACGCGATTCGTTCCAACTTTCGTGAAAATCTTGAAATTCACATTCAAAAGGCATATAGGAAGATATTGCTCAATTTTACTAGCATCCTCTTTTTTAGGCAGCAAAGTAATTATGCCAAAATTTAACTTGAATAATGGCAAGTTTCCCGCACGCAATTGCACAAACATTGCCATCAAATCAGCTTTTATTGTCCCCCAAAACTTTTGATAAAACTCCGCTGGGAACCCGTCCGGCCCAGGAGCTTTATTATGTTCCATTTGTTGAATTGCTTCAAGAACTTCCTTCTCACAAAATTCTTGAGTCAAAATTTCATTTTCCTCTGGAGATATTTGAGGCATATCATGAATAACATCCTCATCTAAAGAAAAATTGTTGGTAACCGGCGCTCCAAACAATTTCTTATAATATTTAGAGATATAATTTTTCAAGTTTTCTTGCCCCACTATCGTACCCTCCTCCTGTTCTAGCTGTAAAATCCTCTTTTTTCTATGCTTGCCATTCGCAATTATATGAAAATATCTCGTATTACTCCCCCCCCCCCCCCCTCCTGAATATATTTAACTTTCGCTCGTTGCGCCCATTTAGATTCCTCATCACGACGCAATTGGGCGAGCTTGTCATCCGCCTCCCTCTTGGCGGCCCGCTCGGCTACCGTTAGAGGAGAGGCTTCAGCTTTAATATCCAATTCATTAGAGAGCAAGATTAATTTATCCCTTAGAATTTTATATTCCCCACTCAAACTTCTTGCTCACCCACGTAAAAATTGACGAAGGTGGCGAATTTTATTTTGCCAACGCTCAACAGGCGAGTTTCCCGTTTGGATCGCATTCCATTCACGCACAATAAGATCATGGAACCCCTCCTGTCGAAACCACGATAATTCAAAAGAAAATCTACTAGAATTTCCTTTGAAAGCATGATCCCCAGTGTCCAGCAAAATCGGTGTATGGTCTGGCCCCGCACGGCCTAGAGCCTGCACCGTGACCAAAGGAAACTTTTGCTCCCAGTCAACACTAGCTAGAAAACGATCCAACTTCTCATACGTTGGCGTATCCCGTCTACTAGTCCAAGTGTACTGTCTACCGGAAAATTTTAAATCTTTCAAGCTCAAACTCTCAATTATCGCATTAAAGATAGTAGGCCATCTAGCATTAAAATTATCATTATTCTTCTCATGTTGTCTCCGAATGATGTTAAAATCCCCCCTACCAACATTGGTACCGTCTCCCCTTCGCAAATTCGTACCATTTCAGCAAGGAACTCCGGCTTTTTATTGTCTTGGGCCGCCCCGTAAACTACCACTAGCGCCCACATGAACCCATCCAACTTCGTTCTCAAGTGAAGTTTAACGCAGAAATCACCTGAGACCACATCTTGTACTGCTAGAGAGGCGTTATTAAAACCTAAAAGCATGCCTCCAGACCTCCGTGTGGAGGTATACAGTACCAAGTAAAATCCGAACCCCCAGCGAGAAATCTAAGAAACGGAGTTGCAAATGCCGACCTCCCTGTTTCAATTAGGGCCACAAAATCAAGTTTATGCTCTTTAACAAATTCATTACCAGCTAGATGTTTTGCCGTGTCTCCAAACCCATCCGAATTCCAAATCATTCCCTTCATTTTAAATTTTTGAATATATGGCTAAACGCACATTCCTTCTGACCGCACGTCTAGAAAGAATTTTTTTCTTTCCTCTACATTTTATTGAAGCTAAAGTCTCATCAAGATCCGCATGATCATCTGAGACCTCCTCTTCCTCATCAACTAAATCTTCGCAGATATTCATCGCCTTTTTTAAAGTTAAACTAGATTCGGACTCAACATTAATTGGGGGTAAAGAATTTTTCAGAAAAATAATCTCCCTTTCTAATTCTAAATCCATAATGGCCGAAATAGAAGAATGCACTTGCTCATTATTTTTTCCTAGCGAAATCCCCAGTCTATCCGAACGACGCATAATTTCAGAATGAGATAAAGAACGCAAAGAAAACTTAGCATGTTCAGAAGTACCTGACGGGGAGCCGTACAACTTGCGTGAAGTAAGATCCTGCGCACGCTCAAGTTGAGGAAGATCCGCATTAACTTGCTGCCTCAACCGCTGACTAGATCGCACCTCAACCTCATGCATCCCCCCAAACGCCATAATATCCCTCTCCGAAGGCCTATCCTCGATCACATCCAGCTGAACATATTCACCCCCTGCAGCGTTTCCCTGTCCGCATGACTGAGAGAGAGGAGCTACTGGATTGCCCAAATGATCCATATACAACCCGCCTGCAATTTCCAACGGAATCAGCGGTGTAGGACTCTGAGACCCCGGCTGTGAAGCTATTTCCCATCTGTTAGGAGACTCGCCATTGATGCATGTAAAATGCATACATGAACTTTGCACTTTAATTGCTTATATTCCAATCATATTTGCATCATATAAGGGTTATATCAATGTTTTATAATGATTTTGGGAATATTTCATAGTTTTCCCATTTATTTGGAATTAACCCTGTTTTTCCAGAAAACGTCTTTTTTAGTGTTTCAGACTTTCCGGGAGCTTCGGGACTCCAAAAAGGGCAAGGCCAAAGAGCACGGTTCAGAATTTTCGAGACGAACGCAATGGGCTTAAATTGAAGACCAGAAGCCCAACAGGCTGGAAATGGGAGGGTCCCACGCGGCCTAAAATACCTGGCCGCGTGGGCCCAGCTCTTTTCCCCTCGGAGCTCCGTGGCCGTCGATCTTTCGTCCACCGACTCCGTCTTGACCTAAAAACGCCTATAAAAAAGGTCCCCTGGCGTTTCGCGAAAGGAGGCGGCGGAGAAACACAGAACACGAAACAGAGAGTCAGAAGGCTGCCGCCGGAGAAGATCGGAGGGGGGAAACGCCGCCGGAATCACCTCCGGAGGGCTCCACCCCCCTCCGGCGTGTTCATCATCAACATCTACAGCAAGAACTTCTCCACCATCATCACCATGATGAAGGGGGAGTAGTCCACCCCTGGACTAGGGTTTGTGGTGGTAACTTTTGTATCTCTCCTCTCTCTTGAGCTTCACTAATTAGTACCGTATGAGCTGCTGAACATGATTACGGTCATCTATGTAATACCTTTGTGGTGAATATTGTGGTGTGAGATGATTTGTTATGCATTTACCGTTGTGTTGGAGCTTTTGTGATTTGTCATACTTTGAAGTATGATGTATGTGGGTACGGGATGGCCGATGTGACACGGCATAGGTATTGAGTGACACAGTACCGCCCAACATCCTTTATCTGGGGGTAAAAAGAAAGAGTATGATGTGGGAGTGAGAGAAACCACGCTAGCCTTACGAGGGGTGACCTAGCAACACAAATGAGTATTTCTTTCAACTATGTGTTTTAGGACATATAGCCGTCATAAAAAGCTACCATTAAAACATGACAATTGTGTGTACTTTATCTATAACATGATGATCACCGTAGATGAGAGAGAGAGGATTAAGTGAACCCATGAACCATGTCCATTGTTCCTATAAGAAACACACACTTGAGCTTGTCCTCTTGCTACATAGAGGATTGGGCTTTCTCTCTTTGAGAGCTTTCACTTGCTACTACCTTTGTCTTGTCCTCTTGCAAAGAAGAGGATTGGGACACTTTTACATCCATCAAACCAACCATCTTGTTCTCTAAACTTGTTTAGTGCATAATCAACTAAAACTTGTGACACTTTAGTTGTAGGGAATAGATAACTTTTCCTTCTTGCTCCTGCGGATCGATACCTTACTTCCACATTGAGAGGTGCTACAGTGATCCCTTGCTCTTGGGGGTTATCAAGTACTTTTCTGGCGCCGTTGCCGGGGAGCGTAGCGCTTAAGTTTCTATTCTTGTGTGCACTAGACTAAGCTTGGGGAGGTTCCTTTTATATCTTGCAATCATCTAAGCTTGGGGAGGTTCTTTAACTTGTTTAATGATACTATGTCTCCCATTTATGATGATGAATATGATATTTTCAGTCCACCCACTATTGAGTATAAAGTTTATTGTGATTATGATATGCCTCCTATATATGATGATTACAATGATTATTATGAATGTTTTACTCCCACTATTCCTAATGAAACTGTTTATGCTTATGTGGAGAGTAATGATACTTTTATGCATATGGATCATGATAAGAATGTTTCATGTGATAGCTATATTGTTGAGTTTATCAATGATGCTACTGAAAGTTTTTATGAGAGAGGGAGACATGATTTCATATATCTCAAAAATATTAAGTCTTCTCTCTTTTTGTTGAAAATTTTGAAGTTGCACTTGCTTTGCCTTCCTATGCTAGTCACTTTGTGCTTTATTGATTTATTTTCTTACAAGATCCCAATGCATAGGAAGTGGGTTAGACTTAAATGTGTTTGATATTTGCTTCTTGATGCTCTTTTATATTCAACTCTTATTCCTATGGAGCATCATTAAAACTATCAAGCCTAGCTATATGGCTATAAAGAAAGCGCTTTGCGGGAGGCAACCCGGTTATTTTTGTGTGTGATTTTCTTTGTGTCCTCTTGCTGTAACAAGAGATTTGTGTCTAGTTAGTTTCTGGAGTTTTCAATAAAGTGCCAAGTTTTACCCTTTTTGGTTTGAAAAGTTGCTTATAGCGTTCGGAGATTTTATTCCTGCACAAGTCAGTGCACGGTATGATTTTTAATTCTTATTCTGTAACTCCGAATGAGCTCATATTTGAACTGTAGTTGCAACTTTTCATCCTCTGTATGCATGAATTTTTTCGGAATTTTTCGAGAAAGTTTGGTAGGGTAGAAAAATACGTTTTGCTGCTGCTGTTTTTCTGGACAGATTCTGTCCCATTTTGTTTGATGCATGCTTTGAGCTTTTAAGTTGAATCTTTTTGATCCAATTGAGTTTATGAGTAGGCATACAACATTATACACTTTCTGGACATTCATATGAATTTTTGTTCAAGGATTATATGCAGCAAGGAACCTATTTGTTTATCACTATTAATGCACCCCACAGAAAAGAGATGGGAGAAACGGTGTTTTGAAGTTTTTTCACAGGGATTGGAGGAGATGCACCAAGAGCTATCCAAGGATGGTGAAGACCATAAGCTTGGGGATGTGAAGACAACCCCGCTGGACCTACACACTCTCGGTTTGCACACGTCCAACTTCTGTTTTTCGATCGAAACACTTTATCGCATAAACTTGGAGCGTCGTTTTTGTTTTTGTTTGAGTCTTGAGAGACCACCACACTATCATTATATATGAGAGAGCTACTGGAAATATGGGTTGAAATATGTTGGATGCTTTTATAAGATTGGGAAAAGGGATGTTTGAGTTGATTTTTAATGATACATATAGTTGCATGATTCATGAGCTTGTTTATGAGTAATAGTTTGCAAATTCTTTTTGTAGAGCTATCACTTATTCATGTTTTGGTGCTGATTGTTATTTTACTTGGTTTAACATGGATTAGTTAGTTCTATGGACACTCATGCATGCATCTAGATGGTCAACTTTCTCCCTTTTGCTAGCCCAAAAACTCCAACAAGCAAAAACTTGTTTCCAACACCTTCAACCAAAGTTATTCCAGTGAGTCCACCATATCTACCTACTAGCTTTATGCTATTCCGAGTATGTTCATCATGTATTTGTGTTATCTTACCTCTGAATGAAAATGTTTATGTTATTGATTGCATGGAAAAGTTGGTTATATAGCTCTCACGAACTTGATGCACATTTTACTATTTGCATAATAAAACATGACCCATTGTGATTAAGATTATGATGTAGTGGCTTGATAAATGTTTTGGGTTGGAGTTAGCCCATATGTGCTGTCACATGCAAGCTTTCAACATGCTCTTCATCTCATTTAGTTGATATCATGTACTTTTGTTATGGATGCTATCATGTGAAATGAGTGGAAATGAAGTAGTTTAAATGAGTTTGTATAAATGGTTAGAGAGACGCCTGGGCCGCTAATCTAAGCCATGCATCATTCATGGTGGAAATTTACTTACATGCTATGGTGAATTTCTGTGATACACCTTACAATAAAAAACTATTCCAATGGTAAATAAAAAGGGTGTTGAGGTTTTTCATTTGTTTGTTTGTCTTGTCATTTTGATATGGGCTTGTTCCATATCTGGGACAAGAGGTACCCCAGTTGACGCTCTTGATGATACTATTATTACTTACAATGATATATAATTGAACTTGCTTTGTTTCCAAGTTGAGTAACATGGTGTAGTACTTGTATTCAAGGGGCATGAGACATTCAACCTTTACTTTCAAGCACACTACTCATATTTGCTTTCACTTTAAACTTAATCATTCAAGATGCTATGATAGGGGCAATGAGAGCTTGACACCAATGAATACCTTATTGCAATCATTAACTTAAGTAGAAGAGTTTGGAAGTTGGATGAAACTTATGCATGCTTTACCTCTACTCACATATACATCTTTCCAAAGTGTCCACCTATCATATTCAGATTTTCATCTACACTCTATGACCATTGTAGGATGTTCTACTTATCATTATGCATACATGTGTTCCATATTACTTGCTACCATGTTACACTTTGTGAACTATCAATGAACATCCTTGTCTTGAATACTTGATATCACTTCATAAACTATTTGCATATTGCTACTCCTTTGAAGAATGAATCATTTGACTATATGTAGCAATAGTAATCATCTTTGATATTCATTGTTAAGTATTAAATTGCAAAGTCCATGTTAGTTTTATCATCTTCATACTCGAGGACGAGCATGGATTAAGCTTGGGGATGTTGATGCATGTAAAATGCATACATGAACTTTGCACTTTAATTGCTTATATTCCAATCATATTTGCATCATATAAGGGTTATATCAATGTTTTATAATGATTTTGGGAATATTTCATAGTTTTCCCATTTATTTGGAATTAACCCTGTTTTTCCAGAAAACGTCTTTTTTAGTGTTTCAGACTTTCCGGGAGCTTCGGGACTCCAAAAAGGGCAAGGCCAAAGAGCACGGTTCAGAATTTTCGAGACGAACGCAATGGGCTTAAATTGAAGACCAGAAGCCCAACAGGCTGGAAATGGGAGGGTCCCACGCGGCCTAAAATCCTGGCCGCGTGGGCCCAGCTCTTTTCCCCTCGGAGCTCCGTGGCCGTCGATCTTTCGTCCACCGACTCCGTCTTGACCTAAAAACGCCTATAAAAAAGGTCCCCTGGCGTTTCGCGAAAGGAGGCGGCGGAGAAACACAGAACCACGAAACAGAGAGAGAAGGCTGCCGCCGGAGAAGATCGGAGGGGGGAAACGCCGCCGGAATCACCTCCGGAGGGCTCCACCCCCCTCCGGCGTGTTCATCATCAACATCTACAGCAAGAACTTCTCACCATCATCACCATGATGAAGGGGGAGTAGTCCACCCCTGGACTAGGGTTTGTGGTGGTAACTTTTGTATCTCTCCTCTCTCTTGAGCTTCACTAATTAGTACCGTATGAGCTGCTGAACATGATTACGGTCATCTATGTAATACCTTTGTGGTGAATATTGTGGTGTGAGATGATTTGTTATGCATTTACCGTTGTGTTGGAGCTTTTGTGATTTGTCATACTTTGAAGTATGATGTATGTGGGTACGGGATGGCCGATGTGACACGGCATAGGTATTGAGTGACACAGTACCGCCCAACATCCTTTATCTGGGGGTAAAAAGAAAGAGTATGATGTGGGAGTGAGAGAAACCACGCTAGCCTTACGAGGGGTGACCTAGCAACACAAATGAGTATTTCTTTCAACTATGTGTTTTAGGACATATAGCCGTCATAAAAAGCTACCATTAAAACATGACAATTGTGTGTACTTTATCTATAACATGATGATCACCGTAGATGAGAGAGAGAGGATTAAGTGAACCCATGAACCATGTCCATTGTTCCTATAAGAAACACACACTTGAGCTTGTCCTCTTGCTACATAGAGGATTGGGCTTTCTCTCTTTGAGAGCTTTCACTTGCTACTACCTTTGTCTTGTCCTCTTGCAAAGAAGAGGATTGGGACACTTTTACATCCATCAAACCAACCATCTTGTTCTCTAAACTTGTTTAGTGCATAATCAACTAAAACTTGTGACACTTTAGTTGTAGGGAATAGATAACTTTTCCTTCTTGCTCCTGCGGATCGATACCTTACTTCCACATTGAGAGGTGCTACAGTGATCCCTTGCTCTTGGGGGTTATCAGCCATCCACCTCACCAACATCCGATCGCAAGACGACATCGGAAACCGCAACTGTAACCGAATCCCGAATCGGCAGCTCGACGGCAGGGAAAACCTGGTTGCTGGCGTGACAGTAGCCCTCCGACGAAACCAAGTCCTCGCCGGTCGTCCTTCCGACGAAACTGACCGCATCGCTGCCGCTGCTGCACCCATGATCCCCGGCAGAAACCCCATTCCAGTGCCGCGGCAGCAGTCTGCTGGCAAAACAGCGCTGTCGCCAGGGTTCCGTCCGACGCAAACAGTGTGGGGACCCCGGACTAGCTGTCCGAAATACCCTTGTGCCTACATATCAGCGATCCCATGATCAGTGCGTCGCTGAAGCACAATCAACCTGGTAATCAAAGAACATCCATACGTACCGAATTTATTTACTTACTTGATTGAAGTGATCAACTTCATCAGGTACTTGCAGCGGAATCACCAAACAACGTGGAGCCCAAGTCATTAGCCTTAACCCTACAGGCAGCTGACTGGGAAGCGCCCTAGTTCGCAAAGACGCCAGTGAACTCCTCTTCTTCGAACTGCTCCTCTTTAAAATCTGGCTAAGACAATAGCCAGGGACGAAACCAATATGAGTACATTTGATTGTACTCGCAAACTACCCCAACTTAAGCATGCACTACTTTTGATAATTTTTCATAAAACCTTTATTTTTAGAAAAACATCTCTATAACTTTATCGAGAGAAAAGAAGAGTAGATACTCTAGCCTTGCTGAAGGCAAAACATTTTGAAAAGTAGTTCCTCAATATCTTTGCTGAAAAAGGTAAGAAGTTTCTTTAGAACTTTTTCTCGAAAATCATCACCAGGTTTATTTCCTCAAAAACTCCTCCCTTTCCGACCATAATCCTTCCTGAGTAACCAATTTCCAATCACCTCATACCAGTCTGACGGTATAGTTGCATAAAACATCTCCATTTTCTTTTCAAATCTCAAACTTTGTAAAACTTGCACATGGTCTTAGCAGTTCTTCCCAACTGTCCATATCCGAGGACTCGGCTATTCGAATAGTTTTACCCTCTGCAGAGGTAGCACGCTTTTCCCACACCCATCCGGTCACTCATCGTGTCAGCCACGTCCCGCCATACCAGGGGTATGCGAAGTTAAGTTCCCGGCCATAGCCTGTCCTTTGCTCATGCTAGTATAGGACCCTACCGCTACGAAACCGGTTCCATCGACACTTAAATCCTCAGAAACTAAGTGTGAGGACTTCGTAGTTCTGCCCGGCGAATTTTAATGGCCCTACAAATCCTCTATCTCCCATTCAATCATAACAGCCCTTAGGCGTTCTTCTTTTTAGAGGACCCGGGTCAGGGGCAGGTCCTCAGACCATCCCCTCATGGAACGAGGTCATCCTCGTTGTTGAGGCATCCAGTACTAACACGAGCAAATTATATGACTACGCCCTTTCCCATATGTGGGTAAATGTGGTCGCACAGATTTTAGGCTGGGGATGTAAGTACAAGGACACAATGTGCATTTTTTTCAAAGACATCACCATACTCCATTTCTCCATTTCATCACCGACATCTCGGCATACCATAATTTATCCAAGGATTTTCAAAGGAGTTTTGAATAAACAATGTTTTTCCCATCCTATAGTTTTATATAAACAAACTGATATTTCTACATAGAGTGGCAAAATAGTGTTTCATATACTTTTAAAAAGGTTTTCAAAATCATTTCCAATTTTGATAGCAAAATACTTTTAACCAAAACTTGGGTGGATTGTAATCTCACCATAAGATTTTCATAGAAGGCTTTTGAGTAAAAACTATTTTATTTAGAAATCACTGCATACCACTAACACCTCTATATCGGGTGTCTCAATAATATACTTGTATTTTGGAAAAGGGGTTTTCAAAATCATAGTTTTAGTGGCAAACACCACATAAATCATTTATGCTCCTTATAAGTAAAACAGGTAAATCAAAATAGATGTATATAGATGCAAGCTCAGTGAAGTAGCTTGCCTTGTTCAACAAAGTGGTACTGGTCCGGATCTTCTGGCTCAACAAAACCTCCTTCCTCGATAAATCCGTCAACGGTATCGTCCAAACGTTAAACAAGCAAAGCAAACAATCACTACACTAACTCAAGCATCAACATAACCATACAATCACAAATGCTATAAATAGCCACTGCATACATCAAGCAACGCAGTGTGGTTTCAATTTAATCGAATTAACCTTTATTTAATTATTTTCAAACTAAGGCAGAAACTAGTTGTACACCATTTAATTCACCAATTAATCTAGGTTGGTCACAAAAATTCAAACTAAAATTCTATGGATAGCTACTGATGTGTAGAAGACATCTCAATTGGATTGAGGTCTTTTGGAGTGATCAAACTCCCTACACAATTGTTTTAATCCAGAAACTCCTTAGTCAAGTTTTAGCCACTAATTAATTTATGTTGCTTTCAAAAATTAAATCCTTTTAGGGGTGACTAACCTTGGCTAAATGTGATCTAACAAAATTGGTTTCAAGTCATTTGGACTAACAGAGCTCCAGAAACAATTAATTTGGTGTAATAAACCTTCTGTGGCATTTTTATTAATACACTTTTATTATGTAACTAATTGAGATGAATCCACTTTGGCGAGTTAAAGAATTTCATAAGCTTTCCAGAACATTTGAGTTTGCTTTATTTGGATTCCTAAATCTCGAGATATTGAATTTCAAAGTAGTGTCCAGTACTGAATTCAGAGAAGATTTAAATTCGAATTTACTGGATAAAGATGAGATCCCTGACGGGTGGGGTCCAAGGGTCAGTGACTCAGTTTTAAATCGCGCGCTCTGGATAATGTTTAAACTTATGACAGGTGGGTCCCGCTTGTCGGTGGCTTAACAAGATGAAGCGGTATGCTACCGTCGGATTTAAATCCAACGGCGCAGGATCTATCCCTTCCTTGACTACCGGAGTACGACGGAGCCGTGGCTCCGGCGGCGGCGATGCTCGCGATTCGCTCACCTGGGGGCTCGGGTGGAAGCGGAGATGACGGGGATCGACGGCGGAGGGCGTGGGGAAGTTCTGGGGTGAGTGGTGCTTGCTGGGAAGGGCTGCAACGGCGTCGGTGAAGTTCTCCTCCTCCGCGGCCGTGCGTCAACTCCGGCGGGTCCTCCTCGACTCGTCTGTGCACAAAACAAGAGGAAACTGCGGCGGGTGAGGGCGGTGATAATGGTGGTAAGAATGCAGGCCAGAGAGGAGAAAAGGAGAGAGTATCATGGCCGGGCCATGATCGACCTCCACCTTCGGCTCCGGCGAAACTCGAGGAAACTCCGTGGCAAATGGGGCTTCGACGGAGTGGCTCCGCCCTCCTGGCGGTGCACGGTGTGTGTGGGGAGTGCGGGAGAGGGCAATGGCGGGGTGTGGAGGCACGGGTGCGGGGTGGTCTTTTATTGCCGAAATCCGGCGTGCGGTGGACGGGGTGTAGGAGAGGTATGGGGAGTGGGAGAGCACGCCATTGGTGGCGGTGCTGTGCGGTTACGACGGTGGGTTACTCCGTTAGGGCTTATCGGGAGAGAGTGGTCGCGTGTGGCTCGGGAGTGAGCTCAGGGCGCACGGCGTCCATGGCGTGGCAGCGGAGTGCGATGGATCGCTGGCGTCGCTGCAGGGCTCCAGAGGTGGTGTGGGCGTGTCTGCGAGGTTGAGGGGTGACAGGAGCGCGTCGGTGACGAGTCACACGAGCTGGGGTGCCGTGGTGGAGAAGAGCGGGGTCGGCATCCACGCGCGGCCGTGACATGGCGAGCGGCGCACGGCTGCAGGGGTACGGCGAGGCTGGGCGTCAGGGCGTGGTCTACTCCGTTCTGAAGAACGCGGGGCAGAGTGGAGGTGACGGTAGACGCAGAGAGGGGCCAGTGCGGCTGCTCTCCTCGACACGCCATCATCGGCCGGCATGGGCAGAGCGGTGGCGTGCGCACGGGCATGGCCACGGGTCCCTCGACCAAATTGCTTGCTCTCCCCTTGCTCTGGTGGCTCAGTGAGGTGAGAGGAGAGTGTGGCAGTGAGGAATCGACGAAGGAAACATCCAATCGTTCGATTCGATTTCGTTTTCAAGAATTTTGGGGAAGAACACGTGCAGTGCTTGCAACGTGTTCGATGAAATGCGTCAACTAAAAGTTAATTCAAATTTTTGAAATTCATTTCCCTGATTTGATTCACATGTATAAACATGTATTTTTGGTATGGTGGTAGAATTTATTTGATATGTGCAACATAGCACATTTTGTGATTTGAAAACAATAAAGAAAGATATAGAATTTTAATCTCAGATTTTAAGAAATATTTTTGGAGAGGGAAAAGAATGTAAGAGCAAAGTGGGAGTGATCCTTATGTCACCCCACTGAATTTGGTTGGAAAGATAATATCAATTTCTCATTTGGAGAATTTTGTGACATTTGTCACACATGGTTTTATGTGTTGATCTTTTTATTTTGATTTTCTTTTCTTTCTTCAGGTCCTTGTTTAGCAGACAAACAACACAAGCAATCAATTGGGCAGGAATTAACAACCAACACTAGACAACCATTTATAAGTTTTCAACCAAGTTTTAATCACTCAGATAAGTGGTGGGTGGTGATCTAGTATCGTCCTGACAAGAGTAAGGTGGGAAAAGCTCAACTTCATAATTTGTTATTTTTCCAAAAGGGTTGCTAAAATATATGGGCAATATACTTCCCACCTTTATTGTTTTCAAAGAAATGAAAGTACGAGTTTAAAATAAGGGCTACCAATACAAGGGAAATATCAAGATATAGATCTCCATATTTTTGGAAACATATAATTTTGGAAAATACTTTTATTCTCTCAAGGAGTGGGTATTTTGGTTGTTGCTAAACAAAGCATCATTTGGGAATAAGTTGGTCCAAATAAGAGTGGAGGAGATATATGGAGTATTTTGTTCTTGTCATGACATGATCACCAAGTTTAATATATAGTTATATTGGTTGGGTCTTGGATTTACTAGTCAAACAACTCAAACAACAAGTCACACTAGTTCAAACGTAGCAATGGGAAGGAAACACAATCATCAGCAAAGCATTTCAAAAAGTTTTTGTTGGTTCTGAATTTTGGGGTCTGGTAAAACTAAGTTTTTTCTTGGTTCCAAAATTTGGGATGTTACAGATCCTTCCCCCCTTAAAATAAATCTCGTCCTCGAGATTTGCCCGGGGGTACAGGGGAGTACGAGGGTACGGGTTTTGGGGAGATGCAGGGGTTCTTTTGTACCAAAATAACCGTGCCACCAATAATTGGCTCGAGGGCACAGTGGGGATTGGATTATCCAGAGGGATTTCTTTTGCAAAGGATACTGGGAAAGCGAGGGATACGATTTAGAATAAAGGATAGAAGAACACGGGGTTCAACCGCTTACTCACTGACGTGTGGGTCCGAGGTCCCCCTGGCAGTCTCTCCTTCCCTTTCTTCTCTTCTTCCTCCTTGCTCACCCTGGCTTCGCACTCGCCCAGCTCTTAGTGCGCGAAGCACTCCCCTGCGGCACTGCTGCGCGTGCGGTCCGTCGATGCAGCGGCAGACACGGCTTTAGGACACGACGCCTAGATGGTTTCGCGCCATTAAGGCGAGTACTGCTCGGGATTCCTCTTCTTTCCCTCGTAAAGCGGTGTCGAGGAGCGGCATCCAAGCTCCGGCTATAAATCGGAAATTTCCGAGGCACTTCTCCTCCTCATCTCCACCATGAGTTTTATTCACGCCTTTTTCAAAGCCTACTACGAGATGTTGGAGAGAGCGGGCTTCATCGAGCATGTCATCATTGTCGTGCTCTTTGGGATCTCGTCGTCGGTGGTGACCGCACTGCTGCTTGCGGCGGTGGTCGTCTTGATCCTTGGCTTCTGCAATTGGTGGTCTGACGCGGGTGGTGAGGCTGCGGCAGTGGTGCCGGCTGCGCCAGAGGAGCTAGTTGCGGCGGAGGGGCCAGCTGCAGTGGAGGAGCACGCGGCGGCGGTGGAGCAGGCTGTGGTGGAGGAACCAGTTGCAGTGCCGGTGGATGAGGTGGCAGATCTTCCCGCTGGAGGTGAGCCGGCTGCTCGAGTCGTCTATCGACGTCGCGCGACTCGCGACTCGGCTTCGGGTGAGCCAGGCTCCTCCTCCGGGGGCGTTCTGGAGCTCGAGAGGGAGTAGGAATCTCTGGGGTGCCGTTGCATCCGTGCTGAGTACTGGCAGTGTTCTTCGTAGGAGTAGAATTTGTATCCTCTGTTTTTTTCTGAAATTTCTCGCTTCTGTACTGAACTTAGTTGAGGTATCCACTTTGCCTCCTTGGATGAATTTTTAAATGAGACTCGTATCTCTGAATTTTCCTCAGTCATAATAGATCTGATCTTGCAGCACAGATAGGATGCAGAGGTACTAGAATAATCTTGCTTTAGTGAGAAAATATATATATATATATATATATATATATATATATTTTTATTTTTTTTTAGGAATAACACTGCATTATATGGTCTCAACCATTTGCAGTGGTAGCATAACATTTCAACCATATAGGTTGAACACAACACTAAAATCACCCTACAAGAAATCCTTCTGTGTTTCAGCGAGCATTGACACTCAGCAAGCATTTTAAGGCTTGTGAGGGTTACATCTCGTGGAGGGCTCGGGCCCTTTCTTTAACATGCAGAGTGCACAAGGTTCATATTGGGTGAGGAACCTTGTGATGAAGGCATGTAGGAGACCACACACAAAATAATTTGCATACTACAAAATAATCCCATTCAAAGTTTGCATTAATTCACAGGGGGGGTATATGCGTCTGGGGTCACATATACGGTTCCTGGTTTAAGTGATCTGTTGTTTCTTTTTAAAACCTTTAACTGAAGGAAGAGCATGACATTCCATCAGGTGTCAACCAAGTGGTTAACAAGATGATAAGAACACCAAGTTTTTATTTCGGGCTGATTTGACATCAGCCGGGGAACAGACAACAACCTTGCATTACAAGAAACACGAGAAAAACAAACAGCAAACAAACATCCTCCTGCTTCTCACCTACCAACATACAAACGTCACTCAGGATAACTAAACAGGGGTTCTACTCCGCTTGACGGCCTCTGGTTGTCGGTGGAGCGTGGCCGAGACAAAGAGTGGTGTCCACATCTCCATCTTCCACGGGGTGGGGAACTACAGGCACGCCTTCGAGGATTACACCTTGCTCTTGGGGTTGCTGCTGAACTCGGGCTAGAACTTGCGCTACAGATGCATCAAGGCTGCGATCCAGCAATTCATCTGGGAACGGTTGTCCTGTCTCCTGAGCTTGCCCACGATTGAAAGTGGGTGGGTTCCTTGCTTGACTCAGTTCCAGGTGGGCACGACCAAGGTGGCGCCTTGTGTTCATGAGTTCCGCCATCAGGGAATGGAGGAATCTTGTCATTGCGGCTCCATAGGTGACCAGGGTGATTACGGCAGGGTCGACTTCCCTTCCGACGGGAATTTGAGCAGGCTCCTCTCCATGCGGGGGAGTAACTGGAAGAAGGTGGAAAGCTCGACTCTGCGCCATCGCCGGTTCTGAGTACCGGAGACGGACAAGACCTTCCCAGGCTGCTACCTGGAGGGCTTGATCTAGGGTAGGCATGCTCCTACCATGGATTAAGTAGGCCTGACTTGTGCCCAACGGACACGAGCCGATTTGCACGTCGACTTGAAATTCACTCCCGGCAAGCGAGAGGGAGTTCTCGAACACCACATATCGAGGGCGGGCAGGCCGACCAATAATATGGCAGACGGCCTTCCAAAGCATCAGCGGAAATCCGCCATGCTCCTCGGCAGTGGTTTCCAGAATGACCCTGGGGTTTGTCATTGGGTTATTTTGGCTCTGGGTAAAGGATAAGAATGCGGGAGTCCTGCCTCAAGAGAGTTGGGTTGCTAAGGACGGTGAGTGAGGGTGGGGATAGATGGCAGATGGAACGGGGTCTTATATAAGCTAGGTTGTGTCGGCTCCTTTCTGTGGAAGAACCCGGCGAGCGTCTCTCATGCAGTGGGGACAAGTCCTACTGCACCTTACTGTGGACCGACGCCTGGCCATGCCGGTTAGGCGGGGATGGGTCAAATCCATCGGGCTCACTGTAGGGGAACATCACAAACAGACAATAACACACAAGGTACATTTAGTACCGATGGACGCCTAATACTCGTTGCAGTTGGGTAGTATAACTAAAGTTCCTATCATATGTTTTTCCTAGGGGTCGTGGGTAAACATGGTTGATGAAGTCTTCATTTTGTCGCCTTAGTCTTCAGCTGGAAAATTTGAGATTGTCGAGGTAATAATTGAGTGGAATTGTTGACGTTGAGTTGAGGTCTTCGGAGGTCTCTTGCTTTGTTGATATCGACGATCCTGGTATTTGCAGATCGAGCCCCTTGATGTTGAATGTTGAGTATTCAAAATGGATGATTCTTCTTGTAGGTGCTAGCTAATTTGGTCTCCATTGGGTTCATCGTCAAGTATTTTGAACAGGTAAGAGGGAGTAGAGAAATCCTTGGTAAATTTTAAAATAGAAGGGTAAGACTCAGAAATTATTTGAGAAGGTGAGAAGAGTGGAAGTCATTTTTGGACTTCCCCAGATAAAGATATATTTTTGGTGTTAACATATTTTTAACAAAATATCCTCTTCCTAACTAACGTCCATGCTAACTAAGGTCTGTTACAGTCAGGATCGCTCTGATACCAAGTCTGTGGGGACCCCGGACTAGCTGTCCGAAATACCCTTGTGCCTACATATCAGCGATCCCATGATCAGTGCGTCGCTGAAGCACAATCAACCTGGTAATCAAAGAACATCCATACGTACCGAATTTATTTACTTACTTGATTGAAGTGATCAACTTCATCAGGTACTTGCAGCGGAATCACCAAACAACGTGGAGCCCAAGTCATTAGCCTTAACCCTACAGGCAGCTGACTGGGAAGCGCCCTAGTTCGCAAAGACGCCAGTGAACTCCTCTTCTTCGAACTGCTCCTCTTTAAAATCTGGCTAAGACAATAGCCAGGGACGAAACCAATATGAGTACATTTGATTGTACTCGCAAACTACCCCAACTTAAGCATGCACTACTTTTGATAATTTTTCATAAAACCTTTATTTTTAGAAAAACATCTCTATAACTTTATCGAGAGAAAAGAAGAGTAGATACTCTAGCCTTGCTGAAGGCAAAACATTTTGAAAAGTAGTTCCTCAATATCTTTGCTGAAAAAGGTAAGAAGTTTCTTTAGAACTTTTTCTCGAAAATCATCACCAGGTTTATTTCCTCAAAAACTCCTCCCTTTCCGACCATAATCCTTCCTGAGTAACCAATTTCCAATCACCTCATACCAGTCTGACGGTATAGTTGCATAAAACATCTCCATTTTCTTTTCAAATCTCAAACTTTGTAAAACTTGCACATGGTCTTAGCAGTTCTTCCCAACTGTCCATATCCGAGGACTCGGCTATTCGAATAGTTTTACCCTCTGCAGAGGTAGCACGCTTTTCCCACACCCATCCGGTCACTCATCGTGTCAGCCACGTCCCGCCATACCAGGGGTATGCGAAGTTAAGTTCCCGGCCATAGCCTGTCCTTTGCTCATGCTAGTATAGGACCCTACCGCTACGAAACCGGTTCCATCGACACTTAAATCCTCAGAAACTAAGTGTGAGGACTTCGTAGTTCTGCCCGGCGAATTTTAATGGCCCTACAAATCCTCTATCTCCCATTCAATCATAACAGCCCTTAGGCGTTCTTCTTTTTAGAGGACCCGGGTCAGGGGCAGGTCCTCAGACCATCCCCTCATGGAACGAGGTCATCCTCGTTGTTGAGGCATCCAGTACTAACACGAGCAAATTATATGACTACGCCCTTTCCCATATGTGGGTAAATGTGGTCGCACAGATTTTAGGCTGGGGATGTAAGTACAAGGACACAATGTGCATTTTTTTCAAAGACATCACCATACTCCATTTCTCCATTTCATCACCGACATCTCGGCATACCATAATTTATCCAAGGATTTTCAAAGGAGTTTTGAATAAACAATGTTTTTCCCATCCTATAGTTTTATATAAACAAACTGATATTTCTACATAGAGTGGCAAAATAGTGTTTCATATACTTTTAAAAAAGGTTTTCAAAATCATTTCCAATTTTGATAGCAAAATACTTTTAACCAAAACTTGGGTGGATTGTAATCTCACCATAAGATTTTCATAGAAGGCTTTTGAGTAAAAACTATTTTATTTAGAAATCACTGCATACCACTAACACCTCTATATCGGGTGTCTCAATAATATACTTGTATTTTGGAAAAGGGGTTTTCAAAATCATAGTTTTAGTGGCAAACACCACATAAATCATTTATGCTCCTTATAAGTAAAACAGGTAAATCAAAATAGATGTATATAGATGCAAGCTCAGTGAAGTAGCTTGCCTTGTTCAACAAAGTGGTACTGGTCCGGATCTTCTGGCTCAACAAAACCTCCTTCCTCGATAAATCCGTCAACGGTATCGTCTAAACGTTAAACAAGCAAAGCAAACAATCACTACACTAACTCAAGCATCAACATAACCATACAATCACAAATGCTATAAATAGCCACTGCATACATCAAGCAACGCAGTGTGGTTTCAATTTAATCGAATTAACCTGTATTTAATTATTTTCAAACTAAGGCAGAAACTAGTTGTACACCATTTAATTCACCAATTAATCTAGGTTGGTCACAAAAATTCAAACTAAAATTCTATGGATAGCTACTGATGTGTAGAAGACATCTCAATTGGATTGAGGTCTTTTGGAGTGATCAAACTCCCTACACAATTGTTTTAATCCAGAAACTCCTTAGTCAAGTTTTAGCCACTAATTAATTTATGTTGCTTTCAAAAATTAAATCCTTTTAGGGGTGACTAACCTTGGCTAAATGTGATCTAACAAAATTGGTTTCAAGTCATTTGGACTAACAGAGCTCCAGAAACAATTAATTTGGTGTAATAAACCTTCTGTGGCATTTTTATTAATACACTTTTATTATGTAACTAATTGAGATGAATCCACTTTGGCGAGTTAAAGAATTTCATAAGCTTTCCAGAACATTTGAGTTTGCTTTATTTGGATTCCTAAATCGCGAGATATTGAATTTCAAAGTAGTGTCCAGTACTGAATTCAGAGAAGATTTAAATTCGAATTTACTGGATAAAGATGAGATCCCTGACGGGTGGGGTCCAAGGGTCAGTGACTCAGTTTTAAATCGCGCGCTCTGGATAATGTTTAAACTTATGACAGGTGGGTCCCGCTTGTCGGTGGCTTAACAAGATGAAGCGGTATGCTACCGTCGGATTTAAATCCAACGGCGCAGGATCTATCCCTTCCTTGACTACCGGAGTACGACGGAGCCGTGGCTCCGGCGGCGGCGATGCTCGCGATTCGCTCACCTGGGGGCTCGGGTGGAAGCGGAGATGACGGGGATCGACGGCGGAGGGCGTGGGGAAGTTCTGGGGTGAGTGGTGCTTGCTGGGAAGGGCTGCAACGGCGTCGGTGAAGTTCTCCTCCTCCGCGGCCGTGCGTCAACTCCGGCGGGTCCTCCTCGACTCGTCTGTGCACGAAACAAGAGGAAACTGCGGCGGGTGAGGGCGGTGATAATGGTGGTAAGAATGCAGGCCAGAGAGGAGAAAAGGAGAGAGTATCATGGCCGGGCCGTGATCGACCTCCACCTTCGGCTCCGGCGAAACTCGAGGAAACTCCGTGGCAAATGGGGCTTCGAGGGAGTGGCTCCGCCCTCCTGGCGGTGCACGGTGTGTGTGGGGAGTGCGGGAGAGGGCAATGGCGGGGTGTGGAGGCACGGGTGCGGGGTGGTCTTTTATTGCCGAAATCCGGCGTGCGGTGGACGGGGTGTAGGAGAGGTATGGGGAGTGGGAGAGCACGCCATTGGTGGCGGTGCTGTGCGGTTACGACGGTGGGTTACTCCGTTAGGGCTTATCGGGAGAGAGTGGTCGCGTGTGGCTCGGGAGTGAGCTCAGGGCGCACGGCGTCCATGGCGTGGCAGCGGAGTGCGATGGATCGCTGGCGTCGCTGCAGGGCTCCAGAGGTGGTGTGGGCGTGTCTACGAGGTTGAGGGGTGACAGGAGCGCGTCGGTGACGAGTCACACGAGCTGGGGTGCCGTGGTGGAGAAGAGCGGGTCGGCGTCCACGCGCGGCCGTGACATGGCGAGCGGCGCACGGCTGCAGGGGTACGGCGAGGCTGGGCGTCAGGGCGTGGTCTACTCCGTTCTGAAGAACGCGGGGCAGAGTGGAGGTGACGGTAGACGCAGAGAGGGGCCAGTGCGGCTGCTCTCCTCGACACGCCATCATCGGCCGGCATGGGCAGAGCGGTGGCGTGCGCACGGGCATGGCCACGGGTCCCTCGACCAAATTGCTTGCTCTCCCCTTGCTCTGGTGGCTCAGTGAGGTGAGAGGAGAGTGTGGCAGTGAGGAATCGACGAAGGAAACATCCAATCGTTCGATTCGATTTCGTTTTCAAGAATTTTGGGGAAGAACACGTGCAGTGCTTGCAACGTGTTCGATGAAATGCGTCAACTAAAAGTTAATTCAAATTTTTGAAATTCATTTCCCTGATTTGATTCACATGTATAAACATGTATTTTTGGTATGGTGGTAGAATTTATTTGATATGTGCAACATAGCACATTTTGTGATTTGAAAACAATAAAGAAAGATATAGAATTTTAATCTCAGATTTTAAGAAATATTTTTGGAGAGGGAAAAGAATGTAAGAGCAAAGTGGGAGTGATCCTTATGTCACCCCACTGAATTTGGTTGGAAAGATAATATCAATTTCTCATTTGGAGAATTTTGTGACATTTGTCACACATGGTTTTATGTGTTGATCTTTTTATTTTGATTTTCTTTTCTTTCTTCAGGTCCTTGTTTAGCAGACAAACAACACAAGCAATCAATTGGGCAGGAATTAACAACCAACACTAGACAACCATTTATAAGTTTTCAACCAAGTTTTAATCACTCAGATAAGTGGTGGGGTGGTGATCTAGTATCGTCCTGACAAGAGTAAGGTGGGAAAAGCTCAACTTCATAATTTGTTATTTTTCCAAAAGGGTTGCTAAAATATATGGGCAATATACTTCCCACCTTTATTGTTTTCAAAGAAATGAAAGTACGAGTTTAAAATAAGGGCTACCAATACAAGGGAAATATCAAGATATAGATCTCCATATTTTTGGAAACATATAATTTTGGAAAATACTTTTATTCTCTCAAGGAGTGGGTATTTTGGTTGTTGCTAAACAAAGCAACATTTGGAATAAGTTGGTCCAAATAAGAGTGGAGGAGATATATGGAGTATTTTGTTCTTGTCATGACATGATCACCAAGTTTAATATATAGTTATATTGGTTGGGTCTTGGATTTACTAGTCAAACAACTCAAACAACAAGTCACACTAGTTCAAACGTAGCAATGGGAAGGAAACACAATCATCAGCAAAGCATTTCAAAAAGTTTTTGTTGGTTCTGAATTTTGGGGTCTGGTAAAACTAAGTTTTTTCTTGGTTCCAAAATTTGGGATGTTACAAACAGCCTCCTCGCTGTCTCGGCCGTTGTTTGGAAAATTCCTGCCGCCGCTGTCAGTAGTATCCGCAAACCCAGTCCCGTCCCTGCTACAACCCTCATCCTGAAACCGCGCATTTATCTCCTCATTAGCAACATTCCACTTTGTGACCAAAGAAAGAAGCTCCTGTTTAGCTAAGGCTATTTGTCGCTGCACTTTGGGAGAAAACACCACACCCGTGACCTTCCGTTGCATAGAATTAGAACTCGCATCCCCTGACTTCCCATGCCCCGCCACATCTTTTGGGTCCTCATCCGTAACCATATCCTCCATGAGATCGTTCTCTTTCTCATGACCTTCCTTGTCTACATTAAACGAATCGTCATCTTTCGGATCATCATCAGTTGGAGGTGATCGAGGATCGTCATCCTCTTTATCAGCCACATCCACAGGATGCTCAACTTTAAAAAGCAGCTTATAAAAACCGTCTTTCACAAGCACTGGCCAGCTAGCCGGAATCAAAGTATAGTCCACGCATCCAACGAGAATACGCAATACCCCGCGTTTACGTGTGAACTTCATGTCAACTTTAAACGTCTTGCCAAACAGAGAACCCAAACTCCACAGCGATAAAAAGTCTCCTGTCACCTTGGTAGGTATGCTGTAGACTCTAATCCATTTCTTCGGCAGCTGCTCCATAGGCTCAACCGTTGCAGCCCAAGGGACAACCGTAATCATGCACTTACTGTTAGGTATTTGACAAGCACCAAAAATAGCTATCCTGTCTAGCTCAACCTTAGATGGAAATGGCACCTTAAAGATATTATGGCCAATTTTAGACACATCCCACTGAAACTCAGAAGATACCAAACGCTGCAGCTGTGACACAATTTGTGGTATCGTAAGCTCGCCTCCTTCTACTGTCAACATAGCTACTCGGACATTATCAATTTTTGGTCTGTAAGTATCCGAAGTTGGCTGTTCGTAAAACATCAGCCCCTCATTAAGCAATCCATGCACTATCATCTGAGGCTTCGGTGCCGTGAGTAAGGGACACCTATCCGGCACATGCTCCTTACTTTCACAGATCTCACACACCTCCACCGCACACTCTTTGCCATGATGCCCCGGTTCATCACACCGGTAGCATCTAGTTTTGTCCCCCTTCTTCGCTTTCTTTGCCACCTCCCTTCGCGCCTCCCCACCGATCTGCTGGTTGCCCGGAAACTGAGGTGGATTCGCAGTCCCCACCGGAGTCGCCCCTTTAGCAAGCAAATCTGCCGCCAACATGGTCGGTCCGACATGCTTCGCAGTAGCTAGCCCCACTGCTAGCTACAAGATATTCCATCGCCATCCACTTGAGAGTTCGGTAATAAAAATACCATAAGTTGTTGTGAGTATCGGATGGTAATTTGTCGGAGAGTGCGCAGTGGTTGCGGGTCACCATCGTTTAGTCGATCCGCCTATGTCTCCTTTTTCTTTCTCTTTTCTTTTCTTTGGGTGTATATTTGCTGCCGCCCCAGCAGTGCAAGTTGTTGGTTGTATCGGGTGTTTGCTATATTTATATAGCGGGGCTACGGCCTATTTCGTCCATAAGTTGTTGTGAGTACTACTTGTTACTCCGTGTGTGTGCGTGGTTTAATTTAGGTGAGAGTTTGTAGGATGAGGACCGGTGCCAAACCTACTCTTCTCACTGATATGTAAGGATCTGTTATGGTTGCAGAATAAATCAATACAGTATTTGCAGTATGTTTTCTGGAGTTGTGTGGATTTATGTTTCAGTTTTTCTAAGCCTGGTTTCTCAACAAACAATGCGTGTTTAGTTTTAGATTAAACAATGCGTGTTTAGTAGTAGCATATATAGTGTTCTCAACGATTTACAGCACATATCGACGATGCATCACCTTCTTGGTGTTGGTGGAACGTGCAAGGGAGAACCAAAAGGTCAATGGTGCCATTACTGTTCTTCAAGATCAAAGCATTACCTGATGTTTATCTTCTTCCACACTTCAAAACATGAAAACTGAAATACGGGGAACCACATGTGACTGGGGGCGGAAGTTACATTATAAAACGAGGACTATACAGAAAGTTTCTGTACACAGAGTTCTTTTCCGATGATAAAAACTGCCACCACCTATATATCGTGAGTGGCCAGAATGACTATTCAGAGATTTCCCGATACAGGGCACCACTAATGCAGCCACACAGGCCATGTTGCAGCTACCTCATAGCATCTAAATATGTCCCATGATTGCTATAGTTCTGTATTAGTTACATATATATACACATCGTAGCATAACCTGATGTTTATCTTCTTCCTTTTCGAGCTGTGATGTTTATCTTCTTCCACACTTGAAATCATGGAAACTGAAAAACGCTTCGACTGGGAACCATGCATGCATGTGACTGGGAGTGGAAGTTACATAAGAAAACAAGGACTATGGAGAAGTTTCTTTACAGGGAATTCTTACCGAAACTGCTGCCACCTATCGTGATTGGCAAGATTGGCTGTTCAGTTTTTTCCCAATAGAGGGCACAACTAATGCAGGCATACATACCATGTTGTAGTCCACTCAAACCTGCTACTGCAGTAAAAAGGTTTGATAGCTAAATACTTGCCTCAACCATTCATAACACTCATATGCGTCTTCTACTGCCCGCTTGACTTCACTTACGGCAATAATGTGGTAAGACATCATCATCACCTTCCATCTCACACGACAATAAAAGGGCCATGGATAAGACACATGTGTGTTTACTTTCTACTATTTTGAAGGCCTCAGATGAAATTCCATCTCGATCCACTTGAGAGTTCGGTAATAAGAATACCCATAAGTTGTCGTGAGTACTACTTGTCACTCCATGTGCGTGGTTTAGCTGAGAGTTTCTAGGATGAGGACCTGTGCAAAATCTGCTCTTCTCACTGATATGTAAGGAACGATCTGTTATGGTTGCAGAATAAATCAATATAGTATTTATTCGCAGTATGTTTTGTGGAGTTGTGTGGATTTATGTTCCAGTTTTTTAAGCCTGGTTTCTAAATAAACAAATGCGTGCTTAGAGTAGCATATGTACGGTGTTCTCAACGATTTACAGCACATATCAATGCATCACCTTCTTTCTTGGTGTTGTGGAACATGCGAGCAAGAACCAAAAGGCCAATGGTGCCATTACAGTTCTTCAAGAACAAAGCAGTTCATGATGTTTATCTTCTTCCACACTTCAAAGCATGAAAGCCGAAATATGGTGAAACACATGTGAACAGGGGCGGAAGTTACATAAAAAACGATGATTACATGAAAAATTTACGTAGGCAGAGTTCTATCCGATGATAAAAACTGGCACCGCCTATCGTGACTGGCAAGAATGCCAATTCAGTCCCTTCGGGGACATCCGATAAAATTGGAAGAATGCCAATTCAGAGATTTCCCTATACAGGGCACCAATAATGCAGCCACGCAGGCCATGTTGCAGTTACCTCATAGCATCTAAACATGTCCCATGATTGCTATAATTCTATATAAGTTACATATACATACACATCGAAGCATAATCTAATGTTTAGCTTCTTTTTTTTTAAGTTACTTTAAAAAACAAGGACTAAGGGAAAACTTTCTTTACAGAGAGTCCCCCCCCCCCCCCCCCCCCCCCCCCGATAAAAATTGCTACCACCTATCGTGGTTGGCAAGAATGGCAATTCAATTTTTTCCCAATAGAGGGCACCACTAATGGAGGCCTAAAGACCATGTTGTAGTTCACTCATGCCAGCTACCTGCACTAAAAATGTATAAATTTACTAGTTATGCTCATGTACAAGTTTACATATAATACAAAACAATATTGTCTTGTTTGGAGGCCGATGATAAAAACTGCCACCACCTATCGTGACTTGCAAGAATGACAATTCAGAGATTTCCCGATACAGGGCACCACTAATGCAGCCACACAGGCCATGTTGCAGTTACCTCATAGCATCTAAATATGTCCCAATGTCCATGATTGCACCCAGTGACATGGCTCGAAGCATAACCCTGATGTTTATCTTCTTCTTCTTTCGAGCTGTGATGTTTATCCTCTTCCACGCTTGAAAGCATGAAAACTGGAAAACGCTTCATCTCGGAATCATGCATGCATGTGACTGGGAGTGGGAGTTACATAAAAAACAAGGACTATGAGGAAAGTTTTGAGTTCTTTCCGATGATAAAACCGCCATCACCTATCGTGATTGGCAAGAATGGCAATTCAGTTTTTTCCCATAGAGGGCACTACTATTGCAGGCACATACAGGCCATGTTGTTCACTCATGCCAGCTACTGCACTAAAAAGGTAGTACAAATTTACTAGTTATACTTATATGCAAGTTTCCATATAATACAAAAGAATATTGTCTTGTTTGGAGGCAAAAGTTGGCTATATATTTTCCTCAACCATTCATATATATACACTCACCTAAGATTCATCAACACGACATGGCAACATCACAACTTGTTTTATCATTTTGATATATGCATCCATTATTGTGAAGGTTTTGATCTCCGTATAATATAAACACGAAAAATAAATAGATGGCACTTTCCTGCTTTTCCTACTTGAAGATACGAGCTAATGGTAAGAATTTTTAAAATTCAAGCATGTTCTTGAATGTGCGTCTTCTACTGCCTGCTTGGCTTCACGGCAATAATGTGATAAGACATCATCATCACCTTCCATCTCACCACGACAATAAAAAAAAATGTGATAAAATTGTGATGAAATAAAGTTGGGAAAAGCATGATGTTAAATTGTGACATCTAAAAAATAACTGACAATAAAGGATTAAACACTCAGGTTCAGCATCAGGTTCAGAGCTCTCACTGTCTCGCATGCATACACAAACACTTGACAAGCGCTCAGGAACATAGCTCCAGTTTCAATGGCCATCACAAACATTCAGCAGTTCTCTAGGTTCAAATCGCCGTCACAAAATATTACAAATATTTGACATGCATACAAGACCATTAACTACCCCCAAGCCAGTACATGAGGCTTTGCTTGGTTCCAACTCCCAAGTGATGGTTTCAGAACAGCCTCACTTGTGGATGGTGCAACAATCTCTGGTTTCGTTTTCTTGCCAATTTTTTGCTGGAGACTTTTTCTTCACCGGCGACTTCTTCTTTTATTTACCATTAGCTTGTTTATTCACTTGTCTCCTTCTTCCCCGGTGTCGCCTTCTTTCCTGGTGTCACCTTCTTCCCAGGTGTCGCCTTCTTCATGGTTGAACCTCTAATTCTCTGTACTCTAGGCCTGCCAGGAGGCCTTTTCTCTTATATAGGTGGGTTTACCGTGAAGCCAAGATCCACTTGCACCCACTGTGTCTTAAATGTCATTGTTGGCATTAGCACTGCATATGCAGACTGAAACCTAGCCACACTGTAGTAGTCATCAACAAAGGATTGGATTTCTTCCCTCTAACTCGAATTGAACAGATGAACCCTGATGCATGAATATACAAGGCTTCCCCGAAACTTGATATGCCCGACAAGGTCCAGTTCTTTTGCTGGCTTATTCCATAAGCTGCCCCAACTAATAAGATGGACGGCTTATGAGAGAAGCTGGGGAGGGGGCAGCTTATTTTTTAAGCCAGCAAAACAATGGAGGGGGCTTCTGTACGGTCCGAGAGGAGGGGAGGGAATGCGGGAAGCATGTGCTCGCATCCCCCATGCTTGCCGCCTTCCACCGTCACAATCGCCGTTGTGCTCGCCGCCTTCTGCTGCCAAGGGGAGTGGGGATTCGGGGAAGCTAGTTGCCCAGTCCACGTATAAGGTTGATTCAGGTGGGGGCCACCCTTTATACGTATATAAAACTTGAATACATGAGTATAGTGACCGGTATTTGTGTCTAACTAGCCATAATGGCATCTATGGAATGTAGAGAGATGCAGTGGCGTTTTTTAAAATATGAAAGTTACAGTGGCGTTTCTCAGTAGCTGGAAATTGGAGTGGAATCTATACAATTAACTCTATAGATAGACCCAGGCTTGTCTACTTTCTATTATGGTGTAGGCCTCTGATGAAAACCATTTAACTAAGTTCAAACGGTGGCTAATTGCATCATTGTAATTTCTAGGCTTAATTCAGAAACTGGTCTTTTATATACTGCCGGCAGCTTGTCTTACTGTACTATCTACCAGGTGAAATTAACAATTTCAGATCTGCCAATATGGAATAGAGACCGTTTTTCTTTTCATGTTTTTGGAGTGTGGACTATGGTATACTGATAATATGTCAACGGATAATCGCATTATGAGTTCATGATCTGATGCAAAATTCTGCTTTGATCCTTGTAAAATACATACAGTACATGACGATGCCTCTCAGTGACTCCAACTTGGACGTATAGCAAACAAAATTTGGGATCTGATTGTTTACTTATAGTGTATTTGGAGTGTATTTTAGACAATTGCAAAGGATTATCCCGGATCTCAGAAAATTCGCAATAGTCCGTTTACTAATCCGATTTTGAAAGGGATAATCTCTAGATATCCCCACCAACCACCTCATTTTTTCCTAGATTAAAAACTCTACATCATGCTAGTGTGTTGTGAGGGAAGAGTATTTGTGCGGATTTGTGAGTATTGGGTGAAAGCAAGAATTTCATCAAATCCCCTCCCATCCCCAATCCTTTTGGTGATGAAAATACACCTCTAATAAACAAGGTCTTAAGTAGTGTAAACACTGGAATACTCATCTCTAACTCTGCATGACATTGCAATGCTTAAAAATGTGTGTAAAATTATCTACCAACTATGCATTATTATCTTGATATATGCTCATTATTTTGACAACCACAATATATAAATATGGCAACTGGCATGACACAAAAATCGACGAAGTAAAGCAGGGACGGAGCCACACCCCAGCCAACCGGGGCCATGGCCTCGGGTGCAGAGTGAGACTAATCAAGTTACGAAGAAACCTTTGCAATATTAATATACTAGTTTGAAATTTTTGTTTTGATATGTGATTTAGCCTAGTTGCAACATAATACAAAGTTGGCCTAGGGTTTGGTCGGATCTTGGTTCCGCCCCTGAAATAAAAGAATGTGGGATCTAATTTTGAATCTCTCGTCGAGATGACCTCAGCGGTAAAATGGATCGCTAATCGGATTAACTGGATTACTGTTAAATAATATTTTAAATATCCAAATTTACCAATTAATACGATGATGGCAGGAGTGTTAGTTCTTGGCATGGAAACACCCGGCACGGGAGAGTGACGTCGAGAGATGTTAGTTATACAGGAGAACATATCTTGTGCTCCCACCCCATGAGGTGCTACTGGTTCAAAAAACTAAATGTTTCAGAAAATTCTATGCAAAAATATATGTTCACAAGGTATGTTTCTGAAATCTCCAAAATTTCAGCTTCAGATTCAAATGAACAGAGAAACAAAAAAGACAAATCCTGCCATGAATAGTGTCACAAAAGGAGAAAAGCAAAAAAATAGCACTTCTCAATGTTCATTTCGAATTTGAAGTTGAAATTTTTGGAGTTTGTAGAAACATGCCTTGTGAACACACACAAAATTTCGCATAATTTTTGAAAGAATAGAATTTGATTTTTTTTAAACGATATGCTCTCAATTATACAGGATTTCCCTCACGGTAGATTAAAATAAGGGAGAGATATCAGATATGCAATTGTGTCCATTTTAATCTCAACAAAAGGTAAGTTGACTCGAGAGCCGTTGGATCTCCGGTTTTGCCACGGTTGCATCCAGTTTTTCTGTGTTGTAGAAGATTCAGAAGGTTCGGGGTCTTGTCTCGCTCGCCACCATGTTCCGCAACAAGGTCCTCGTGCGCGCCGGCCCTCCTCCTCCTCCACGCCACCGCCGCCGTTCCTCCTCCGCCAGGTGTCCTTCTCCGCCGACGTTCCGTCTCTCGACATCGAAATCCTCTGCTGCAGGCTGTCCCGCCGCCACCGCCTCGCGTGCCTCCCCCAGCCCCCGACCGACGCCCTCCTAGTCTACCAGGTCTCGCTCAACCGCTTCCCGCTCGTTCGTTCGGTTCTCGACGAAGAAACGTAACCTGTGACTGAGGTCCCGATCCTTGCAGAGATGCCAGTCTCGCGCGGCTGCGGAGGTGGCCTCCCAAATCGCGGCGGCCTTCCCGGACGCCTCGGTGCGCGCTCGCTCCCTGTGCCCTTCACCTGCTCGACGCTTTGCTGCTATGAGTGTCTGTTTATTACAGGCTAATTTTGCGTCTCTCTGGTCTGCTGTAAGGTTGGTGAGGAGGAGGAGGTGGTGTGCTCGGGCTCGCTGGTTGCAAAAGCAGTTGAGTGCGGGCTGCGGTGTTTGATGCTTGAGCGTGGATGGAGCTTTGTTGGGGAGAGCATATTCGCCGAGTCCACGTTTGCTGCGAGCGAGGAGAGGACTAATCTGCGCGCGTTGAATGTGGTACTGTATTTTTCACCCTGTTCACGTAGCACCACACTGCTGCATGTTGGTGTATAAACAGATGACACGCCTCACCTCGTCTCCAATATGCGAACATGAGTGCACAGAATGATCAGTTCAAGCCTGATTCGGCAATGGGTGGAAAATGGATGCAAAGCTCATTACTAAACCCCATGCAGGAGTGATCACTGTTTAGTTCGTACAGAAGCCAACTGCACTGACTTAGCTTGGTTTGATGCAGTTCAAATTAAATCAACTTTGTTGTAGTCAAGACCAACTTGTAGATTTTTCGAAACAGGAATTGCCAGTTAACTACACAATCTAAGTGTTGTCTTTGCAACCCAATCATGTGTACATTCGCACTAACAAAAAAAAACATTCGAGCATAAGCCTGCTATGGTTCACATAAAATATAAGCAATGTTTGGCTTTCGGCAACCGAAGATGGTAAAATAGTCAATCTCAGTCAACAAGGCAAGTATATAAGTGTAGAAAACCACAGAATGCATCCAGATAGAGTGCTTTTCGTAAAGTTACATAAACAGTTCTACCTCGAAGTATTTTTTTTTTTTTGGTGCAAACAAGTGATTACATGATTTGGCTACACTGTTTCTCATTATTTGTCCTTTTCTTTCTCAAATTGTGGTTTACCCTCTTTGGTTGTCAAATTGCTACAGGAAGTCAGATCTGGACTAAATGATGATTACGAGTTTGTTGTCTCACCTGATGCATTTCGGTTTACTGCACTTAAGGTATTATTCAGTATTCATTGGGCACCTTAGAGTAAAAACTAGCTCAGTAAACTATTATGCGTTGCTGCTAGATCTCTGATGTTGCTAGCTCCAGTGTGATGGAAACATTCCAACACGTTAAGGAAGTAAGTTTGAATAGTCATAGCCTCCAGACAGCTTGCGCAATTCTTCCAACATTACTGGAAGGTCATGTGATAGGTAAGCTAGAGTTTTGATGTTAATTGCTAAAACATAGATCATTGTTCTCAAGATAATCTCTTACTTTCTTAGGTTTTAGCAAATTACTTCCTTCAGGGCAGAGCTTGGACAACTTTACAGAGCTTTGCTCAGTTAAGGTGGCATATTTGGCATTTCGTAACACTGGCATTCGTACCGTCTTAGTAGTTCCTGCATGTAACATTTTGCTCACTTCACAAGATTTTGTTCTGCAGCATGGTTTAGAGACGGACTATAGTTATCATGCAGTGGTCAAACTGACATGCGGAGTTTCCTGGGAGAAGCAATGGTTGTTTTTTACAAATACTGTTGTACTTTCGTTGCTATGCACAGTTGTTATTGATATGCCGACCATTATCACTTGTCACTTTCATGTCAACATGCATCTGATATTCTGATTTATCTACTTTTATTCAACTTATGTAGGCTGCCCTCTCCATTAGTCCTCCAAGGTTCAGGGCTTCAACCTGCCCTAAAATCTGTTAGAGCATCAAAGGCAATGTCTTCCTTGCGGTTTTTTATAGAATTGTTGACAGGTGATTTTTTTTCTGTAATCGATCGACTTGGCATTTAAGGATAAAGGACATGATATCTACAGGGGAATTAGAAGTGTTCAGTTCGGATCATTTTATTATCTTTACTAAATTACTCTGGGTAGTAGTCTATTTAATTCGGGAAATAATAACTGTGTTGGTTCCTATTTAACTTCACATTTTTATTTCAGCTTGGAATTTCTTTGGTCAGAATCAATTAGTAATTAAGGTACTCAATTTGCTTGCCCTTTCAAGTAAATAATGTTCGATGTGTCATTTTTTTTTTCATATCATAGTACTATTAAATGGTCCTTGCAAAAAAATAGTACTATTTACTGGAACAAAATATTGATAAATCGCTGTTAACAATTTTAATTTCTCATTTAAACTACGTGAACTTATATTTTGCACTATTTAATTATGGAAATTGGACATAGTATGTAGTTTTTAAGGTGGGCGGTAATGTTGCAGGAACAATTGCTAGTTAACTGCACGGCAATTCTGCCTACTTGGGACAAAGCCATAAGTAAATTGTCAGTGCAGACTGCAAGAACCGACAATTCAGAGGATCTTGGTTTAGTTCATACAAGTTCTACGGCCAAAGAACAATTACTGAATTTAGGTACATTTTTTCAAAAGAACTTTGTTGCTCGTATGGCTAAAAGTTGTATTTATTACCTGCTAAATGCATACCTATTTTTCTGTACTACAAGATTTCCGCACCCCAAAACCAGCTGTCTTCTGCTCTTCGAGTGCCAAAGTTCACGAGATAGCTCAGTGTAGGGATGATGATGGCACTGGCAATGGCACCCGTTCCATCAGCCAGTTTTGTCCATCACAACCTATTGTCCTAACCAATTCATTCAAGTGTAAGATTATATTTTGCTTTCTTACTTTTATTTGTTGGTATCATCAGGAAATGCCAAAAAAAACATCAGGTTAGAAAAAATATTTTTTATGTTCCTGATGGGTCAATATATAGATTTTTTCTATGGAAGTTTTTAATTATGTCAGTCCCATTTCCTTCACAGTTCAACTGATAGTGACCTCAGTTCTGTATTAAAAATCTCTTATGCAGCGCAAGTTACATTATTGAAGCCTTCATTCAGCAGAAGTAAGCGAGCAGATGAAAACAAGTCCATTTCCTTCACAGTTCAACTGAGAGTGACCTCAGTTCTGTATTACAAATCTCTTCTGCGGCGCAAGTTACATTATTGAAGCCTTCATTCAGCAGAAGTAAACGAGCAGATGAAAACAAAACAAGGTGCTCTTCAGGTAAATACATTAGTAAATTTGTATGTTGATGGTCCCACTGCTAATTCATTCAATTAATTAACACATTCCTTTCATTAGAAAAAAACTAAAATGTCCCTAATTTTTTTTGCATCAGAACAATCTGATGCCGATAGTTTAAACAAATCGAGTAAAACTGGCCTACCAAAACCATCACACAGAAGTTCTCCTAAAGCAAGCCATGCGAATCCTATCAATTCATCAAGTGGAATTCTTCTCAATCAAGTTATTCAGGTATGCACTTACCAGAAAGAATACCCACGCCTTTAATCTTGTGTGCTTGGCTAGCTATAATATGCCGATTGAAGCAGTATTGTCACATGTGGGCCGTAGTGCCATAGTGTGGTACCGTTGTTGGCAGCGGCAAATTGATTTTATTCCGATAAAACTCAGAAGGCTTTTCGTCACATTGTATTGATAGAAAGAATGTTACGTACAAGGCTTAGCAAGGTAGTCCATGACAAAAACACAAGTGTGCCTGCTTTACTTGCAGCCGTTCAGCATCAAAGACACACACATAGCACTGTTTCCATATCAACCATGTGTCAGAATAATTAGTGATTCCATTCCCTTCCGCGGAGTCTGAACTCTTTACATGTAAATACAGTTATAGCTCAGATTACTTCGGATCTTTCTAGGGGCATTTCGGGCAACAACAATAACATTACTAATACAAGCATATCGCTGATTACCAGCAGCTCCTATAACTCGAATACACAGGAGCGTGTGAGCTAAATGAATTGAAATTCATGTTTGGTTCGGGAAGAGATCATAAAAGTTGCAAACTTAATAGCAAGATAATCTAACTTTCATTACAAGATTTATGAGATAACATGACCCAACTAAGCCTCACTCTCTGAACCTTCCTGTTGCTTTTATAAAACTTCTCTTTTGTATCATCAATCCATCATCCATTAACACATTCCCAACATTTTTAGTCCAAATTCCAAGCCGGGAGGTGCAGCGACTTCTGCAGCCACTCGGCGAATTCGTCCCACCCTCCGGCCACTACCCCGTGCTCATATATTCTAATCCAAGATAGAAGCTCATGCCAGATTTTTTTTCAAGACCATGTAGAAGAGCTGCGTGTATTTATATATTAGAAAGAACCTCGTGCCAGACATGGCAAGAGAATACATGTTCTACCAGCAAATTAGGGTTTAGGGAAGGTTCTATTTTAGTTAGGTGGTTATGGATAAATATGTTAGTTTCCTTTTTATTTTGTAACGAGTTAGCCAATTACTTTCCCCTATAAATGTTATCTGGTTAATTTCTTTCTATGTAAAATATAGCCAACTATTTTATTGTACCAAGCTTCAATCGTAATAATTCTCTTGTGTCCTCTCATGATATGTTTTACGAATAAATGTCATTCGTGTTGAGAAATAATTATATCATAGTAAAAAAAATTATCTTAGATTATCTGAAGTTCCACATGCTATTAATCATGTCAAAGTAAGCCTCATTCGAACATGGATTGGTACTGGTGTGCATGATTGGGAACATGAATTTGAGCATAAGCCAATCATCCTTACAGGTTTCTGAGTATCCTAAAAGAAAGCATGCAGCGTTTCTGGAGAACAGTGGTAAAGGAGAAACTGCAAAAGGTACTATCAATCAGGAGACTGCTCCACACATATCAACTGTAGCAACCCGTTTGGGATCTAATCATCCATATTTCCTGTGCAGTACACAAAAACGATTGTTGCGACAGGAGGAACTTGGACCCAAGAAAGATATGTCCTTTACTTTTTCTCTACTTATTTTCTGTGTGAGAGAGTGCTGATAATTCTGATTAATTTTATAAAAGTATCCTTGCTTTTCTAAGTAAAATATACTGTTTGTGTAAGTAAATTTGGATCCTCTGAAAACTGTATGGGAATGAAAGCATCCTAAGGTGAGACGTATCTTGTACCTCATATAAAAGATGCCTCAGTTGATATGAAAATGGTCAATGGGGAGGGGACACTAGCCACTGACTTCCTTACTCTAGTACTGTTCTTGTTTTATTAAGTGTCTGCATGCCATGAGAAATTTGGATGTTGTGGGTAGCTTATTTGTTGCTACGCGGTAAAAATACATAGTATACATGTAACCCACTTTAAGATTTTTTTGCGGGCAATTGGATGTAGAATGGAAGCTATTGTCCAATTGCCCGCAAATAATCATTCTTCTTCCTCAATCCAAGTTTGAAATCCTAGGACAATAACTTGGATTGAGGAAGGAGAATGATTATTTGCATCAGTTTTACAGAGTACCATCCGCTATTGTCCTAGGATTTCAAGGAATTTGTTATAATTTGTGCTTGGTACTACACAACTCATAGCTTGTGAACAGCAAACCCACTGGAATATTTGTAGCTTAGTTTGTACACATTGTAGTCTCAGTTGCCAGTTGCTAGTTCAGTCGCTAACACAGATATTGTTATGTTCACAGTAAAGATTATAAAACAGATGTCCCGCAAGACACAAAATCAATGCTAGATATTCATAAGGATGTGCTTAGCGCAACAATAATACATACAAAATCAAAGTCTATGGTCGGCAAGGATGAGATAAATGCCACGACAAAATCAAAAAGAAAGCCAGCAGTTGTCAAAGATGAGTTAACCAAAAATGTGAGTTACCTATTTTTCTTTTTATGTATGATAATCTCTGGAAACCATTCAATTTTATATGAGGTGATTTAAATAATGAAGTTGTGTTCTGGGATTGAATTCTTACAGGCGTTAGATCACCAAAAGGATGTTACCGAAAAGGTGGCAAAGGCAAAGACAGTAATTGCGAAGGATGAGCTAACTTCAACAACGAAGACAAAAGTGAAACTCGATGTTAACGAGTCAACTGAAAAGGTGACTGTAATTTTATTTTATTTTGGCAGAGGATAAGTCTGATGTCTAACTGCCATTTTTTGAGATGGTCAATAAGTTAATAGCTTGACATCAAATTCAGGTCATAGATCATCATAAGCGAGGTGAGATGCGTCTTCTTACAGTTGCTGAGCTGAAGTGCTTCCTCAGTGCAAAAAAAGCAAAAGTTGGAGGTACAAAGGAAGTGCTTATCCAAAGAGCAACTGAACTTCTTTCTTGACATAGGTATTTATGTTAATATGTAAGTTCCAGCCTAAATGTGCAGTAGTGTGTCGCGACATGGTGTTCCTGTAGATCCAACCTGCTTTCTCTACGGTGTGTTTATAATCTATGCCGTCAACATGATACTGGAAGTACTCTTAGCAAACGTGATATTACCCGTAACTTCAAGTATTTACGATATGATCAGTAGAACTGTTGATATCAAGGTGATGTGGTTGTTATTTTGGAAAAACTTAAAAGGTTTGCCTCTCGATGCATTGATAGAAAGGAAAGTTTTAAATCTGCGTTTCGAGCATTACCAAAGATGATGCCAGATGTTCACTTTATGGTGCAGTGTCCCACCTCTAGATCGATTTGGTATCGGATTCTGTCAGATGCAGGTTTCAGCCAATTCCTACCGCAGATGGACACAAACTTCAGCGATTGGTGGTGTGCGCTGAGCAACTGTCGGCCAAACAAGAAGAGGAAGGAGCTCGCTTCCCTGAGCATAGCATGCTGCAGACGGCTATGGCTGGAAAGAAATGATCGCCATTTTGACAGGAACTTTGCGACAGAGGAGGTCATCTGTCGCCAGATGAGAGACGAGTTTCAGTTATGGTTGCTGGCAAGGAGACATGCAGAGAGAAGGGGGGAGTAGTCTCTAGGCTGAGCGGGTGTTGCGTGGGTTTCATGCTGTAAAATAACTCTCTATCTTAATGACACGACATGCATATCTTTGCATGTTCTTGAAAAAAAAAGATGATGCCCTTCGAGAGGTCACCTATTTCTGAGTTAACATGTTGCCAAGCTTCTCTAGGCACATGATCTATACTATAGCAGGGGAGAGGGAGTAGCCGGCGGGCCTGGCGGCGCAGATGGGACCACCTCCGAATCGCCTCGCGTGCCTATATATATAAGCATAACAAGAATCGTCTGAGGATTTGTCGAGCTCACTGTCCAGCTACCGTGGCATCGAAGGTGAACGCGGCCAGGAAGCGGACGGAGTACTCGACGTCGGGCATCGAGCCAGAGCACATCCATCTTGTTCTTGAGGTTCACATCATTGCAGATGATGACGAGCTAACGGCCTTCTAGTGTTCTACGTACGGTGTCACAATTAGGGTACCCTCCAACCCTACTTAGTTCAATCAAATCAACTTACGTTACAAAGTCACATCATTTTTCCGAAAACTAGCTCATTTGTTTGAACTAATAGCCGTGGTGGTGGTGCAAGTGCACCATAGTCACACGCAGGGGTGGTGGTGGCTGTTGTTCCGGCGGTTGCCGCACTGAAAATCAAGGCAGAAAATGACTTTAGAATTGGAGTCACGAAGGCTATAGAGGCAGGAAATGACTTAGATAGCTTTTTGCAGCGAGGATGTCTTGTTGGGAACTTGGGACTTGTTCTCGAATGGTAACAAAGGCTACATTGAACTTAGGCGCCTTCCAAATGATTTGAAAGCTCCATGACTAAAATTAGAATCATATGGGTACTTTTATGGATAACGAATTATGCAGTAAATCAACTCAATATGCTAGCAAATATGCAATAAAATGCACCACCATTCAAAAGTGCATACAGCATTTCATAACTAGACATTCTTTGTCTGATATGCCCACCAGATGGGAAATAAGTCACTGCCATTTGTTTAAGATGCTCGAAACATAGGTAGCATAATTTCACATCACTAGCAAATACTATCCAGGAAATCTTCAAGAGGCCAAGATAATCCATTAACATAAGTTTAACGGTAGCGGCGAAGGGAAACGGTTTGGTTGCGCTTCCAGGTGGCTCTCCTTGATGGCCTGTTCTTGTGGTGTCGGGTACCCTTGCCACGCAGGCCACGGAACTTCTTGCCAGCAGACGTGAGACCACGAAGCTCACGGTGCTTGTGCACAGGGTTGCAGAGCCAGTTGATCCTTGGGTCGTTGCGGACGGCATTGTGAGCGACATCCACGAGTATCACCTCAAAGTATTTGTATGTTGAGTCCTGGGTTAAGAGAGATAGAGCATAAGTACAGGCCACGGTAGCGTTGTGAAAAGATGGATCACACAGTACATCGGTTTACATATATCAGTTAAAATGATGTACCTCATTCACCCAGTAGGAGTTGAGCACCCTCAGACCACCCAACCTGCGTCCAGCTCTCTCCTCAGCAACAGACCTCTTGTTTCTCTGGAACTTGAGCTGGGTGATACCCTGGTGCTTCGGCTTGCCATAAACAATACCCTTGGGCACAGGCCTCTTCCTGCCACCACGCCTGACACGGATCCGGTAAACTACATAACCCTGGAAGACCAACAGAAAATATTGTGATTCATCAGATGTGAAGCAAACTGGCCTCGTGTTTCAAGCAAGAAACAGAAAACATGTGTACAAAGGATGGCACAGGACATGGACAAATCAGCCTACTGCATAACCAGAACCAAGAATACAAGAAAATACAATTGGTCGCTAAGAAGCAAAATCCACCATTAAAAAAGATCCAAGGAGCGCAAATAACTAGCAGTAGCTAAATGGCACAGAAACTGGCACGTGACTGCAGCAAGCACCAAACCAGCAGAGCCAATACCAAGTGCAAGTAACGCAGGTAACCCAGTAAAATTGTAATAATTAACTGTAGCCATTCACATCAATAATGAAATCTTTGAAGAATGCTACTGAAATACCACAGTAAAATATTACTACAGCTATCTTGCAAGCTCCTCCAGGAGGTTCAATGAATCCAATGCCTTGGGTAAAAATCTATGTGCGAGGCTGCAAGCTTTAGCTCATGGTAGCATCTACTGGGAGGAGCTTGCAATACTCCATCCGTTCACTTTTATAAGGCATGATAGATATTTCAGTTTAGTCTATTTAGTGTGTAGATACACTCATTTCGATATGTATGTAGACCAAACTAAAATATCTATCATGCCTTATAAAAGTGAACGGAGAGAGTACTCTACATTAAGTGCCAAAAATCATCATCATCATAAACTAATTAGCATTGAAGCTCAAACCAGGCAACTAGCACATAGTTATCACATCAACTGAGAAAAGTAGGATAGCCATTGAATAAGAAAACACCACAACCAACAGCACGTGCTCAAATCTAAGAGCTAATCATCTGAATTCAAGAACTGCCAGACAGTACAAATTCTTAAAGCTACAATAAGACAATTGCTTTGTATCCTGCTGCATGCAACCGGCAAGTTCCTACAGCAAATTAACCTCCATTTCTTTCCAAACATATGATCCGCGATAAAAAAAAAAGACACCGTACCACAAATCGGATGCTAAATGGTAAAAAATCCCCTTTAATTACATGGGCGTTCATAAGATGCTCACAGAAATCAGTCACGGGTTACATACAGATCCATCTGTACGATCTTTCACAAGAACACGCAGATAGTAGACGGAAGTGCGGAGAGATCCAAGGAGAGTGTTACCTGCTTGCCCTTCAAGCCGAGGCGCCGCGCCCTGTCGGGACGGGTGGGCCTGGTGATGCGCACCATCGCCGGCTGCTGCCTGTACTCCCAGCACCGCACGCGCTGCACGAACCTCATCACGTCGGACTGCTTCCTCCTCCATAGCTCCGAGACGAACTTGTACGCCCCTGCCAAGAATCCATCAAAACGCGGCAGGTAAGACTCACAACGAGAATGTAGAAATACGAGAGGCGGAGAGAGTGCGGAGGGGGGAGAGCTCACCCATGGCTGCGTCAGTGTGCGTTTGTGCGGCGGCCGGGAGGCAAAGAGTGTTGGTGTTAGGGTTTGTGTCGAGGGCGAGTTTGTACTGAGGAGGAGATGGGCGCATGGTGGACGTCGGATGGGCAAGGGTTTAGAAATGGGCCAGACCTCTGGGGAAGATCACGAATGGGCCATACTTTGGGGAGCTCCTACTCCACGACCTGGTCGTAGGGAAAGTAGCCTCCGCACACCCCGCGTGTAATTGGGCCGGCCCACAATAGGCTCTGGCTGGTCCGCGCGCTGAAATGTTTCTCCTACCAATTCTAAAAAACAAAATGTTTCTCCTACCGTTTTGGTTCGCATGCAGAGTGGATGTTTGCATTTATACTTGCACGTTCGATTATCTTTGAAAAACATACAAGTACGAATTATTTGAACTATTTAAAAAAATTGTACACGAAAATTATGCGCGTCCACGAGTAGGTTCCATTCATATAATCATTTTCGAGTTTCGTTGATTCTAGCTTCTCAATTTCGAATAGATGTTCGAAACCTTTTAAGACAAATTTTATCAAATTCATCGCACTCGTTTGACCGTTTGAAATATCATTTGACGAGTAAATTAATATTCACGTTTTGCACAACTTTCATGTTGTAATTTTTTTGTTTCGACGATCATATACCAGATGTTCGAAACTATTTTTGAACGATTTTAAAAGTGAACCGATGAACGAAAATGATTTAAAAAGTGAACAGAAAAAAGTCTATGAACGGAAATTATTTTGAACGATTTTGAAAGTGAACAGAAAAGGTCGGTGAACGGATTTATTTTTGAACGATTTTAAAGGTGAACAGAAAAAGGTCGGTGAACGAAAACTATTTTTGAACGATTTAAAAAGTGAACAGAAAAGTTCGATGAACGAATTTATTTTTGAACGATTTGAAATGTGAACAAAAAAAGGTCGGTGAAAGAAAACTATTTTTGAACAATTTTAGAAAAAGAACAGAAAATGACGGTGAACGAAAACTATTTTTGAACGATTTTAAAAGTGAACAGAAAAGGCCGGTGAACGAAATTGTTTTTTGAACGATTTTAAAAAGTGAACAGAAAAAGTTTTTGAACGGAAATTATTTTCGAACGATTTTTATAAAGTAAACATAAAAAACTGTATGAACGGAAATTATTTTTGAACGATTATTAAAAAGAGAACAGAAAAAACTCTATGAACAAAAATTATTTTTGAATGATTTTTGAAATATGAACAATTTTCAAATATGAACAATTTTCAAACCTAAACATTTTTTAAATTTGAACATTTTTCAAAAATGAAAATTTGAACAAAAAATTAAAATAATATCTAAAAAGAAAACAGAAAAGAAGAAAGAAAAAAGAAACAACCAAAAAATGAAAAATGAAAAAGAAATATGAACAATTTTTGAAAATGAATATAAAATGGCGATGAACAAAAACTATTTTTGAACGATTTTAGAAGTGAACAGAAAAGGTCGGTGAAGGAAAAATACTTTTAACGATTTTAAAAAATGAACAGAAAATGACGTTGAATGAAACTATTTTTGAACGATTTTAAAAATGAACAGAAAAGGTCGATGAATGAATTTATCTTTGAACGATTTTTAAAAGTGAACAGAAAAATTCTATGAGTGAAAATTATTTTTGAAAGATTTTTAAAAAAGTAAACAAAAACTCTATTAACAGAAATTATTTTTGAACGAATTTTGAAATATGATTCCAGGTATGGACATTTTTCAAATCTGAACATTTTTTAAATTTGAATATTTTCAAAAAATTAAATTTTAAACTAATATCTAAAAAGGAAACAGAAAAGAAAAATAAACAGCAAAAAAAGAAAAAGAAACAGGAAAAATAAGAAAGAAAAAATAAAAATCCAAAAGAAAACGAAAATAAGAGAAGCAGGTGCACTACTGGGTCGGCCCATAATCAACGAGGCGGGGCGACAAGGTGTGCGAAGCGCATTGCGCTCCGACCTGGTCGTCAAATAGGGTTTGCCCATACTTTGTGTTTTTGAGTATTTTTACCCCCTATAATCCAGCCGAATCGAGCCCGTCTCTGATGTTCTGCCCCTTTCTTATTTTTAGAAATGCAATCGACTATGTCGACGCATATTAATTGCGAGCTCCCGATAGACATTTTTTGCCTCTTCCAATGATGTATTAGAAGGTATATAAAACTAGAAAGATACCCCTTTTTATAAAAAAATGTAATATAAAAGAAAGGACATATGACACATGCATCGGGAAAGTTTCTCGTGAATATTCAGGAATCGATTGGGCATCATAATCGGGAGTCTAGATTTAATCAATGTAGAATCTTTGTACATTTAACAACTAAAATTGATGAGGTATTGTATGCATAAAATAATTTATAATGTGAATAGTTTTCATGGACGGAAAGAAAATCATTAATAAATGTTTGATGACATGGATAAATAATGGCTCAAATAGTGGATGATGTGGCTTAAGAAATAGATGATGTGTGATTAATAAGTATTAGTGGAGATGATATGGACAATTGATTGGTTAAGAGAATGGATGATGTGGATGGCTTGCATGTTGAGATAGAAAATAATTAATGCAAGTTAGCGGAGTTTTGCTTTATAAAAAGTTTTGATAGATAAATAGAGTTAAGAAACAACTAATTCAATGTATTTTTTATGGTTGTATATAAACTTCAAGAAAAACACTTAATATAGGACGACATAACAGCGCATTTGGTAAGTCGGGCTATTGGGTTACGTAGCAGAATTTAAAAAAATCCAACCTACGCAACATCCAGGAACAACTATGAAGATACAAGCGAGGTTAGTACTGTTTCGTTACCAACAACGAGATGCGGAAGAGTTATCGGTGACGATGTCGATGAAGCCTGATGAAGATTCTCACGGCCAAGGCTGGCGGTGAGAATGTCGTCGATCCCGCGTACAGCCTTCTGGATCCAGCAGAGTGAGGGCTAAACGTCTATGACGTATCGCCCCTCCGAGAGCTCGCACACGTACGTCTGTCAAAGTCCAGCAGCGCTTCGCCGTGCCAGAGTTAAGAGCTACTGGTGTACGTATGGTGGAGAGAACCCCAACATATGGGAGAGAGGGAGAGAGATTAGATCTGAAACTTGAGAGCCCTCGGGAAGAGATCTCTAAATTATCTCTCTCCAAAAGAAGAGGGGGTGGGGTTTATATAGGAGATCCAAGGGGTAGAGGGACTTGGGAAAGGGGAAAGCTTTCCCCTAGTCCAACTAGGTTTGGGCAAGGGGAAAGCTCACCATGCCCAATTCGGTTTGGGAGGATGAGTTGGAGTCACCGCTACAACTGCCGCCGCCTCCCCCCCATGGGCCCTGAGGCCCATTAGGGTTTCGGCTTGGAGGGGGAGCCTCCCCTCCTGGCGCCTTGGCCCATGGTGGTGCGGCTGTCATGTGGGCCCCTAGGGTCCATGTGGCAGCCACCTTTTATTGGCCTTCTTAAATAAATAATTTCCCCTTTTTATTTAATTAAATAAATTAATTAATACTTTGTCTAATTAATTCCCAGAATTAATTACTTATCATATAAACATATTTACATGATCCGGGACACCAAGTGTCCGCCGACAAAATACACTGGATAATTATTTCCTTCTATATAAACCTTCTTTCTTTATGATCCAATCTCTGAATATTATTCTATCACTCCGGAACCATCCCAGGTGATACTCCTTTTCTACTGCTAACCAAACTACGTATACAGCAGACTTTGAAGTCTTAAGTGTGTGACCCCTACAGGTTCGATAACGTATAGCTATAATTGGAAATGCCTATCCAATCACTTGTCAGGGTCAGAACCATGGACGTTCTGAATGACTGCAATCGTTATGCGAAGACACTCTGATGAACCTGTTTGATTAACATGTTCGTTCCCATCACTTCACGATACTCATCAAATACCCAGGGCGAGATATATGACATTACCGTAAATGATAGCTTTCATTTACTATGTCACTTTATCCCTGTTACCGGTATGATGCCATTACTCTTTACCCGTGTTCGAGCATCCCAGGATATTTGCATATCACTCCTTTGTCTGCGCAGACTTATTGATGGACGCTTTCCCACTAGAGTGGATCCAGGTTGTATCTCTCTATATTACCTAGAGGTGTGATTCCCAGTCTTGAACTACTATGATCAATATATACCTTCGAGGTTACCCAGCGATAGCCGTTTTGATCACCCTATTACGGCCGTGATACTTGACTATGCCAAAGCAACCTTTCTAGTATACACAACCATAAATTCTCATGGTCTAAGGAATAAAAAAGCAACCAATATTAGACTATACTATTTTACTCCAAAACTTGATCTCGTAGTATCTCATACTTTTGGGTCTTCCCAGACACAGTGTTTAACTTAACAATGTGCTCTCATTAATAATGGCAAGAACTTTTGCCCATGGATGGAAAACATCACCATCCAGTATTAACGAGTTTGTCCATGAAACATGACAAAGGGTAATCGGGGTTTGTTTATATCCTTACACGTGCGTATGTGTTTCCCTATAAATCTCACATTTATAGACCATAGCAGTTATAGCATAAAGTTATAATTCATTAATCATGAAACAGATGTATATTTATTGTCTCTCAGGGCATACATCCAACACGGGCGTGGGCACGGCTTTCCTCGCGCTAGGCCTGAAATTCAAGCCGAGCCGAGCCGGCTCGACTCGTTTAACAAATGTGTCCACAATTGGAAGTCGGCTCGCTAAACTCGCGAGTTTGCTCGTTTAACTCGTTTAGGAAAACTGTTAACATGTATTATAATAGATTTTATTTATGTATAATTCTTTGTAATTATTCGGGCATGTATGATGTAATTATCACAACAATTAATGACAATATGACACTATCAACTAATATCTAGTCATTAACTATGATAATCAGAAAAAATTGTTGACAAAAATAAGAATACATATAATGCCTTTTTTTACCGAGTTAAACAAACTAAACGAGTAGCTCGGAACTCGGCTTCTTTAACTCTAACTCGTTTACCGTCTAAAATGAAAACTCAGCTCGACTCGTTTAGCAACGAGTTCGAGCCAAGCCGAGTCGAGTTTCGAGCTACTCGTTTAACTCGCGAGTTTCGAGTTTTAATTTCAGCGACGCGTGTCAAGGGGACCAAACTAGCTAGCTCATCTGATGCATCCTGCATGAATGGCGCTACATATCATAGGAGTAGTAGTCCCTCCCTTTGGATTTAGGCCCAGTTCTTTTGGTGGCTTATCGGATAAGCCGCCCCCAAAATTTGAGAGGGCTTCCAAACTCAATGTTAGGTTCCTATTTAGTAAGCCTAGCTAAATTTTGGGTGCGGTTTCCCCAGAAAGTTGGGGGAGGGGCAGCTTCTAGTAGAAGCCGCCAAAAGAACCGGGCCTTAGATGACATGGGCTGTATTCAAATGCCAATTTACAAAAGAACCCCTTGTGTTTCTAATCATTACAAAAAACCTGCGATTCAAACTCGTCTCCTGCCTCCGTATCCAGCTTGTTCATGATCTCGGCAAGGGGCACCCCAGTAGGTCGCCGTGCTCCTCTGCCGCAGTCCCAACAGATCGTCGTGCTCCTCTGCCCCAAGCCACAACAGGTCGCCACGCTCCAAGCCCCAGCAGGGAGTGGAAGACCTAATCCCGTTGTTGCTCTGCTCCCCTTCTTCCCGCCAGTGCTCTGCTCCCCTTCCTGCTGGTACTCTGCTCGACTTCCCGCCAGTGCTCTGCTCCCCGGCCTCCTCCTCGAGCGCGAGCACATGAGCAAATCAGAGAGGAGAGCTCCAGCTCTAGCTCGCGGTCTCGTTGTCTGGCCGACAGCTCCAGCTAGTCTCAACTTTAGGTCACCCTCCATGGCCTCTTCTTCGTCGACCAATCCGCCGAAGCACAGAAGCTCCTCCGCCGGCCGCCGTGCGCCTCCATCTCCGCCGGCTGTCGAGCTCCAGGCCGTGGAAGAGGGAGGGCCTATCGATCTCGAGGTGCAGCGTGCAGGCCCTGTCGCGGACGTCCTCGTCACTGCTGATCATCCCCTCTGCTCCCGCCGGCTGTGCTCGTCTGCTCGAGGCCTCTGCCCCTCTACTCCCGCCGTCGGCCTCTGCCCCGTGTGGTGAGTTTTGCCCAAGCAAAATCCCTGAAAGTTCAAATCATACAGTAGAGTTTTTTTGGATGATGAAATATGCTTGTTGTCTGAACATAATTGAGCTGATGTGTACACAATTCAGCAGTCTGAACCCTGATGAGAGACCATTTGATGTTGTCTCTGAACCCTGAAACCCCGTTGCAGGATTGTTATGGCAATGCAGAAGTGTGTGTACAATATTGTTATAAATACGCAGAGACCACAAGTACCCAGGGTACTCTATACACCTACCAAGAAGCAGAGCGCAAGACGCAACAATGGCGATGGGGCTAGAGAGGCACAACAGAATCTTGTGGCAGTTCTCCTGCTCCTCACCCTTGCGAAAGGTAACAAGAATTAATACTTCAAATCCAGAGTCATGTAGTCATTTAATTTCTCGAGCAACCGGTGCTTTAGTTCCTAAGAGCATCTCCAACGGACGTGCTAAAGGGAGCGCGCGCTGGAAATAACTACCTTATGGCGCGCGGGGCAAAATCCGAAGCTCCAGCAGCCGCGGTATAACCGCGCGAGCGGGAAATAGGCGCCAGCGCGCGGGCAATTGCGACATCCACCGCGGTTTATTTCGTGCGTCTGCTCGAGCGCGCGGGGCAACGAAATCTTCGCGCGAACTCCACCAACTGCCAGATCTAAAAGCTCCTGGCTCCCGCGCCGCCGCCGCCGCCGCCGCCCGCACCTCTTCCCCCTCATCTCCGCCGCCCGCCGCGGCCCCCCGCCGCCCGCACCTCTTCCCCTTGGTCGCCTCCGCTTCCCATGGACGCGCGCGGGTCGCCGCCGCGGTGAATCGGACGCCGTCACCGACGCCGCCAACAGCGTTGCCCCGACTTCAGCCGGCGGCCGCCTCTACTTCCTCGCCCTCTACATCGCCCTATGCCCATCTGGGGCAAGGTTTCTCCGACGAACAGCTCACCGCCGGCCATTTCTTCCTCCGCGCCCGCAAGGTGTTTGAGTTAACGCCTAGAAGGTATGTTCGGTTGCCTCAAATTTTTGTATGTGTGGTTTAATTTGTTTGCGCTATGATTGTACATTGGAGATGAGTTTAAATTTATATTTGTAGATGAGTTTGTCATATGATTCTTCCGATGAAGAATTTGATATTGAAGAGGAGGAAAACATCGCAATTATCTTAGCTATCCGAGCGAGCAAGAGGCCGAAGCATGGTGGTTCATTGTTTGGTCATCAGAAGTTGAATAGGGATAGGATTGATGCCCACAACAGATTGATGAGAAACTATTTTATTGAGACTCCCACATATCCTGAGTCCTACTTTCGGCGGCGTTTTAGGATGGGTACTGAGTTGTTCAAACACATTGCGGAGAAATTGGCAAGGCATGATCGGTTTTTCCAGCAAAGGAGGAATGCCGTCGGAGAACTTGGACATAGCACCTTTCAGAAGGTGACCGCCGCTTTGCGTATGGTGGCATACAGGATACCGGCGGATCTAGTAGATGATCACTTGGCCATGGGTGAGAGCCAAGCCATCATGTGTGTCAAGCGCTTTGCAGTTGGAGTTGTCCAAGTATTTGGCCGGGAATATTTGAGAGCTCCCAATGCTGCAGACATGGCGAGGTTGTTGGAATTCAACAAAGCTCGAGGGTTTCCCGGTATGCTTGGCTCTATTGATTGCATGCATTGGAGTTGGAAAATTGTCCAACAGCATGGCACGGACAATTCCAAGGCCACAAGAAGGACTCCATTATAATCCTCGAAGCAGTGGCCGATCATGAGACTTGGATATGGCATGCTTTTTTCGGTATGACCGGAACTTGCAATGACATCAATGTTCTTCACAAGTCATCACTCATGACTAAGATTGCAAATGGTGAAACTCAACCGGTGGAGTTTGTAGCAAATGGCCGTACGTACAATTATGGCTATTATCTTGCGGATGGCATCTACCCAAGGTGGCAAACATTTGTGAAGCCGGTTAAAAATCCCCAAGGTAAGAAAAATGTTGATTTCCACAATGCACAAGCGGCGGCTAGGAAAGATGTGGAGAGGGCATTTGGGATTTTGCAAGCTCAATTTGCTATTGTGAGAGGACCGGCTAGATTTTGGGATAAAAAAATGCTTTGGTACATCATGGCCGCTTGTGTGATCATGCGCAATATGATCATCGAGAATGAGCGTGGGCAAGATTTAGACTACACCCACTATGATTTGATGAGACATCCGGTTCAAGTGAGGAGGAGGGCGGAGAGAGTTGCCCGCTTTCTTACCTCTTACCATGTCATTCGACGTACCGAGACACATGATGATCTTCAAAAGGATCTAATCGAGTAGTGGTGGACATGGAATGGTCATCACTAGTTTGATGTTCTATATTCGTATTTGTTGTATTGTTTGAACTATTTGTCGTATTGGTTGAACTATTTGTTGCATTTACCATTAGTTGTATTGAACAAAAACTATTTGTTTGAGTTGTAATAATAATTGTACTATTTGTTTATTGATTTCAAAGTGTGTGTTTGATCTTCTTGGTCTATGTTTGATTGCAAAATGTTGTTTGCGCTCACCGCGCACGCTGGAGTAAAGCGCGCCTGTTGGAGCGGTGCTTGCGGCGCCAAAAGTATAGCGCGACTGCTAAACCAAAATACCCAACCCGCGCACGAAAACGCTATTTCAGCGCTGGATAGTGTTTTTAGCGCGCGGCGCGGTAGCGCGTCCGTTGGAAATGCTCTAACAGGATGGCATTCTGCTCGTGTATATATCTTTACCACGGAGCAGCTGCAACAAGACGTGCACCGTGGCGGACCTGGAGGTACGGCATATCCAGGTCGACAGCTACAAGCACGGCGACGGCACGCAAGATCAGCACATGAACTCCGCGTCACCCAGCGTCCAAGCGTTTTAATAATCTGACCAGATTTTGCAGTTTGTTAGCTCATGGCTGGTTAATCGGTTGCTAATCAGATACTGTAGTAAAAGCATAATAACCTGCTTGAACTAGCTGACGCGCGATTGAGGAATCTAACTGCTCGCCTTATAAGATCGATCTGTCAAGGATTGAGTAATGCATCTGACGTGGTCTCCACCGACCAACTACAAATTGTACTTGCATTGCTCATTTGCACTCTAGCTACATTGGTTAGTTTTGTGACAGTCATTATCAGTCATTTGGAAGGATCACATCGTGGAATGATAATAGTTGATTACTTAATTTCACATGCATATCAAACATTCATATGCCAGAACGTGCATTCAGGCTAAGGCAGATTCAGAGACAGTAGCATGTAGCTAGACATCGTGAATCATGTTCTCCAGATAATTGTCATCACGATAAACTCTGAAATACATAGAAGGTTTATTCGGTAGATATAACAATGATAATGGCGATAGACCAATACATATAATATGTATGTGTAGGTGCAAGGACCGTAAACTAAAATCCACAAAAAGTTGGATAGCTTGAATGAATTAAACATAGGCTTCAGATCACCTGAAGCAGCTACAACATAAGAAAGCAGCCACCAAACGAAAAACAATCAATCCATCAGCTAACAACCTACGATTTATTCTCAGTCAGGGGATAGTTCAGTTGGCCAAGAGAAGCATTTAGTTACTACCTCCTTTTTCTCTAAGCATGCCTCCCTTTTTGGCTTGGAACTACTCTCAACGCAGGCCCCCACCTTTGCTGCAGCCAATCTTTTATCCAAACGGGTCTTGAAACTAATGCTGATTTCATACTGAGCCCCCAATATACGCAACCGTTTTAACCAGAAGAACTTCTTGGGCAATTCATGTGTCTCCGCCATTTTTTCCACGAATACTTTCTTCACGTGCATCGAGAATTGCTCCCTGGATTTCTTATCAATATGAGGTGATCGTAGCACGGTGTATAAGGATCGCGATTCAGGCAATCCAACCTTGCGTGTGTAAGGCTCGAGACTACTCAGATTGTTCTTTTGGTTATTGAAAGATTTCATCACAATTCGTATCTTGGCAGGCAAGCTGTGAGAGTGCTTCCTGCTTTCCTCAGTAGGCTTGTCAACCTACAGCAGTTAAAACTTAATATTATTAGTTCAAGAAAAGCAGTAGCAACACGTTTTCTACTTTTCTTCTCAACAATTAGACTTGTAGCCTTTTTCTAATATTATTTCCTTCTGCAAGTTATCGTACTGAGCAATCCACTACCAAAAGTCACAGAAAGTTCTGAAAAACTTGTACACACAGTTCTAGTATTACTCTACCAATCTTTTGAAATGTTATTTTAAATACAACATATGGAGGAGTAATAACTGAAGAAATTTCAGTCAGGAATAATGCTGAAAAATGGTTACAATTTTCTTGTTAATGTTTGCTCTGAACACAGGTCGCGTTTAAACTTCATTTAGACATAGATAGACCAAATTCAAAGATATATTAATGTTGCTTCAGAAGTTTTTGCAAATTTTCATAATTGATTGCTTGAATGTTTTACTATAGGCCACATCTCACCCAATATTTTTTCTTCATAAGCAAAGTGCCTACTTTTTAAGTTTGAATGGTCTTCTTTTTGTCGCTCTAAGTGTATATGGCAGGAGTTGTATTATTAAAATTGTTTCAAAAAAAATGAAAGTCATTGTGATGTGCTATATAGGTTACTAATCTCTACCAAAAAAAGAATCTTCCAGGAGGCTGGAAATGGTTAATGGATTAAACAGAGAGACTCCCAAGGATATTAAAAAAATGAAGAAAGGCTTAATACCAAAGGTGAGGAAACATTAACAAAGGTAAAATCATACTTTCAAACAGAGTAGTACAGTTTTCTTCTAATTCAAAATCGACATGAACAAACAAATGAATGTGTTCATTCAAATTGCATTTTCTATTTGTAGGTCACGATCAGGTATGTGGCAAAGCAAAGCTGCCTGAGAATTAAGCCATACTCTAACAAGCAGGGAGCCTAGCCTAGGATCTGAACCAAGTTTGCCTCGTAGGTCAGCTTCATTCATATGTATAGCCTAACGACGATGAATCTAATCTAATACTAAAGTCCTAGTCCAGCATTTGATTCCTTACCCGGAACCCTAAGCTCGTAGAGCAGTTTTCTTCTAATTCAAAGTCGACATGAACGAACAAATGAATGAATTCCGTTAGATTGGATTTTCTATTTGTAGGCCACAATCAGGTATGTAGCAAAGCAAAGCTGCCTGAGAATTAAGAGCCATATTCTAACCAGAAGGGAGCCTAGCCTACGATCTGAACTGACTTCCCTCGTAAGCCAGGTCCATTCATATGTACATAGCCTAGTGACGTATTAATCTAATCTAATCTATAGTCCTGGTCCAGCATTCGATTCATTTGATCCGAGCTTGCTAATACAGAGTATGTTGTTGAGGAATGAATGAACGAACTGATTCGAGGTAAGAGCACATACCGTGGAGCTGGTGTTGCCGGATCCATTCGGGCTGCCATTGCTGAAGAAGCGAGAGCCCGCTGCCGCCGCAACAACAGCAGGCGGAGGCGCCAGCCGGCGGAGGAGCGCGAGGCCAGCGGTGGGGTTGCTGCATCCAGCGCTGGCGAAGAAGCGCGATACCGCCGCATTAGGTGCTGATGACGACCGACGACGCGCGAGGCCAGCGGCAAACCGGAGCATCGCCATCGCCGATCCAAACTGAGAGCTGCTCGCCTGCTCCTCGGATGTGCGGTAGGGGGAGGGGACCGTGGAATGGAACCCTACAGACGAATTCGGCCCTTCTCCGGATTCGTCTGAGGAGGAGATGGGCGCACGGTGGACGTCGGATGGGCAAGGGTTTAGAAATGGGCCAGACCCAGACCTCCGGCTCCGGGGAAGATGAAAGATCACGAATGGGCCATAATTTGTGTTTTTGAGTATTTTTACCCCCTAATCCAGCCGAATCGAGCCCGTGTCTTTTTTATTTGTGTCCCTTTTTTATTTTCAGAAATGCAATCGACAATGTCGACACTTATTAATTGAGAGCTACCGTAACGTTTTATGCCTCTCCCAATGTTGTCTTAGAGTTCCGTCCGAAAAAGGGTGCAATGTATTTTTTATGGTCGTATAAAAAAAATTAATGATTTAAAACTCATATATACATATAATTGAGCTAGCAACTTGTTTTGTCTATGGCGACTGCGAGAGTTCTATGTTAACTAAGTTATAACTCATTAACTAATATTTCACCAGTAAAATACATATGAAACTTTCTAAAAAAAAACTGTATTGAGATAGGCCTTAGGCTGAATCGATTTCTCATGGAATGATTGATTTCAAGTCGATTTGTGACAGACTAATAGAGCTGCACAATGTTCTTTTACAAACACAAAGTGCAACCTAAACAACCGCTGGAAGAATTAATTGTTCCTCATTCCTCGAGCTCGATCAAATTAACAACAGGTTGATTCTCACTTACCTTTTTTTTTTGGAGAAAGGTTCTCAACTAAATCTTCCACACGGGTCCATTCCAGCAAGGATCGAGGGAGTCTGACTTCGGATTTGGTCGGGGTGAAGCATGTTTCTAGGCTACTTCTTTCGTCCACGAAGGAGTGCACTTTCAACATTTTTTGAAAAATCAAACTTTTTAAAGTTTGGCCACGTTTATAACAAAATACACCAACATTTATTCAACCAAATTAGTATCATTATTTTATGATAAAATATATTTTCATCGTGCAACTAGTTGACTTCATAAATATTGTTATATTTTTGTGTAAACACAGTCAAATTTTGAAATAGTTTGAGTTTCTAAAGAAGTGGAAGTACCGAAAAGTGGATTTTGCTCCCGGGTTCCAGTGCTCCCGCTACTTCAAAAAATAGAAAATTATATTTAAAAGTTTTTGAGAAATCTAGAAAAAAACATGTTGTGAATGATGTGTACTGCAAGCGTGAAAAGTCTTAATGCAAAATCTTTATAGTATAGTGTACACAAAAATTTGGAGATTTCAAAGTATGCATTGTTAACTATAATCATATCTGGAAATTTATCATTTTTGTGTAGGTCGAAATACGCATTGTGATTTTGCACGTCTACAGGATAAATCACCGAGATAATGCATGATTTGTTTTCAAATTTTTGTGAAATTTCTAAATATATTTTTGATTTTTTTTAAAGTAGCGGGAGCAACGGAGATCGGGTGCAAGAAATCTCTACTCTATAGATACAATCTTTCATGAACGGAAGGATATACACACGTTGATATAATAATTGTGAAAATAAGGCGTAAAAGAAAAAGGAAATTACCCTCGCGTCGCTCCCAGTCAAAGGCGACTCGGGGGCCCGCCGCCGCCAAGCCCTAGAGCACCACCACACATCTTCTCTCCTCCTCCGCGCCGCGGCTGGATGACGTTGTCGGGCAAAGTCCGTGCAGCCGATGGCGGTGGCGCGGTCTTCTCGTGGCGATGACGAGTCTACGGGCGGCGGATCTCTTCGGCATGCGGCAGTGCTTCGATCCACGCGGGGCAGTGGCCTTGCGTGTGGTGGCGGCGGCGTGCTTGGTGGGCATCCGGTTAAGGTTGGGGTGCCCGCACCCTGATTCGAAGCAACTCCAGAGGAAACCTGAGATGCCCTCAGGATCGAGCGATGGTGGCGCGTCGGCGTTGCAGTCCCTCTTGAGGGTATCGTTTTGGAGTCTACACCGGATGGAGGGACCAGCGGAGGCGATGCCGAGGTCGTCGTGGCCTCATTTCTTCGGGTCGCTGGGCCTATGGAGCGCGATCTGCAGTGGCTTGCGACGGGGAGGAGGTGGCTGTTCGCAAACGATGCTACGAAGGCTTTGCCTAGAAGTTGTGTACTCTCTCTTTTACTTGGTGGAGGTACTGTTGTCTGTTGCGAGGCATTTGGCCTTGGGTTTGTTTACCTTTTATCTTTTTTTTACATGACCTTTATCTTTCTTTGTATCTATACTACTATTAAAAGAGCAAACTTGTGTTGATACATTAAATCTGAGCCCTTCAATATTTGGCAAACGGTCCAGATTGCTCCAATGTTTGACAACTGACGAGGGGTAGACTCATCAAGACCCATGGTTAAGGTCCCTAGGTTGTGAATATGGGGGAGAGAACGTGGTAGAGCTGGAAGTATCGTCGGCTGACAAGCAGGGCAAAGATTTTACCCAGGTTCAGGGCCCTCGTGTGGAGGTAACACCCCTACGTCCTGCCTGTCTGTTATTGATTTGTGAATATGATGGTTACAAGGGTCCCGGCGAGATGTCGATCTCGCTAGGGTTTTGGTGGCTCTGAAAGTACGTGGTCTGGTTCGATGGCCCTCCCAGTCCTTAAATAATAGGCTGGGTCTCGGGTGTTCGTAACCGACTCGATTTACAAGTAAGGAAACTCTAAACCGACTATTGTTTCGCCAAACTTGGAGGATACTCCATCTTCGTGGGCCTCCCTTCATGGGCTTCATGTAGGCTCTGATAGTTGGGCCTAGTCGATACGTGCACCAGGTACCCTCATGGTAGGGTACCCGATAGGCATACCCATGTCAGTAGCCCCCGAGTACTTGTCTGATTCGAAGAGTCGGGCATGGACTCATACATCATGCACGTTACATTTTTTGCATCTGTATTTAGAATTCTTATGAAATAGCACATGTTGGCTATGTCGAGTGTTTCATCGACTATGAGTTTTTGCTTATGATAGTCAAGGGATATTAGCTTAGCAGGCCCGGCACACACGACGGATCGGGGCCAGTTAACTACCATTTGTGGCAAAACCATACTAGCTTTCAATCAAACTCGAGTCCCCGGACTCGAATCTGGAACAAACTGGACAGACTCGAAACGGCCGTTGAGGTCTTACGAATCGAACTGCAGTATAATTTTGAATCACCCAACGCGTCCGTCGGGGATTTCATCATGTCTGCTGACACGGAACATTTAAGGATAACGCTGCTGGAGCGGTCCTTAGCCCAGCTCGACTGATCGGTGGGTCTTACCTTTGCACTATGCATGCAGCATCCAAGGATCGTCGGATCAACTCGGGAATATTTTGAGTGTGATTTTGCTTATGAACTTAGTCGAATTGTCGACTGATACTTTTGCCATTATTCTATCGGGTGCGCGACAGCGCTCCCGATGGGAGTAGCCCCCGAGATTGTGCTTTATTGCTTGCAATGGAGGATAATCTCAAAATCTTTTACCCTGCACATTTTAGTCAAAGAAATTTTTTGATACGCTCCCGATGGGAGTATGATGCTGCAGTCGAAAGAATTTCGACTGGCCTCTATGACCTTTGCTAAAAACCAACCGAGACTTATGCGAGAGACCACCCGAAGATATCATCGAGTGACTTTTATGCCAGTTGTGAAAGAGAGAACAACGTCAGCAATGACGCATTTTGCGACTGCCTCTCTGACAAGCGGTGGCGTGCTTGGAGGCTTTGATAAGACGTGACCCTGTTTTGTGGGCCCGTTTCTGCAGAGCTGACCAGGGATGACGCCGCGTGGACTTGATTTGACCGTTCTGGCGCGATTTTCACGGGGCGTGATGATGGTTTCCTGGATTCTCGTGCGTAGTGGGCGGAGTGGCCGGCGACGGTTGCTCTCCGTGGCCGCCACGTGTATGGCCAGATTTCGCGCGGAGCGTATGCATTTGTTTTGACGGTTGCGATCGTTTTGCGATCTGTGGTAAATAGGGAGACGGGCTGGCAGAATTTTTTACTTGCCATCCTCTTTGCGCCGCCCCTCGTCTCATCTTCTTCCTCGCGCCCACCTCCATTGCTCTGCGCCCAAGCTCTCTTCTCCACCCTCATCCATCGTGCAATGGCGAAAGGTGGAGGCTCCAAGCGTGGTGCCGCCGCTGCCGCGACCGATGCGGCCAAGGGCAAGAAGACCGTGGCGGGTACATCTGCGTCCGCCGCGCTGAAGAAGGGCAGCGGGGACTGGGCGAAGTCCACCATCAAGGACGCCCATTTGCTCAAGCTCCGCGAGCAGGGTATCTGCCACCCGCGGAGCAGCTCGCCGTCCGCGCCGTCGCCCAAGGAGGTACTCCCCGAACCACGCGCCAACGAGCGTGTTTGTTTTGCGGAGTTTTTCCAGGGGCTTTCGCTTCCCCTCCACGACTTTGTTCGTGGTCTTCTTTTTGCCTACGGGGTGCAGATCCATGATCTCACCCCAACGGATTATGCATATTGCGTGTTTCATCACGCTGTGCGAGTGCTTCCTCGGCGTCGCACCCAGCTGGGCGCTGTGGAAGACCATATTCATGGTGCGACCCAACAGAGGAGGTGGTCGCACCTACCCCGTGGCGGCTGCGGATCCAGGTGCGCAGCGACACCCGCTATTTCCGCCTGAAGACCGTCGACTCCGCCCAAGGCTGGAGGAAGGGTGGTTTTATGCGATGTCGAGCAGGATGCGCCCCTTCTCGACTGCGCTTCACCAGGACCAAGGCGTGGGATCACCAGCTCTCAGCCGAAGAAATGGAGGAAGCAAGCCCTTTGCTGACTCGAATCGGACATGCTGGACAAGGTCACAGGCATCCATTTGATCGCCACCTTTGTGAAGAGGCGGGTGGCCACTCCGTGCCCGAGCGCACCCCATGTGGGAGTATGAGGGCGGGGTGACTCCACTCGGATGAGCCCAGAGGAGCTGTCAAGGAACGAGCTTGTGAATCACGTGCGGCACATCACCAACTTGACGACAGGCGACAAATGCGACGTCGACTGTCCCATTGAGCCGTATGGGGCGGAAAACCCTTTGCTGAGGTATGTCTGCATTTTAAGTTTGCCACTCGTATGTATGTGTTTGTTCGATTCTTCTGACTTTGCAATTTTGATGTATGCTGCAGGACCTCGACTGCCACCTCTCTCCCCTCTCTGCCAGAAAATGGTGAGACTGAAGAAACTCAGGTGCAGGTGGTGGACCCGAAAAGGGATCAGTCGCCCATCCCTTCTGCCACCACTTCGCATGCGGAGGAGGTCGAGGAGGACGCAGCGAAGAGGTCCAATCTGAGAAAAGGCCACCGCTGACCAAGAAGTCGATACCGCGCCACCGAAGCGGCGTCGACTGGCCAAGAAGGCGCCTTCTGCTGTGAGTTCACCCGCGAGGGGGCAGGGCTTGGAGGATGACGAGGAATCAGGCTCACCACCTGTTTTCCAAGCCGCTCCTTTGCGTGCGTGCTCAACAAGCTCAACTCTTCCTCTTCAGTCGAGTGGTACCCCAGCCTTTGGGGGACCAATTTTTGGCGACTCCGAAGATGAGGAAGATGAGGAGCACAGGTATGTGTTTTTGAGTATGATATGAGAATTTTGTGCTGTCACATATTTGTGCTGACCGTCTTTTTGCTTTGTTGTGTTGCCACAGCGCTGAAAACAATCAGCCTGGGACTCCTCCAGTCGAGAATGTTCCAACCCTGGAGCACTCGAATTCTGCACCGACTGGAAACGAGACTGCCAGCCAATGGCCACTGATGCTGTGTTGAGGCACACAAGGCGGCAACTCCAGATTCGGGACATCAGTCGCGGCTCCTGAGCCGTGGATGAACCACGTAAGTACTTTTTGCTTGACCCGTTTAGTTGTAGGTGTGAGAGTTTGAATTTTTGCTGAATTCGTGTGCTTGCAGCCCTTCTACCACACCTTGGCAGATTCCCAAGGCTTATGTCCAGGTGGAGCAGGAGAGGGATACCATGCGCGCCGAGCTAGAGCGGCTCAGTCGTGAGTTCTCCTTTTGCTTTTGTTTTGCTGAATTTCTTTTTGCAATGCTTGATTTTGTCGAGTATTGAATGCACGTGATTTTGCTGGGCCAGGCGAGAAGAAGGAGCTGGAAGACGCACTCGCCGCGCAGCGCGAAGAGTCGAAGAAAGAGCTGGCTGCCGCCACCAACTCAGCCGCTGCACGCGAGCGAGGATATGCTGACCAGCTCGCGGCACTCGCGCAGGCCATGGGAGGTGAGTAATCTTTTCTCCTTTTGATATGACGATATAACTGTCGAGTGTCATGAAATGACTTTTGCCTTTTTTGAATTGTGCAGAAGCTGTTGGCGCACCGGCCTCTGCGGACGTGGCGAGTGACGATCTTTCGCTGGAACAGGCTGTGGGCGGCTTAGGCGCCATATGCAACCAGGCGAAAGAAGCACTCGCCAAATCGACGAGCACACTTGGCGCTGTATACATGGTGTTCCCGACTGGCGTAGTGCCGTCGACGGGGATGACTTCGCCGACGTGTTTGGCCCCGGGACGTCCACCATGGCGGGTTTCGCTCGCGCCAACACGGTACGCGGATCCGAGTCCACCATCAAGCTTCTTATGGGACATGGGATAGATTGCGACTACGAGGCAGCACTGTCTGCGTTCCCTCGGAAGCCAGATGGGAAGCCCATTTCTCTGAAGGGGGTGAGCGGAGCCGCCGCGCGACTGGCCGAGGTTTTTATGACCACCATGGAGCGCCGGGCACTCGAGACTGCCAATCGTCTGCTTAGGAAATCGAATCTTAGGTTTAGGGTAGCTGTACCCTTTTGTTTTTATGCCTTGTAATGATACCTTCTGAACTGCGCGAGTCTGCGCTTTGTTTGTGCTACCTTGTTTATGCAAACAGTCTTTTGCTAATGTCTTTCACTCGAGAGTTGTATGCTTATGACATGAGTTTTAGCTTCTGACACAAACTTTGTGTTTGTGATTATGCTCTTTGAACAGTCACGAGAACCTGCTACTGCGACTAGTTCCTCGCAGGCTCCAATCACCACCCGATCCCAGGGTCATGGTAAATGATGCCAAGGTGATGGAGTATATGAAGGCCAAATTTGTGAGAATGGAGCAAGATCTGAAGGACGCCCAGGCTGAGCTGAATCGATTGAGGGCGAGACCCGCGTTGGCCACCCAACGCGAGGAATATGTGCTCGGGAGATGGATCTTGTGAACAGGCAACTCGAGTGTAAGTTCGAGTCTTGCTCTGTTTACAAGCTTTTTGCGTAGCTATTGTCT